>OX387436.1:13297193-13666731 GCA_947563755.1 Lochmaea crataegi | reverse complement strand
TTTTGTCAATTTTTCAACAATTATTGACCATTTTTGACAGTTTTTTATAATTATTGACTATTTTTTGAAAATTTTGACAATTTTTGACCATTTTTTCAAAATTTTGGCAATTTTCGACAATTATTGACCATTTTTTCAAATCTTAACAATTATTGACCATTTTTGACAATTATTGATAATTTTGACAGTTTTGACAATTATTGATCATTTTTGACAATGTTTCAAAAGTGTTGACCATTTTAGACCATTTTTCCAAATTTTAACAATTATTGACCATTTTTGACAGGTTCTGACAATAACTGACCATTTTTCAAAATTTTGAGAATTTTCAACAATTGACAGTTTTGGACAGTTTTTTATAATTATTGACCATTTTTTAAAAATGTTGACAATTTTCAACAATTATTGACCATTTTTGACAGTTTTTCATAACTATTGACCATTTTTTCAAAATTATTGACCATTTTTTAAAATCTTAACAATTATTGACCATTTTTGACAATTATTGATAATTTTGACAGTTTTGACAATTATTGATCATTTTTGACAATGTTTCAAAAGTGTTGACCATTTTAGACCATTTTTCCAAATTTTAACAATTATTGACCATTTTGCACAGGTTCTGACAATAACTGACCATTTTTGACAATTTTTCGAAAATTTTGACAATTTTTGACAATTTTTTCAAATGTTAACAACTATTGACCATTTTTGACAATTATTGATAATTTTGACAGTTTTGACAATTATTGATCATTTTTGACAATTTTTCAAAAATGTTGACCATTTTACCAAATTTTAACAATTATTGACCATTTTTTACAGGTTCTGACAATAATTGACCATTTTGACAATTTTTCAAAAATTTTGACCATTTTTTAAAAATTTTGACAATTTTCAACAATTATTGACCATTTTTGACAGTTTTTTATAATTATTGACTATTTTTCGAAAATTTTGACAATTTTTGACCATTTTTTCAAATGTTAACAACTATTGACCATTTTTGACAATTATTGATAATTTTGACAGTTTTGACAATTATTGATCATTTTTGACAATGTTTCAAAAGTGTTGACCATTTTACCAAATTTTAACAATTATTGACAGGTTCTGACAATAACTAACCATTTTTCAAAAATGTTGACAATTTTTCAAAAATGTTGACCATTTTCCAAAAATTTTGACAATTTTCAACAATTATTGACCATTTTTGACAGTTTTTCATAATTATTGACCATTTTTTCAAAATTTTTGACAATTTTTGACAATTATTGAACATTTCTTCAGCCATTTTTGACAATTTTTCAAAAATGTTGACCATTTTTCAAAAATTTTGGCAATTTTCAACAATTTATTGACAATTTTGGACAGTTTTGGACAGTTTTTTATAATTATTGACCATTTTTTCAAAATTTGACAGCGGCGCGCCTCTCTCTCTCTCTCTCTCTGCACTGAACGTACACTATAGCTTGCGTCTCTCTCTCCCTCTTTCTAATGAGTCATCGCATGACGAACACTTTTTCGTAACATTACACGTTTCACGAGTTCAGTAGCCTTCCCAAAAGTCCTATTTCGTGCAATAAGAAGCAAGCTTCAATACTATTGCAGCAGCATCAATTTTAGAGTAGTTGGAAAGGCTTGGTCCTCTTGAGTCTTATAATCAAATTTGGCTCGATGAACTGGACATCCTTGATATTGATGCAGAGTGAAGACGCGGTTCTTGGCTTTATAAGTTGGCTTGTGACTTAAACTTAAGGAGTGGTTGAAACCAGCATTCTTTTTCCGAAACTTCATGTGTACGAGTATCTGAGTTTGAAGCACTTCCATTTAAAATGAGTGAGTGTTTTCTCCAGTCAAGTACTTTTTTGCGATTTCAATAGAAGGTCTCCAGCAACTTAAAGTTACTCTCAGATGGTTGAACAATCGAGCAAATGATTTAATTATATAAGGGTTACCTACGAACGTGGATAGATACAATTTCAAAATAAGAAGCAAGCAACTTCAAAAGTTTCAGATGTGGGTCATCTTGGAAACCTGAAAATAGTTTCCAGGATTTTCTTTTTTGCCTTTTTAGTTATATTTTTTACCGCAAGTCTCCACGATGAATAGTTTCCGAGATGCATCACTTTGCATTCTTTTTGGCCACCCGGTACCTACAACCTGTAATACATTTCTGGAATCAGCTTCGCCTGCAAAATTCGCACCCTGTATGATGGATTATTCTTTAATTGAAATCAAAAATCTTGTTTTGGGATTTTTCATGTTACTGTTTATTTGTCTAATAATGAATTTAACCGTTACTTTAATGGACGCACTGTATAAAGCTACTAAAAAAATCAAGCAAACAAAGCTTTTTTGCTGCAAATGCTTTTCTATAAACCCTCGATTATTTAACTAATTTTTGTTTGCTCCTCGTATTTTCAAATCATTTTCTCAAAGTCTACGATATCAACTAGTTACAAGTCTTTATTGGTTAACAGGTTGCTAATAAATCTTTTGACACGTCTAAATATTGCGGTTGTTAAAAGAGCGTTGATTAATTACGAAATTTCATGAAAAAGTCTACATCGATAGATCAAATCTGTTATTGCCTTTAACGTAAATTTCATTGTTTTACTTTATAATTTTTTCCAAACAAAATTTCTTACGAGATTATTTAAACATTTTTTTTAGTTTACAATGAAGAAGGAAGTTGTTAATTAACAATTGCCTAAATTGTTGGAAAATTAACTTTAAGAATTTTTTCCGTCGGCAATGGATTCTTTGATGTGTTCAGAATACACCATAACTTTTTCAAATTTTTAAATTAACAATTAATACCTTAAAAAAATTATTTAATGTGACCTGTTTGCTTTTGACGAGGCACACGCATACCGAAAATGACTCGTGGTAACCTATTTTCAGCGTTGAATTAAAATTATAAATGAGGGAGATAAAATTCCGAGAGTTCAGACTTGTTTATTGGAAATTTCCTCCTCTTTGAGAACCTTTTTTTTCTTATTTCTTAAATGTTTCCGAGATATTGGCAAAAAACAAAATACATTTTTTCCTACAGTCGCGCGTGAAATGACTAATTACTATATTCAAATGAAATCGTAATTCGACAAATGCCGAGGATTGTTACTTTACGCTCTAGCGCAAAAAAAGAATCTTTTTCGCTCGCTTATTAAATCAAACCACGCCCTCCGTATTAACTCAATTGGTGAATAATTAACAATTTATCAGATTAAAAATTATATGAAAATTGTCAATAATTTTGAAATATGGTCAAAAATGGTCAATAATTGCCAATTATTGTCAAAAACTGTTAAAAATGGACAATTTTTGTCAAAAACTATCAAAAATGGTCAATATTTGTGAAAAATGGTCAATAACTGTCAAAAATGGTCAAAAACTGTCAAAAATGGACAATTATTGCCAAAATTGGTCAAAAATTGTTGAAATTTTGAAAAATGGTGATATTTGTCAAAAACTATCAAAAATGGTCAATAATTTTGAAAAATGGTCAGTTTTTGAAAAATTAATAAATTTTTTGAAAAATTGTGAAAAATGGCCAATAATTGTCCAAAACTATCAAAATGGACAATTATTGTTAAAAATTGTCAAAATTTTGAAAATTAGTTGATGATTATCAAAATCTGTTAAAGTTTTTGAAATATGGTCAAAAATCGTCAATAATTGTGAAAAATGGTCAAAAATTTGGAAAAATGGTCCATAATTGTCAACCATTGTCAATAATTATCAAAAAAGGTCTAAAATTTTGAAAAATTGTCAGAAATGGTCAAAAACTATCAAAAATGGTTAAAATTTGTCAATTATTTTTAAAAACTGTCAAAAATGGACAATTATTATCAAAATTGGTCAATAATTTTGAAAAATAGTCTCAAATTTTTAAAAATTGTCAAAAATGATCAAAAACTATCAAAAATGGTCAAAAATTTTGAAAAATTGTCAAGAATTTCGAAAAATTGTGTAAAGTGGCCAATAATTGTCAAAAACTATCAAAAATGGTAAAAAACTGTCAAAAATGGACAATTATTTATAAAAATGGTCAAAATTTCGAAAAATAGTTGATAATTGTCAAAAATTGTTAAAGTATTTGAAAAATTATCAAAAATTTTGAAATATGGTCAATAATTGTCAAAAATGGTTAAAAATTTGAAAAAATGGTCCATAATTCTCAACAATTGTCAATAATTATCAAAAATGGTCAATAATTTTGAAAAATAGTCTAAAATTTTGAAAAGTTGTCAAAAATGGTTAAAAATTGTCAATTATTGTCAAAAACTGTCAATTATTGTCAAAAACTGTCAATAATTGTCCAAAATGGTCAATAATTGTCAAAAACTATCAAAAATGGTCGAAAATGGTCAAAAATTGTCAAAATCTTTCAAAAATGGACAATTATTATCAAAATTGGTCAAAAACTGTTAAATTTTGAAAAATGGTCGATAATTATCAAAAACTATCAAAAATGGTAAAAAAATGGACAATTATTCTTAAAAATTGTCAAAATTTTGAAAATTAGTTGATGATTATCAAAAATTGTTAAAGTTTTTGAAATATGGTCAAAAATGGTCAATAATTGTCAAAAATGGTCAAAAATTTGAAAAAATGGTCCATAATTGTCAATAATTATCAAAAATGGTCAATTATTTTGAAAAATTGTCTAAAATTTTGAAAAATGGTCTAAAATTTTGAAAAATGGTCTAAAATTTTGAAAAATTGTCAAAAATGATCAAAAACTATCAAAAATGGTTAAAAATTGTCAATTATTTTAAAAAACTTTCAAAAATGGACAATTATCGTCAAAATTGGTCAATAATTTCGAAAAATAATCTCAAATTTTGAAAAATTGTCAAAAATGGTCAAAAACTATCAAAAATGGTCAATAATTTTGAAAAATTGTCAAAAATTTTGAAAATTTGTCTAAAATGGCCAAAAACTGTCAAAAATTGACAATTATTTATGAAAATTGTCAAAATTTTGAAAAATAGTTGATAATTGTCAAAAATTGTTAAAGTTTTTGAAAAATTGTCAAAAATTTTGAAATATGGTCAATAATTGTCAAAAATGGTCAAAAATTTGAAAAGATGGTCCATAAGTGTCAAAAATTGTCAATAATTATTAAAAATGGTCAATAATTTTGAAAAATGGTCTAAAATTTTGAAAAATTGTCGAAAATGGTCAAAAACTATCAAAAATGGTTAAAAATTTGTCAATTATTTTTAAAAACTGTCAAAAATGGACAATTATCGTCAAAATTGGTCAATAATTGAGGAGTTTGCGTTCAAAACCAGTTATATCCACTTATATAAATTTTCCAGGAAATGAAAAAAACTCCTCATATTTTGTACTTGAGAGAAAGTAAGATTGTATGAAGACAACTAGTTTGACAAAAAGAATCATTGATTTGTTTTTAAGAAAAAAAGTAAGAGTTTTGAGATATTTGTAAAAAAAATATGGATATAACTGTTTTTGAACACAAATGATACAATTTATTCAAAAAATATTGCTTATAAACAGAGAAAGTTACAAGCAAAATTCAAAATAACACACTTTTCTAGCTTGTTTCCTTTGGAAATTCATACATAAATACACACATGATAGCTGTTATTACTTGGTTCCCGCCAACAAACTTAAACAAACGCCACTGAATTGTTAAGACGTGCTTGTGGATATTATTTGCTTTTGAAGCAAAACCTTAACTTTAGCTACTGATTTTAATACTTTATACTGTTTTGATCCAAAATGAGCATAGGAGTCGATAGAACTAAGAAATGTCATTGGGAAACCGTCAAAACATGATTTTGTGGAAAAAGTGGATATAACTTGTTTTGATTGCAAACTCCTCAATTGTCAAAAATTGTTAAAATTTTTAAAAATGGTCGATAATTGTCAAAAACTATCAAAAATGGTCAATAATTTTGAAAAATGGTCAAAAATTTTAAAAACTTGTCTAAAATGGCCAATAATTGTCAAAAACTATCAAAAATGGTCAAAAACTGTCAAAAATGGACAATTATTTATAAAAATTGTCAAAATTTTGAAAAATAGTTGATAATTGTCAAAAATTGTTAAAGCTTTTGAAAAATTGTCAAAAATTTTGAAATATGGTCAATAATTGTCAAAAATGGTCAAAAATTTGGAAAAAAGGTCCATAATTTTCAAAAATTGTCAATAATTATCAAAAATGGTCAGTAATTTTGAAAAATAGTCTAAAATTTTGAAAAATTGTCAAAAATGGTCAAAAACTGTCAAAAAAGGTTAAAAATTGTCATCATTTTGAAAAATGGTCAAAAATTTGGAAAAATGGTCACTAATTTGAAGAACAGTCAAAATGATCAATAATTGTCAAAAATGGTCGATAATTGTTAAAATTTTGAAAAATGGTGAATAATTGATAAAATTTTGAAAAATGGTCAATAATTGTCAAAATTTTGGGAAATGGTCAATAATCGTCAAAAGTTGTCAAAGGTTTGAAAAATAGTCAATAAATAATACGAGCCGTTTCCGAAAATCGATTTAAACACGTGATTTATAAAATCGATTAATATTACTATAAAATTCGATAACTAAAAATCGATTATAAGAAAATAAAAATCGATTATTTTTTAACATCCCTAGTCAGTAGATCTTTTTAAGGTTAATCATGATAAATAGCGAAAATGACGATTATTTTAGCACTCCTAATATAACCTAAGATAATATAAAAAATTGTTTTAATTATTAAAAGGGCGACTGTAGAAAAAATTATGTGTGTCTTTCGAGCGTAAAGTGAAATTGCCGCTTTAGAAAGATCGCCGCGAACTATTTTTCATCTTTTTTGTTTATAACTTTTGATATTTTTTATATGCTTACATATTTTTAAAAGCAATATCTCTATTTTTCAACATTTTTACAGGAATATACTCAGTAATTAAGTGTCTTTTTTATTCTATTTGCAGGGTTTTTCCAAAACAAAACACCTTGTATATTATTGTTTCACTATTATATTATGTAACTGTATATTATTTTAATGTAAAACAACGATTATCATCAATCTCGAGTGTTTGTAATGAAAATTTAACAGAACTTTTAGGTTATTTTCGTATCTTCCAACCGAAATGTTTTTGTAAATACTGGTGAACAGAATCAATTCGTTTGTTTGGAAAAAAAAATTGTAAACAGAATGTGAATAAATACCGTTGGAATTAATTTCGGATTTGTATTAAAATAGATTCGACGAGCTGTACAACTTTTTTCACCTAAAATCAACGAAACTATACTTGATAAAGTCTATTGATACTGACAGTGGGGTAAGGTAGTATATACAGGGTGCAGCGAAAGTATGTATGTGCTCATTGAAAATATCATTATACGAATGATGCATCAAAATTCAATACAGCGAAAGTAAGTGTGCTCCCACATATAATAGGAGTGGGGTAAGGTGGGGCAGAATAAAAATTTCATTAGAGAGAATAAATGTTATTAAATTACTATGACAGTTCGAAATGAGGGTAATGACAGAAGTTTTATATAATAGGAGTGGGGAAAGGTGGTATATAGGGAGCAAAATGAAAATTCAATTATTAGGTATTGAGGAGTAGAAAATGTTATTAAATTAGTAAAATTTAATTTTTCTATTAATACCAGTGGTTACTGATTAAAATACCATACGATAAATGGAATGGATGTTTGCTGTTGGGTGCGTCCGGTAGTACATTTTTTCAAATGGCATTAGGTATAAAGTCATACCTCATTTAAAAGGTCTGGTAAATCTCTATTCAATCATTTTGTTTTGCCTTTGATATCAGCCTTCCATTGTTATTTAATTGTTGTTTAAAATTGGTTCTCTTTCAACTTTTCGTATCCCCCCGTGTTATGTTATGACAGAAATACTATTTAAAGAATAAAAAATTTACAAATAGTGAAAAGACAACTGTTAACAAGAAATAACCATTATTTAATCATATGTTCAAAGTGACCACCGTTAACATTCAGGCAATAAAAGTTGAAAGAGAGCCATTTTTAAACAACGATTAAATAACATTGGAAGGCTGGTATCAAAGGCAAAACAAAATGATTGAATAGAGATTTACCAGACCTTTTAAATGAGGTATGACTTGATACCTAATGCCATTTGAAAAAATTCAAAGGGTATCTCCAGAAGGGAGGGGGTGAATCTGATGTTTATGACATTAGCGCCAAAAAGTGTCCCACTCAAGTTAAAAGTTGACGTGTTTCAGCATTTCTTTCTAATATGTCGCATTTCTGAAATATTAAGGGTGGGTCCTTTTCAAATGAAGACAGTGTATATATATATATATATATATATATATATAGTATCTAATGCTACACACTTCAGGCCCATAACTTTGTGATCATTTTTTTCCATTAGCTCCTGTCTCTTGCTTTCGCCTTCTAGTCCGGTACTCCTCCCTCTTTTAGGTCATCAATGGCTTTATTATACCACCTATTTTTAGGTCTCCTCGTTTTCGCGTTTCTTCTATGTCTATATCTATCATCTTTTTTGTCGTTCTGGTGACTGGCAACCGCTGTATATTTCTTGTTCTCCAAATAAATCTCTTATTTCTTGGTTTGTTCTTCTTTTCCATACTCCTTCTCCTTGTTTCCCTCCTAATATCCTTCTGAGTATCTTCCTTTCCCATATGTTTACTTTATTTTCCTCCTTGTTACCGCTTAATGTTCAATATTTTAACTATATACTTTCTAAGTTCTTTTGTCCTTTCGTTTTTTGCTTAGTTACATAATAATAATAATAATAAAGTTATTTAATTAACGTCAACCGAATTTTTGAGTGTTTGATTTAGGAGTTTATAGAAACTACAAATTTGGTTCTTCTAGCCAGGATTATTCCTTACAACCTAATATTTCAGGTAATCATCTTTATAATATCTACATTCCTCTTTATCCAATATCCATGTTTCACTTCCGTTGGTCTAATAACTGTTTTGTATAGATGTAGCTTGATCTTTTTAAATACTTTCTTCGATATTATTATTTTATTTAGGGCTTCTGGCTGGGCTAAGACTAGTAGGAAAACCCTTGGTGTCAGTTTTTTAGCCGTTTCCAATGGATCCCGTCGAAAACAATGATGCTGAAATTATTGAATTATTACAATCCCCCTTTCAGCTAGATATTCCGCTTGAGAAATTTACAATAAGGCAGGTTACTAATTATATTAGGACAAATCTAAATCTTCGTAAAGCCCCAGGGTATGATCTTATATCAACTAGAATATTACAAGAATTGAGCTCCAAAGCTATAAAATGCCTAACTCATATCTATAACGCCACGCTAAGGTCAGCACACTTCCAATCACAGTGGAAAGTGGCAAAAATTATACTACTTCCTAAACAGGGTGAGCCATTAGAAGATGTGAAGTCATACAGACCTATAAGTCTATTTCCTATAATGGGCAAGTTGTTAGAAAAACTAATTGCTGTAAAATTGCAACCAATAATTGACCTAACCTGGAGGAAACACATCTTTACGAAGCGCAAACAATTGGGTTTGAAACTAAGAGATTTATACTGGCTGATAGGTAGAAAATCTCAATTATCTCTAAGAAATAAGGTACTGATCTACAAAGCAATCCTCAAGCCCATTTGGACCTACGGTCTCCCACTATGGGGAGCAGCAGCTAATTCCAATATTGAAATTCTAGAGCGATTCCAATCGAAAGTGCTAAGAATTGTTTTAGATGCTCCATGGTTTGTGCAAAATTTTGTTATAGCCCGAGATCTTCAAGTGGAATCGGTCAAATCGGAAATAAAAAACTTATCCATAAGCTATAAAAATAGATCAAGACATCATCCAAACAGACTGACATCTAACCTCATGGTACAATCAGAAGCCCAGCGTAGACTTAAACGTTATTTTCCATACGACCTAACTAATAGGTTTTAACGCCTTTTGGAAGTCAATAAGAATTGCGTATATTCGTATCCCATTTTTTGAGCTTGCTTCGCAGTGAATATAATGGACTGTCACTGATCTTCTTACTCTGAATCCAACTTGGTAGTCTCCAAACAGATTTTCTTCACTGATTAATTGAATATTTAAAATCCACCCTTTAATTTTGAAACCGGTAGAATGACCAAATTATAATTCAACAAATTATCTTATTAAGTACAGATCGTAATTCTCCTGTTCCAAATACAGTTTTTACTGGAAATTTTTTATAAGGAACGTCCCATAAGTCAAAGTACAGACCCACATTGGTACGGCTTGCATTATGTACTTTTCACCAGAAATTTCGTCTTCTCCGAATCTTTTTACGTTAAAACAATAAACAGGTCAGCAGCCATAGTTAGTCTTATGGCTGTGTCAGCATTAATCTACTGACACTCATTCTCAAAATACTGGATTACAAGAGTTGGCCATTAGAAAAGTAATAACTTAAACCCTGGGAATAACTTACTTTGTACCTTTTGTATATTTTTCCAAAGTAATCAGACATATTGTTGTGGGAGATTCGTCATTAAACGAAAACTTCCTATAATTGATGAGAAATCCATTGGCAATACCAGTAAATTTTGTTTTAAAGCATTTCAATCAGTTTGTGACATTTACTTGTTGACAAATTTTTCCGGTACCCGTTTCTAGATGCTTGTCAATAATTCGAAGAGCCTCTTGTGCAGTTTTAGGTCGTCCCTTGATTTTGCAAAAGTTCCAGTTAATTTTAAACGGAAATGCAGTTTAGTAAACGTTTCAGTACAAGGCAAGCGGTTATTTGTATAACGCAGGGTATACATACTGTAGTGCCCCTCGTATAATTTAGTAGTTCATTCACGAAATAGTTTAATTAATACTTTTATAATATTGGATAGATATGTTTATCAACAATGATTTAAAAAAAAGTATTTAGTAAGCATAAATATATATAGTTTTGCATTTGATGACTATATTCACTAAAAAGTGTCGCTAAACATCCTTCACTAGCTTATAGAGGGATATAATACGGAATGTCTTTGAAATAGTACGTTCATTCAACAAATATTCCTCGCCTGCGGACATTCTTGTGAACATAGAGGGTAGTCGTTGATATCACACTCGAAAATTTGCAAAGCAGAAAGACTTGATAATATTCAAAGAGGTGACAAGTGAGTGAGTACAAAGAAGGTACGGGTAAAGTGGGTCAAAATTTGGGTGAAGAATATACAGGGATGGAACGGAGGTTTATAGTTTTATAATTGTTGTCAATTTAGTAGTTATATAAAGTGTGGTTTATCAAAAATGTTTTTCTTATGGAACACCCTTCATTTTTCTGAGGTTTCTGTTTTTTTATATTATTACGTCAGAAATTATGAAAATTGTGGTCCAGTGGTCCATTTAAACTAATCACTGTATTACATATTAAATGATCTAATAATTGAACTGTAAATTGTGAACACTCTGTGAAGAGATGTTTAACAATAAATCATAGAATACATTTAGAGTCAATTTGATATAATTAGTTGGATTAAAAGATACTTTTCTTTCAAAATTTACAATTTTAATAAAACTCAGAACACTCTGTACTTAGGTATAAGAAATCCTGAATATATATAGTATAGCTCATTTTTCACAAACTATCAATAAATTTAATGAAATTCAAGATTCAAAATATAAATTTTATATGCCACAATTTATTTGGACTTTCTGTATATTTAAAAATATTCACTAAAGTGACAAGACTTTTTTATTGCTCCGCTTTAAACTTCCGTCACATTGGTCGTGATTCACTCTTTATACTTTTCTCATGGAACCAATGTGAAATGTGGAAAGTCTATTATTTTTCCAGTATTATTTTTCATATCCAGGAAATTAAAAAGTATTGCTGTATAACTTGGACGCTTTCTATATTGTCTCACATCTAAAGAAAATGTGCACCAAAAACGATATAGAAAATGGAAACTGTCTTTAAGAAGAAAAAAACTTCCAAGTACACTCCACGCTAAGTACGAATAGGTCGTAATATCAGGGAAAGCAATTTCCCTTAGACCCTTTTATTTTTTTTCATATTGTACAAAATAAAAGAAACTTTTTTCTACAAGCACTATTAAAAGAGATTTTCATGGCGCTAATTTTCATTCGCAAAGTAGATAATTTTTTATAATTCGACAAAAATTTACAAATGTGTGCGGAAAACTGATATTAGTATTAGTTAATGTCAAAATAATTCATTTCTTCTATGTTTTGATGAATTGACAGCTTTAAGTGGGCCAAATATTTAACTTCAACATTTGAATTATTATAAACTCACATTCGATATATTTTTGTAAGTATAATATACAGTGCGTCCTTGAAATAATGCAAAAATTAACTATTAGTTATGGGGACTGCTGACAGAAGTGAAAGTAACAAATAAATGAAAGTGTTTTAAAAATTTGATTTATTCACCAATTATTATTACCCTTTAAAATTTTCATCGTACGTTCATGATACACAAAATTTTTACAAATAAATCGATCCCTCATAAAAAAAATGTGAGAGGTCGTCGGACCGCCGACAGAAGCTTGCTTCTTATGCACAATAGAATGACCATTTTTCGTAAATTTTCCACCATTTTTCAAAAATTTTTACAATTTTTGACGAATTTTGACAATTATTGACCGTCTTTGACAATTATTGACCATTTTTGACAATTTTTCAAAAATTTTAACATATTTGGCGCAATTATTGACCATTTTTGACAATTTTTCAAAAACTTTAACATATTTGGCAATTATTGACCATTTTTTCAAAATTTTTACAATTTTTGACAATTATAATAATTATTGACCATTTTTGACCAATTTTGACAGTTTTGACAATTATTGACCATTTTTGACAATTATTGACCATTTTTGACAATTATTGACCATTTTTGACAATTTTTGACAGGTTCTGACAATTATTGACCATTTTTGACAATTTTTCAAAAATTTTGAGAATTTTTAATAATTATTGACCATTTTTGACAGTTTTTTATAATTATTGACCATTTTTCCAAAATTTTGACAATTTTTGACCATTTTTGACAATTTTTCACAAAATTTGACCATTTTTTAAAAATGTTGACTATTATTGACCATTTTTCCTAATTTTTGAAAATACTTGGCAATTATTACCTATTTTTTCAAAATTTTGACTGTTTTTGACAATTTTTGACCATTTTTCGAAATTCTTGACAATTTTTGACCATATTTAAAAATGTTTCCAATTTTTCAAAAATTTTAACAATTATTGACCATTTTTGAGAGTTTTTGACGAATTTTGACAATTATTGACCGTCTTTGACAATTATTGACCATTTTTGACAAATTTTCAAAAAGTTTAACATATTTGGCAATTATTTACCATTTTTTCAAAATTTTGACAATTTTCGACCATTCTTCAAAATTTTAACAATTATTGATCCTTTTGGACCATTTTTGACAATTTTTGACGAATTTTGATTAGATTTGACAATTATTGACCATCTTTGACAATTATTGACCATTTTTGACAATTATTGACCATTTTTGACAATTTTTCAAATATTTTAAACATTTTTAAAAATTTTTGACAATTATTGACCATTTTTGACAGTTTTTGACAATTTTTGAAAATATTTGGCAATTATTAACCATTTTTTCAAAATTTTGACAGTTTTTGACAATTTTTGATCATTTTTCCAAATTTTTGACAATTTTTGACCATATTTAGAAATTTTTGACAATTTTTCAAAAATTTAAAGCTATTTGGAAATTATTAACCATTTTTTCAAAATTTTGACCATTTTTGACAATTTTTCACACCTTATAGGTGTGCGAGCACGGTGCGGCAAGAGAGATTGCGCACAGTCGCTTGAATAAGTTATCGCGTGACGAACCCTTTTTCGTAAAATCACACGTTTCACGAGTTCACTAGCCTTCCCAAAAGTTCTATGTCGTGCAATATGAAGCAAGCTTCAATTTGAATTTCATTGGATTAGTGGTTTATTCAGAAATCTGGCAACACTGTTGCGTGACGAACCCTTATTCGCTTTTTCGTAACATTACACGTTTCAAGAGTTCACTAGCCTTTTCAGAAATATGGCAACACTGTTGCGTGACAGACTTTTCGTAACGGTTACACGTTTTACGAGTTCATCAGCCTTCTCAAAAGTCCTATGTCGAGCAATAAGAAGCAAGCTTCAAAAAGTTTTCAGTTAGCAACTTTCGCTAGATTTTTCCCGTATAGTGAACCGCAGGTAGCGAGGACAATAGAACCCTAATACCATTACCAATCAAATATATTAAAAAGTGATAAATTTGCCGTCACAGTGCAGTGTAGTTGGATAAGAATAAGATGTCGTGCAATAAGAAGCAAGCTTCAAAATTTGATCGTACGTACATGATATTGAAATTATATTAAATTAATTTTTCCCTCATTATAATTTTATCGTATGCCTATAATAGAACGAGATTTTTACAAATAAATTAAATCCTCATCAAAATTTCATCGTACGTCCATCGTAAATTGTATTTTAACGAATAAATCAAACCCCTTCAAAAAATTTAGTGTATGCCCATGATATAGAAATTTCTATTATTAATTTATAATAATTTAGATTAACGCATTTCAAATATTTCATCGTACGGTTATGGTAAATGGTATTTTAACATATAAATTAACCTCCTTCAAAAAATATATCCTATAACCATGATATACGAATTTTTATTAATCAGCTGAACCTCCATAAAAATTTAATTTGTACATCCATGGTAGATGTAAATTATGGCAATTAAATCAACCCCTTTCAAAATTTTCATCGTACTCATATAGTTAATGGAAATTTTTTGTTAAATAAATTAAACCTCTTTTGAAATCGCATTGTATGACTATGATACTCGGGAGGGTTAGGCGATAAGAAAAAATCACACAACGCGGCTAAAGAAGTTTTCAATAAATCGCAATTTAAACAATGCTCAGTATGCACAAATTAATTTTTTCATATATATTATCACAAGAGAAAAAATTGGGTCGTCAAAATTTTCGAAAGAAATGAAAGTTTGTTGCTCGGAAATTTCGCGATTGACATTTCATGAGCGAAATTGCCGAAATAAATATCACAACCACGGTAACAAAATTTGTTTTGATCAACGCACCTTGAAAAAATGTGAATTTTGTCAAAGTAATTGCAGGTAACTTTTTTGTCAGTAGAAAAGATTCCATCGCTATGGTATTTTGTCGGTGAGAAACACTCTAGTGAAATAGTCACCTAAAATATTTTCCCTGCATAAGCTGGGAAAATTATCCCCTGCCGATCCCAACCTAACCTCACTTACCACAGCATAACAGTGACAGGTTTCGGTTCTACTCCTACCAAAAATTTCTCAACGCACCTTAAAAAGTTTTCACTTGAAAAAATGTTACACCTAAAAATATCCACCGCACGAAACCTTCCTCAACTTCCCCCGAATAAACTCCCCCTTCCGCTTATATTAAACACTGATGAGTTTCACGAGAGACTTTTCTCAGACGTTCCCTGTCCCGCTTGAGCAAACAATCCGCTCTCCCCAACTCCCAGAAAACAATCGTTGTCGAAGTTGATTCGTGCGAAACTCGGCGAGTTGAATTAGAGTGAATTTTAGAGTTTAGGTTGGAGTTTGTAGAAGTTGTGCGCTTCTTTTTAGTCGCGTTAAGGAATCGGCGCGTGTTAAACAGTCAAAATGTGTGTTCCAGAGCCACCGCGGACCTCGCCGCAACAGGATCAGATGGCGGCGGCCTTTTCCACGGCCGAACCCCCGGTCGCGACGTCCACTGGCAAGGATAAAGAGTCTGGACAGTCGCCCGCAGACTTGGTCGAGTATCCGCAAACCAGTTCAACAGTAAGTACTTTTAAAAAAAAAATATATATATATATAAAGGGTGAGTTACGAGGAACTGTACATACTTCTACCATAAGTAGAGGACGTTAGGGGATTATCAAATGACCATTAAAAAATATCTTCTTTTTTTGATTATTAATATACAGGGTGTTTCGTCATACCTTTTCAATGAGAGAGCCTATTTGTCTCATTTTTTTTGTGATGTGTGTATTGGCGTCTAGCAACTAACTGACATATTCAGAATTTAAAAAATCCAGGACACTTCACCCTGTATATGATTTTTCTAAAATCTGATTTAATATTTTCGGAGGGCCTAAATAGACAGTTAGACTTGGGTATTTGAATTTTTTGTTACGCTTACCTCACATTTCCAATTAAAGATTCATTTAAGAGTCGAATGGAAAATTGGCAATAATGAAATATCTTACTGTATAATAATGTTTAGTTATTAAAAAGAAATCTTTAAAATGAACAGAAACGACAAACCCTAGTATGGTAAATACCATAATTTGAATTGATTTGCGGGACCGGATTTAAAAATCTTGCATATCTGTTTCATCTCAATAATTCACCCTGTATGTAACTTTTTCCACCCGTAATAGACAAAAGACGGATGAAAAGTGTTTGTAATAACCTAAGGTAAAACCACCAATAGATGACAGTCTTAAGAAAAAAATTACAAAAATATTCATATTTTATTTAATTTTTAAAAAAGTAAAAAATCATCTTGTAGATGTTTAGTTTGAATCTTGTTCTAGAGAGGTGGTATATTAACTCAAATTTCAATTCAAAACTATTATGAAAAAAAAATTAGATGAAAAAACTTGACACTCCTAAATAGGTATCAGCCAAAAGATGACATGGCTATTCACCAAAAGATGACATGCTTCGTATTTCGATATTTTATTCAGTAGAAAAGTTTTAAAACAAGAACATAGGAAACATTTGGTAAAAATAACTATTGTTATAGTAGAACAACTAACATTAACGTTAAAATATGTAAAAAAAGTATTTCAGATTCACTTATTTATAAAGAAATTTAGATTTCTTTTACAGGTAATTGTTGTAAGGAAGAACAAATATTATACAAACGAACGTACTTTAATGTCAGTTGGTAACAAAATGTAAAGACAGGTTAGGTAGACACATGGTAGAAAATAAGTATTGTAGAGGTATCTTGTTCTTACTGTTCTTAAAAGAATAATAAAGTTTACATCAAAGCGAGGTGTTTCAATATAGAATACACAACAGTTTTGGCGACGAGAAACTAATAAAGAACCTTCAAAGAAGTCAAGTCCATTAAAAATTTGTTAATAAGATCCATAATTCACCCTGTATATTAATAATCAAAGCAAGAAGACATTTTTTAATGGAAACGTGCCTCTATCTATGGTAGTAGTATGTACAGATTCTCGTAACTCACCGTGTATATTATACATTATTTAATATGTTTCAAACTCCTTTTTTTCTAAAAATGTATTTAAAAAGGCTAAATTTTATTTAAGCGGATTTCAATGAGAATTTTTCCTAAAAATAATTTGAATTGATTTGCAGGACCGGATTTAAAAATCTTGCATATCTGTTTCATCTCAATAATTCACCCTGTATGTAACTTTTTCCACCCGTAATAGACAAAAGACGGATGAAAAATTTTTGTAATAACCTAAGGTAAAACCACCAATAGATGACAGTCTTAAGAAAAAAAATTACGAAAATATTCATATTTTATTTAATTTTTAAAAAAAGTAAAAAATCATCTTGTAGATGTTTAGTTTGAATCTTGTTCTAGAGAGGTGGTATATTAACTCAAATTTCAATTCAAAACTATTATGAAAAAAAAATTAGATGAAAAACTTACCTATAGATGACACTCCTAAATAGGTATCAGCCAAAAGATGACATGGCTATTCACCAAAAGATGACATGCTTCGTATTTCGATATTTTATTCAGTAGAAAAGTTTTAAAACAAGAACATAGGAAACATTTGGTAAAAATAACTATTGTTATAGTAGAACAACTAACATTAACGTTAAAATATGTAAAAAAAGTATTTCAGATTCACTTATTTACAAAGAAATTTAGATTTCTTTTACAGGTAATTGTTGTGAGGAAGAACAAATATTATACAAACGAACGTACTTTAATGTCAGTTGGTAACAAAATGTAAAGACAGGTTAAGTAGACACATGGTAGAAAATAAGTATTGTAGAGGTATCTTGTTCTTACTGTTCTTAAAAGAATAATAAAGTTTACATCTAAGCGAGGTGTTTCAATATAGAATAGACAACAGTTTTGGCGACGAGAAACTAATAAAGAACCTGTAAAGAAGTCAAGTCCATTAAAAATTTGTTAATAGGATCCATAATTCACCCTGTATATTAATAATCAAAACAAAAAGACATTTTTTAATGGTAACGTGCCTCTACTTATGGTAGTAGTATGTACAGTTTCTCGTAACTCACCGTGTATACTATCCATTATTTAATATGTTTCAAACTCCTTTTTTCCCTAAAATGTATTTAAAAAGGCTACATTTTAATTAAAAGCGGATTTCAATGAGAATTTTTCCTAAAAATAATTTGAATTGATTTGCAGGACCGGATTTAAAAATCTTGCATATCTGTTTCATCTCAATAATTCACCCTGTATGTAACTTTTTCCACCCGTAATAGACAAAAGACGGATGAAAAATTTTTGTAATAACCTAAGGTGAAACCACCAATAGATGACAGTCTTAAGAAAAAAAATTACGAAAATATTCATATTTTATCTAATTTTAAAAAAATTGAAAAATCATCTTGTAGATGTTTAGTTTGAATCTTGTTCTAGAGAGGTGGCATATTAACTCAAATTTAAATTCAAAACTATTATGGAAAAAAAATTAGATGAAAAAACTTACCTATAGATGACACTCCTAAATAGGTATCAGCCAAAAGATGACATGGCTATTCACCCAATGATGACATGCTTCGTATTTCGATATTTTATTCAGTAGAAACGTTTTAAAACAAGAACATAGGAAACATTTGGTAAAAATAACTATTGTTATAGTAGAACAACTAACATTAACGTTAAAATATGTAAGAAAAGTATTTCAGATTCACTTATTTATAAAGAAATTTAGATTACTTTTACAGGTAATTGTTGTAAGAACAAATATTATACAAACGAACGTACTTTAATGTCAGTTGGTAACAAAATGTAAAGACAGGTTAGGTACACAAATGGTAGAAAATAAGTATTGTAGAGGTATCTTGTTCTTACTGTTCTTAAAAGAATAATAAAGTTTACATCAAAACGAGGTGTTTCAATATAGAATACACAACAGTTTTGGCGACGAGAAACTAATAAAGAACCTGTAAAGAAGTCAAGTCCACTAGAAATTTGTTAATAAGATCCATAATTCACCCTGTATATCAATAATCAAAACAAGAAGACATTTTTTAATGGTAACGTGCCTCTACTTATGGTAGTAGTATGTACAGATTCTCGTAACTCACCATGTATATTATACATTATTTAATATGTTTCAAACTCCTTTTTTCTAAAAATGTATTTAAAAAGGCTAAATTTTATTTAAGTGGATTTCAATGAGAATTTTTCCTAAAAATAATTTGAATTGATTTGCAGGACCGGATTTAAAAATCTTGCATATCTGTTTCACCTTAATAATTCACCCTGTATATAACTTTTTTAACCCGTAATAAACATAAGACGGATGAAAAATGTTTGTAATAACCTAAGGTAAAACCACCAATAGATGACAGTCTTAAGAAAAAAATTACGAAAATATTCATATTTCATTTAATTTAAAAAAAAATCAAAAAATCATCTTGTAGATGTTTAGTTTGAATCTTGTTCTAGAGAGGTGGCATATTAACTCAAATTTCAATTCAAAACTATTATGAAAAAAAAATTAGATGAAAAACTTACCTATAGATAACACTCCTAAATAGGTATCAGCCAAAAGATGGCATGGCTATTCACCAAAAGATGACATGCTTCGTATTTCGATATTTTATTCAGTAGAAACGTTTTGAAACAAGAACATAGGAAACATTTGGTAAAAATAACTATTGTTATAGTAGAACACACTAACATTAACGTTAAAATGTGTAAAAAAAGTATTTCAGATACGCTCGGAGTTAGGGTGGATCCCTCTTCTTGATCTTCCGGACAAAAAAAGTAGACAACTTGTAAGGGCGCCAACTGACTTTTCCTCTTTGGCCTAGCATGACTAATTTTCCCCCGATAGCTCACTAAAACAAGGGATGAAAATAAAAGGCAAACTTCAGCTTATGTTCCTTATAATTCCCAATGAAAACATGTAATACCCTTAAGGGGGTGTTTTACAATTAATAACTCTGAAAACCCTATTAAATGCCCCCCACTTAAAAAATAGCGCGAACATCTGTTACACATCAAAAGTCAAATAATTAATAATAAAATTCCAAACTATACCAGTTAATCGACCTACGTAGTGTGAAATTAATATGGCTGTTCAAGTGAACCAGTAGTAAATACGAACTTATTAACTTTATGTTCTATAAACGAACCTAAAAAGTATGTAGTTTATGAAAGAAATTCCATAGAAGGCGACACCGTAGTCAAGGCGTTGGTACCAAGGCAAAGACGCATGCGCAAGTGCATTAAATTATGAAAATAAGATTGTGAAAATTTACCGTAAAATATTAATTTCCACCATTACAATTTCATGAAAAGATAAATTAATAAGGAACTACCTATCTAATATATATATACATAATGGCGTGAAGCCTATTCAACCTCAAACCATTCTGCGGTTAGGGAAAATAATCAATAAAAATAAGTAATTAACACCCCGATACCCTCACTATGGTCTTCTTCAAGAAGTTGTAGAAAAGTAGCAGCAGCCTCGTCACATCAGAAGACAACACTATGTATCTACCAGGTTGACTCCAAACATCCCGAAAGCAAGTGTGTATCTGGAGGATGGTAGGTATCCCCTGGCTCCACAGGTGAACCCTTTTCCAAAAAGGGTCCATTACTCAAAATATTACTTACTGGATGGCAACTAACAAATATTGAACCAACAACAACATGTGGCACACCTCCAATTCCAAAACTTCAACGTTGGCGGTTTCAATCGTTTTAGTGCAATATATCCCCTTTAAGGGTTTGTGAAAACGGCTTCCAGAACAGGACGGAATTCTCCAACAATACGAACTTCCGTAGAACAAAATACTAAACCGTATATTCCACAACTCATTCAGAACGAGAACCTATAAAACCCAGCAATAGCATTAAAAAAATTCAGATTCTCGTTCAATGCATTTTTGGAAACTAAGCCATCTAGTAGAAAGCACACAGCGGAAAAAAAGTGACTGACACTTCCTCAACTTCAGTACAGAATTTTACCATAGAGAAACCTACCCGAAACATTCAACCGAACTACACTGAGCGAGCTCCGCACATATCAAGTCATAAAGTGCTGCACTTCCCTCTATGTAAGTCAATGCGCATTCGCGAGTAAAACAGCCTACATTTCTGAGTAGCATCGATCAAACGCTCTAACCATTCAAAAAACGGAGACATTTGTCTATGGACTCGTAAAGTCACAGAGCAAACGCTCTATCTCTGCCGACAAACTAAGTTGTCTGTGGACTCTTTCAAGTCACAGAGCATTGCTCTATCTATACCGACAACATTGACTCGACAGAATAAGTTGTCTGTGGACTCTTTCAAGTCACAAAGCATTGCTAAACATCAATTACGACTACTTTCAGCATTACTACTTCACGGCATGACGAACGAACGCGTTTATCCAAGACACGACTGTCACGGCCAATTGTCAATGGCATCCAACAAATAATTCCACTTTGTAAACAAGACATAATAAAGTGTGTATTACAAATTATTAAAATATTCGAATGCCATCCTACAGAGAAGATTTCTAGCTAGAATGTCTTTGCTCAAGCCAAAATATGGTAGATAAATGAAGAAAATATACCTCTAGCTCAAAACTAAAGTATGCCTCCATAGATCAGTAAGTTTTATCGAACCTAATTACTACTTTAAATGTTTTAGACTTCAAGTCAAGGAGTCAGTAATTTACAAGTGAGCCCTGATAAACTTTAGCGTTTATCAAGCTGAAGCGGACAAAGTATTTGGACTTCTGTGGCTACACCCCAAAGGTGATATCCTCATGTTGGGGCTGTCGGGACTGTGAACAGGAAGATGCGACGGTAGAGCATATCCTCTTTGATTGCTCGGATCTATCATTCATTCTTAAGTCCGTGTTCAGCGAGTTTTGGCTAGCACTAGACATATTGGGAGAATATACTGTTGGGGAGGTTATCAACTATGTAAGGACCGTAGGCTGGTTGACGTACTTACAGAAGGATGCACAAAGGGCCCAAAGAGGCCTAGGTGCTGTGGGGCTGCCCTACCCTCCTCACCAGAAATTCGTATGGCTGGTTATTATACGAACCTTAAGACATAACCAATCGGTCAAATTTGATCTAAAGGTAACTACAGCTTGTGGCCCTTGAAATGTTTCATCCGAAGCTTAAGTTTGTTGATTTCTTCTTTCGTAAAAATCTCGTGTGTTGACAAGCAAGCTTCAAGGTCGTCCGGGGATGTGAGACTTTTCCTACTGTTCATTTCGGGTGAATAAGGAGACCTCCTAACATGTTTAACAGTTATGAGAGTGAAGACAATAATGTGAGAATATAATTTGAAGAGAAAACAATGTTTAGGCCGCAGCGAAAAGAAAATAAAGTGTGGAGAAGAAAAGGAGGATTGAATGGAATCTTCAAACAATGCTTCGGAGCACAAATAACTGTGAGGAATAGTTGAAATAGCAGGGAAAAGGTCAGAACAAACAGCATTAGAAAAGAAGATGTTTATTAATAATGGATAAACTAATAATTGTGTGAAGTTTAAAAGAAATTTTCCAATTTTTCTTAACATTCAATAAGCAAATATGATTTTTATAAAGAAAGGGCATTGGTAGATTTATTTCGAATTTGTTGAAGTTTGAATACTTCCATTTTATGAAATTTCCCGTTTAGGAGATAAGTATTTACCAAACGTAGAAAAAGGTCAAACATTTTGATATTATTTTGTCGATACCGAGAGACACGCGATGGCGCGTGAAGGTCGAAAATACTAATACAAACCCAACATAATAATATCTGAATATCAAAAACGATCCCTATAAACAAGCTTCAATTTTCTGACGGGCTCGGTTAAAATTACACTCGAAACACTGTGGAAATATTGTGATCAATTATGTCGTATAACAAAATGTATTTTAAATTATTGGTGAGGATTCTGCGAATTTTTGAAGGTTTAGTTTAGAATCCTTTTTTGTATGTATACAGATTTGGTCATTTTTTCATCAACCATAGGACTGGACCGATATAACACGCTTCAATCTCTAAGTTACGTTGATGAATATCGACGTGGACGGATAGATACGAAGGAAAAAAAATGGGTCCAGCAAACCGCTATGCGTATATTCATCTCTAAAATGTAGAGGTGGGTGGTGAAAAAGTGACCAGATTTGAATAAATATTTCGTTAATATTAAGTACAAGTATGATTCACATATTAAACCTTAGCAGGGGCCATATAAGGAAAGTGACGGGATTAATCACCGATCACTATACCCTAAGGAAGCAAATGCATACAATTGGAATATATAGGGAGGAACCCATCTGTCGGTTGTGCATGGAAGAGGAGGAAACAGCCTCTCACATTATCTTCGAATGTAAAGCACTGTCTCATTGGAGATATAAATTCCTAGGACTAGGGAATCCAAGGGGTTTCTCCAAGAACGACCTAGTGTAAAGACTGTTGAGCCTGATAAGGGTTACTAGTCTCTTCACATAAACGGTATAACCAAGAGCACAAAAAGCCTAAAGGCTGAGGTGCTGAAGACTCTATGCCTCTGACTGGTGGTGCTGAACTAATCAATAAATCAATGATTCACATGGACTTGGATATTAAAAATGAAAGAGTTGTAGCTTACTCCGCCACTGTTTGTAATTTGTAACTTATTTCATATGGTTGTGATGACGTGAAGCTTGAGAGCGCTGAAAATGACTCTAGCATCAACTACTTGGAGTCTTATTGCAAATTCTACTTGAAAAGTGTACATTTCTTGCTCAAATTATTTTAGAATTAGTTTACTTAGTTACAAGTACAGTCATGATTTAAATGAAAGACTAATTCAATGTCAGAACGTAGAACCAAAATTGATGGGAAAAAAAGGCAAAGCATCATCATTGAAAAAAACTATTAAAATGCTTTCAAAATTAGTTTTTAGAAACTCTAAAATTATATTTAGAAAATACTATTTCGCAACAGTTTAACCGAAAAGTAGTTTTAACGAGAAAACCAAAATATTTATTTTTTATGGTAGTTACCATACCCACTTATTCTAAAGAAGTAAATGCAATTTGGATTTATTTTCGGACTATGTATATACATCATTAAATTTTAGACGAGAAAAATGCCTAGCATGTTTGTGTGTATCTATTAACAGTAAAACAAACCATGAAAGCTTTTTACATGTAATTAGTCAATAAACAATTGAGTTTACAACGTGTAGTAGTAGGTAGTTATCGTGGTACAATAGTTTTGGTCCATATCCATGGTAAAGTACGACCAGAGATCTAAGAAGGTTGTAAATCAATATAAGCCGACTACCCTCATCATTACCTATTGGTTGAGTGAGATTTTTCTTAATATTTATCTCAACCCAATATCATTATACTTACCCATAAAACAAAATTTAATGGCTAGGGCAGGTACAAGTCTGCGTAGACTCGACCGCCTGCTGTTAACTCAAGTGCTGGGTGATTTATGACCTTCTTAAATCTCTGGTCGTACTTTAACAGTAGAGAGACTTATAGCACAAAATAACCTGGTCATACAGAAGGGACACCTTTTGACATTGTTGCTGAGATAAGCGGTTTTGATTTTACATTGATGACAGTATCAGCACCTAACATACACTGAAAAAAGTGTCAACATTATTCAGACAATATTTTTAACGCCAGCCAACACGAAACATACTGTAATTAGCTTACCTAGTATCATTCATAGGCAATCTGAACGAACTTAAACCTTGTTCTTGATGCACATCCTTGGATTAAGTGATATTTCCTAGATTTATTAATCGTTGGATAATTAGACTAGAAAACTATGTAAATAGTTGTATTGCGAATGAACAGAAAAACTAAACAAATTAAACGAGAGAATAGAGTGAAAACTATGTGAGCGCACTTTAAGATGATCAACAAAATGGCAAATTCAATTCATTGCAAAATAGACATGTGGCGTGGGTTGCCTACTTTACACATAGCAACAATGAAATGAACTTGTCAATCTCGTAGATGTTGTCGGTTTTTTGACAACTATTTCACATGCCGAAGGGTATAACCGATTAAACCAAAAAAAAAGGACTTGCAGATAGAAATGGAAACAAAAATATATCCCACCGTCCTCAGGGACCTAATACAAATGGCCCTGAATGGGGTACAGTGGTGGTGCAACGACCACGGACTTGCAGTTAATCCTGCCAAGGCTGAGGTAATTGCTTTCACCAAGAAGAGAGGTATAAGACCTGATGGTCTGCACCTTGGTGGAGTGCCACTTCCAGTGGTTGAACAAATGAATAATCTGGGAGTGATCCTGGATAAGTCGCTGACATGGAAGGCTCACCTTGATAGTCGCCTAGGTGACTAACACGTACTGGGCCTGTAGGAGAGCTATTGGTCCGAAATGGGGACTAAACCCCCAAGACGATCTTGTGGTTCTATAAAGTGATCATGCTGCCGATGCTCACATACGCGGCTCTGGTCTGGTGGCCAAGGGTAACCCTGGCCACGGCTAGGTCGCAACTGGCACACCTCCAAAGGGTGGTCGGTTTGGGGGCAACTATCTGCATGAAAACTACACCAACTGCTGCGCTAGAGGTGATTATTGGACTTCGGCCTCTTCACTATGGGATCGACGCTGAGGCTGAGGCTGGGAGGGCACGCTTGAAAAAATTGGGATATGTGCGAAACGAGGGAGGGTGCAGGCACGTAAGTAGGCTCAGGCTTCTGGGAGATGTCTCTGTTCTGTCTCGAGCGGCTGATGTCTGCCTGCGGTGGCTGATGTCTGCCTGCGGCACTTCTTCGTAACCCCCTATAGGGTGAAGATCCGGAATAGAGAATTCTGGGAAAGAGAAGGAAATTCACAGCCTCATGGAATCGTCTGGTACACAGATGGCTCATGCTCCAGCTATGGGGCGGGGGCTAGAATTTACTCCACGAACACAAGTCTGTGTTCCATTGGGTAAGGGCAAGGCGGAACACAGTGAGGCTAGAATGGATTCCGGCCCAATCTGGTTATGAAGGTAATGAAGGGGCGGACGCGCTGGCTGTGGAGGAGGCGGCTACCCCTTTTAACGGCCCGGGCCCGACCTTGCTACTCTTGAGCATCACAAAACAAACAATCCGTAAGGAGACGAGGAACTGGTTGAGAAATCAGCACCTCGCTCACTGGAGGGCTCTACAGGGTCTCAGGCAATCCAAGCTCCTCTTGAGGGGATGTACTGTTGGATATGCTAGAGCTGCTCTAGAACTACCAAGGAGTAGGTTAAAAAAGATAGCAGGACTCCTAACAGGGCACTTATGCTTATGCAAAGTGCTACGCTTATGCAAAGTGCCTCTTGTACAATTGGAATTCTCACCATGTTAAGAGCTGATGACTTCAATCCTCTCAGTACTTTCTTCTTGTTCAAAACTACAATCGTTACAGTTAGTTCCACTTGTTGATCATGTTAAGGGCATTTTGTGTTTCCTCCAAGACTTTTCCTGAGAAATTGCCTTTTGCAATGCTGACGGTTCGGTTATAGTGTCTAGAGGCAAACATGACGGTATTATCGCCGACCGCCATTCAGCTAATCCTAACAAAACGACACTTGTTCCATCCACTTCTGATCCTATTGTCTCTGCTACTATATCTATTTGTACTGAACCTCCAACAAAGAATTTATTTTCCCTGTAGTTAATACGATTAAATCTTCGTTTCTTAGTAAAAGATAACATTTGCGGCTGCAGTATTTTAAAAAGTAAAATATAAAATTATAATTAACCTCACAAAAGGTTCGTGGAATTTTCTCAGCAGCTTAAATTTTTTTTTTGTTCAGAACGTCGAAAAAGAAATAGCTCATTAACCGTCTAGATAAAAATAAAAAGTGTGTTTCAGTTTCAACCAGAGGAGGTTCAAAAGGATAATAAAAGCAATAGAAAGTTGGTGATAATGGTTTACCTTTTGAAATTTCCACAAACAACTTCCTTAGTTTCAGAATGTTCATCTAGACTTTTTGCTTTGCTTTTACTTCTATTGAAAAGATAAAATATACAAGATCCTATTTTGTTGGAAATAAAGTTCAGCGCTAGTACCATCTTCGATACTTGACGTTTTAGATCTGAAGTTGAACGGATGTAACAGTTGAAAGAGATAAATATGCTTTATTGACATGGAAAAGTCACGGAAATTTCATAGACAAGATAAGCACGAAAGTAAGATCAATAATTAAAAGATTCAGAGATGGAGACTAGAACTGGCTTCGTCTAAATACGACATTGTGTACAGACCCTGGAAGGATAATCGAGCAGCTGACGCCCTGTGGCTGCACTACAACGCCAGGAGCATCGAAACTTCAACAATCGCTTCATGAAGCCTTATGTCATCCCGGTATAACTAGAATGTTTCATTAGTTAAAGACTAAAAATTTACCCTATTCCCTTAAGGAAGTTAAGAAAATGACTAGCAGTTGCCAATTGTGCGCTAAAATCAAGCCTAGATATTTTAAAAACGCTGACCCTTTACCCGAACAGTTTCTTTCTACAGAAGTGAGGGAGTTTCTCCATTCCAAAGGAATCGCTACAAGTCGCACCCCACTGCTTGCAACCCACAGGGAAATGGGCAATGTGAAAAATACAACGGTACCATCTGGAGGACTGTGCAACTGGCCTGCGGCACTCACAATGCGCCGATAGAGTCGTGGGAACAATCCTTGCTAGTGGCTCTTCACTCCATCAGATCACTCCTTTGTACTGCAACAAACTGCACTCCTCATGAACGCATATAATGCCATTCCTACTTGGCTAACTGACGCTGATCACGTCCTAATGAAATGGTTTGATAGAAAGAATGAATACCAGCCACTAGTTGAGGAAGTCGAGTTACTCCAATCCAATCCTGACTACTCATTTGAACGGCTACAAGACGGTCGCGAAACAACTGTGTCGAACCGGCATCTGCCCCCATGGGACTTCAAGGTGAAGGAGAACCACTAGACTCATCTACTCAAGAGGTACCAGAGGAGGAACCAGACGCGAACGAATTGCTATTGAACTTCACGACTCCTCCAAGCTCGCCGCTCACTGTAGACGCTCGTTCTGGTCCAAGCTCACCTATGTGCCCTGAAACATCAGCCTGTCCCTCGTCGCAGAACTGACCTGCTCCTCCTCCTCCTACCTCTCCTGTGTGAAGCTAATCGTCGCTCACTGGTGCTCCCGCTGTGCAGGTTCCGAGGAGGACTGGCAGAACAAGAAATCCTCCACCTTAAAGATTATAGTGTGGGAGAATGATGTGAATCAAACTCTTTAGTGTTGTGCAGCATAACCGACCTACTTGGTATCCAAAGGCAGGTAAGCCATGACAGGTTCGTATAGGCCGTTGTGTCTCATCAATTCAATGGCAAAGTTGTACGAGCACATCATCAAGAATGAGACAATTGAAAGGAGGAGGGATGGACACAGAACCAATATGGTTTCAGGGAAGGAAGGTCCACAGTTATGGCAGCGATGAAGGTGATGTCGATTGCGAGGAAATATAAAGCAACGGGGGGGGGGGGGGGAATAAGAAGTGGTGCGCGATAGCGACTTTGGATGTGCGGAACGCATTCAATACAGTGCCGATAGATTGAATCTTGGGAGTGCTGGAGAGAAGGAAGGTACCGGGTTATATCCAAAATATAATCTCTGGGAGAAGAATTTTGCTGGGAGATGGAGATTTCTACGATGTCACGGCGGGGATTCCACAGGGGTCGGTATTGGAGCCGACGCTGTGGAATCTTTTTTATGACTAATTATTCAAAATAAACATGCCGGAAGGTGAGAAACTCATCGGATACGCTGACGATGTGGATATAGTGGTTACTGCGTCTAGAACATATAGCCTAGAGATAAACATAGACGAGGCAATGTGGGAAGTGAACCAAAGGCTTGAAAACAGGGGCATGGAGTTAGCACCAGAAAAGACTGAGGTGACGGTATTGGTAGGGCACACAAGGAATGAAGTGAGGTTTCATCTGGGGGGAACGATGATAGTACCAAGGGGGGAACTGAAGTACTTGGGTATATGGCTAGGGTCAGGGATGAACTTTAGGAAACATCTGAGCAAGATCATCGAAAAAGCTAGAGAGAGGGCCACAGCACTTGGAAGAGTGCTGCCAAATGTAGGAGGGTCACCGGAGTGCAAAAGAAGATTGTTATGGGAGGTTGTGAAATCAATCCTTCTTTATGGAGCACCGATTTGGAAGGGGATGGTTGGGATCAACAAATATAGGAGGGAGCTGATCAGGGTACAAAGAGGAATGCTGCTGCGTGTGGTGTCGGGCCACTGGACGATATCGGACGTAGCAGTTCAGGTGATTGCAGGAGTAAAAAGAGAACAAAAAAAACAAATAGAGAAGGAGATGGTGCAAAAATGGATAGGAAAAAGTGAAAGGGGAGTAGACAAGAGTCATGATTAAAGACCTGAGGAGTTGGTTACAATGTAAGCTCAGGAAAATGGATTAATTCCTAAGTCAGGCTCTGTCGGGGGCACACGGGTCTTTCAGAACGAACACCAAGAAAATAGGGAAAACGGAGGATGATGAGTGCATATATTGTGGTGAGAGGGAAGATGTAGTGCTCACCTTTTTTACATGCATATAATGGGTTCTACTAAGGAAAGAGAGAAGAGTGGGATGGAAGCTAAAAAAGATAATCTGATCATGACAATGGTGGAAATGTAGAAAAATTGGCAAAAAGTATCCAGATATGTGAGAGAAGTGATGAGGGAAAAGGAAAAAGAAGAAAGAGAAAATCAAAGAATGACACAGTGAAAAAGGAATAGGGGGAGATAATACGTTTTTGATGGTATACCTCCAGGGGTGGTTCCAAAAACGGAAAGTGGATATGAGGAGAATGGGGTGGTTTTAGTGCGGTCGTCGACTCTGGTCGGGGGCAAATGCGGCTCGCTAGCTTCACTTGTGGGATTGGCACTCGATTGGGGAGAGTCACACACTCCCGGGTAAAAGTAGAACAAGTACCCGGCGCCTATGAGCAGGTTTCCACCCATAAAAAAAATGTTTGTGGTGAGTAGGTCTATAAGGCACTCCACTGCGACTCGCAAGAGTCTATTGTGGCTTAGTCGAAAATGTTTTTTGACATTGTCGACAGAATTCATTTGATATTTGGCAGATTAAAAAAACTCGTTTTACATTTTTGATTTTTATGTTTGCCAAAATACTATATTAATGTTATTCAAGATACGAGTTTGCCACTGAGAAATTCTTCACCAATTTGTGGAGGAAAATAGAGATTTTGGTCCATTGGGGCCTCAGTAAGTGATAAACAGAAAATATTATCGGCTGAATTACAGCGCTCAAACTAAACTCTTTGGGATTTGAAGAAATAATAAGGGTTCTAGTTGATTTAAAAGATTGTACCAAGAATAATACTTTATTGCATAGAAATTGACTTCTCTTGGTGTTATTTTTGTGAATATTTGTAAAAATCGACAGAAAACACATAAAACGTTTTTATTTTTTGTTAGAAATTAGAATGCGCAGGTTAGAATATGTCAGGGAATGCCAAATATCATACACTGTGTTCATTTGAAAAGGACCCACCCTTAATATTCAAAAAATGGGACACATTAGAAAGAAATGTCGAAACACGTCAACTTTTAACTTTAGGGGGACACATTTTGGCGCTAATGTCATGAACGTCAGATCCACCCCCTCCCTACTGGAGATTCCCCTTACATTTTTTCAAATGGGATGTCATCACTCAAAAAATATCTGCCGTTGAAGCCAACAAAACGAGGCATAAAACTTTGGATTAGTTCCGATTCGGATTAGGTTAGGTTAGGTTCTATGTTAGTGGGGCCAATTCGCCACCTCCACTGCGACCCCCGTTGGGTCTATTGTGGCTCACCCCACAAGCCTGTGGTTCTGACGAAGTCCATGGTTGTATTTGGTGATACTTTATTGAAGTCGCTCTGCTCTAAGGTACTAAAACCGAATATGTTATATCTTACCGTGCCCAAAGCTGGACATGAGCATAGTATGTTCTCAGCTGTTTCGTCCTCCAAATTACAGAACCGACAATCCGTGGTCTAAACCAGACCCATCTTCTTTAGGTGGTAATTTAGTCGACAATGTTCTGTAAGCAGTCCCGACAGAATGCGTAGGTTTGTTCTACTCCATTACAGGATCTGCTTATTTGTTGTACTCGGAGGGTTGTATATGAACGCTTTCGAGTGAGAGAGCCCCGGTATTTCTGCCCAGTACGTGAAGGTTTTCCTCTCCGCCCAGGTAGCTATGGCTGATCTAGCAGTGCTTTCCGCAATGCCAAAAAATGGTTCAGGTCCGATAAATAGAGACTCTGATCCCTTTTTTGCCAGTGTGTCGGCCTTCTCGTTGCCCTCCACTCCTCGATGCCCCGACACCCAGGTCAAAGTTACTCTGTTTTCCGTGCCTAGAATATCAAGGGATTGTAGACAGTTATGTACTAGCTTAGATTTTATCCTGTTCGAGCTCAGCGCCTTAAGAGCAGCCTGGCTATCTGAAAGGATGAGTATGTTCTTTTTTACAATAGGTTGATTCATCAGCTCTTTTGCAGCCACTTCAATGGCGTATACTTCAGCCTGAAAGACGGTAGTGAACCTACCCATGTTGGCTGTGATTTCAACTCTGGGTTTTCTGCTGAAAACCGACGATCCAGCCCCGTTTCCGGTTTTGGTCATTGTAAATCACGTAGTTCGTTTATAGGAAGGAGATTTTTTCGCTATCCCATTGGTCTCTCGTGGGAATGAGGACCTTAAAGGGCTTGTCCACGTGAAGTTTTGTGACAGAAAGATCCGACGGCATCCCAAGAATGTGGTGATTTTGTATTTCCCTCAGCATTCCCGAGTGATTCCTCAGAGTCTCTCCATTTATTTGCCTCTCCACTGATAGCATTCAATGAGCTGCTCTCCTGACTTTCTTCTCCAAATGAATGTGGAGAGGAGTTAGTTGCAGGAGGGCTTCCATAGCTGCCGTTGGTGTGGGTGACATTGCTCCGGTAATGGCCAGGCATGTCTAGCTGTCTTTAGCAGACTTTTGGTCCACCAGACAGCTGAGCCATACGTGACTACTATATGGTAAATCCAGCAAATCTGTTTGGGGTTCATACCCCAAGATTTTCCACATACCCTTCTGAGATTCCAGAGGGATAGTCTGGCTTTGTTTATCACTTTTTCCAAGTGGGTGTTCCAGGTGAGTTGTTCATCGAAAATTACCCCTAGATATTTCACCTCCGTCGCAAATGGAATGCTCACGTCGCCTAAAATTGGCTGGCGGAGTCGCTGTAATTTTTTCCTCTTTGTGAAGGGAACAATTACGGTTTTGAGGGGGTTCACAGACATCTGTTCCCTCTCGCACCATCTATGCACTATGTTGAGGGCCGTTTGAAGGATGTTAGAAATTATCTCTTCGAATTGGCCTCTAATAATTATTACTATATCATCACCATATCCCTGCACATCTATCCCCTGACTGGATAATTCACCCAGGAGATCGTCAACCAGAAGTCACCACAAAAGGGGGGAAAGCACCCCTCCCTGTGGGCAACCCCTGGCCACCATACCCCTTACCGTGACTCCATTCAGTGATGTGGTGATGTACCGGTTTGATAATATGCTTTTGATCCAGTAACGGATTGGTATGCAGATTCCTCTGCGTTCCACCGTTTTCCATATGGAGTCTGGAAGGGCGTTATTGAACACTCCTTCCATATCTAGGAAGGCTACCAGCGCTATTTCCTTGTTGCTGATTTTCCCCACTAGATTTTTTAACGCCAAATCTGTAGATTTGCCAGTTTGATAAGCATTGGAAAACAAAATATTTCTCTATTCACCCCTAAAAAGGATCAGTGTGAAAGATGTACATTATACAAGGTAGGAGCACTATCTGAAGATGAATACCAGTTGCACGAAGAAAATGAAGCAAGAAGTACGTCAAGAACACACAGATGATAAAAGCAAAGAAACTTACGTTTTTTCAGTTGACATGCAGGCTGTTTTATTGGCGCCTAAATCAAATGTAAGTACGATGTACTACCACACCAAGCTTGGAGTGCATAACCTGTGTTTTCATGATGATAAAAGGAACGACGGGTACTGTTTCATCTGGAACGAGGGAGGGAGGGAGGACTTAATGCTGAAGAATTTGCGTCTATATGGTCTCACTTTCTAGAGAAGTTTATTCTAGACAATCAACTTCAAGACAACGGTACAAACATTATACTCTATTCGGATGGTTGTACCTATCAAACAAGAAATGCTGCACTTTCTAATGCTCTTGTTAATTTAGCTGTCATTGATAGGATTACAATACAACAAAAATATTTAGAGGTAGGGCATACTCAAATGGCGGCCGACAGTATGCATTCCACGATTGAGCGTTGTATGCGTAATAAGGTAGTACACGTACCTGCAGAATACTTCCAAATTTGTAGATCGGCTCGAAAACGGCCAAAACCATACGAAGTGAAATACCTCAGTCATACTTACTTCAAAGATTTTAAGGATGTTATAGCATACAAGAGTATTCGTCCCTGGCCTGGAAAAGGGGAAATATACAGGTCTACAAAATGTGAAAAAAGTTTTGCCGCACGATTTTCATGATTATTATAATAATTTACAGATTTGAGTACATTTAGGTTCAATTCTTCCATCAAATCAACTGCCAAAGACAAAAGTGTTCTTTTATCTTCGTTACCTCCCACATGTGATGCAGCATTTGAACACTTAAAACGGGTTTACCTGCAAATCCAGATATAGCTAGGGAATGATTTAAATAATATCTATCATCCAATAACTATGAATCAATTACCTGCTCCGGAAAATTTATTAAAAATATTATTTTGCAATTGCAAAAAGGGATGTGGAGTGGATTATACTGTAGTGTAGCATGCCGTAATTTACTTATTTATTGCAATAGCTTTCACTTCTTTCAAAAAAAAATTATACAGCGTAATCTGTATTATAGCTCGTAAGTTATTGTAATCATCAATTTTTACTATTTTTTTTAATCAAATGCACAACTTATAAATAGGTAGAGATTTTTATTTATGTTATTCACAACACATTCCCGCAAAAATCATTTAATTTCATCCAGTCCCTGAGAGATCCGAGCTTTTAACGATTTTTCCGTCGACCGTGTATTAACATATGCTATTAACGTTCTCAAAATTAGACAAAATCATACATTAATGACCCCCATTAATGCATGATTTACCTACATTAATCAACGATTTTCTGCAGGCAACCCAACGCACATCTTATACATTATATTTATATTGACAGTTACCTGTGGTGTAGGCAACCAAACATACAATAACGTCTTCAAAAAATGAATCCTAGTATAGAATACTTCTAGTTTTTGACTTACATATCGTTTTTATGTTATTATTCTACAAAATTATAATAATATTAGTGTTGAAACAATGAAACATCCAAAATATAATGTCAGAAAAACGAAAATAGTGACATTTGAACTGGCGACCTTCTCTGTGACATTTCAATGTCATTATTTATTTTTGACAGTACTTACCTATGAAACAAATAAATATTTTTAATTTTTAAATATTGAGAAAAACGAATACAACTGATACAGTCGACGGAAAAGCTTTGTAACTAACACGAGTATTAAAAGGGCAATTAACTATCTCCAACATTAACGCACTCGCTTTGCTCGTTAATGGCCCTCATTAATACACTTGTTGGTTAAATAACTATTAACGCTCCAGACACTGCACTATTTGTTTAACCATCTTTTGCCGTTACGTCATACATTGTCACACTTTATCTTGCTCTCATGAAATGGATGAGACGGAATTATGACGTCATTAACGTATTTCTTAACTAATGTCGACGTAAATTTTATTTGTTACTTTTGACAGTTCAGTTGTCATATTTTGTTTTTTGGTCATTTAACATATGTCATTGATTATAATTTTGAGGTTAAGTGTAAAATAAAATTCAACTAATATAAGATAAACGTAAAACAGCAGAATACGTCAGCGATTATGACGTAATGGCAAAGGATGGTTAAACAAACTCTATCCTCTTCTGCGTCATCCCACTCGTTATTCCTAATAATTAATCTATTTATAGTTTTGACAGTACAAGAAGTCAATTTCTTTTATTTATTTATTTTATAGACAAAAAAAATGAATTTTTAGTTTTCCTTGATACCTAAAAGACAAATCCTTGTATATAATTAAATTTGGATTCTATCCAACGTGATTTATTTCCGTTAATCAGTTATAGAGATCCAGTGTCACGTACTTCTATGTGATTGAACACAAAACAATGCCTCACATTGCAGTTTTCGTAAAATGGATGACGTTGAGAGATTCAATCAATTCAAATTATCACGTGTATCATGATAGACACTGAAATTCTGAAACAATCACTTATATGACTATCTGCCAATACCGGTTATCATAAAAAGTCAATACAGGAGGAATTTTGTGAAATAATAAAAGTTCTAGGTTTTAGTTAATTTTATAAACCACGAAAGATGATTGATTAGTTCGGCACCACCAGTCAGAGGCTTCGAGTTCTCAGCTCCTCAGCCTTTTTGTGCTCGTCGCTGTACCGTTTATGTGAAGAGACCAGTAGTCCTTATCAGGCTCAACTGTCTTCTCACTAAGTCCTTCTTGGAGGAATCCTTCCTAGGGCGCTCTAGTACTTGGAATCTATATCAGATAGGTTCATGTGCATGTGCATGTGCATGTGCATGTGCTTCCTCAGTGTACAGGTGATTTGTCCCTTCACTTTTTTTATCTGGCCCCTTGCTGAGGTTTTCTAGGGTGTCTGTCGTTTCATTGCCTAAAATACCCTTGTGCCCCAGGACCCATTTAAGTGTAACCCTATTGTGGTTTGCCATGGGTCTCACCACATTTGTGTACAGCCATTAGAGCCATTAGATCCATTTTCTCTCCATTTGTTTTATCAAGTAGGTATGAGTTCCAGGTTAGTTTTAAATCCCGGCATTCCTTCCTACACCATTTCTACACCGTTTCCAGAGCTTGTTGCATTACATAACGTTAGAGTGAGTCAACAAAGTTTTAGCAAGACAATATGTGTTAAATACAGTAATAGAGCAGTTTATCGTTTGTACATAACAATGTCCACATGAAATAGACCAATCAGACACCACCATTTTTTAAACTAAATCTGTTTAAATCAGTGATTGAATCCCAAGACCCGTTTAACCTCGTATAAATTTTTGTCCACCATACTGCAAAAATGATTATTTCCTCTATTTCTCCTACTTATAACCACAAATATTAAAATTAGGATTTATTGCTCATTCAAAAGATGTTGTCAAATTTTATCATCAATATAATTATTTTTTGTTGGTTTCAATCTAAGTTATTCAGGAATAATCCAGCCGTTTACTACTCGACCTAAAAATTTAAATCGATTAAATTGCTTCACGGTCTGGGGTTTTTATCAATTTATTGTGCATTCAACTATTTTCCAAGCAAAACCATGCTCAACATATTTCGACAGTTCGCTCGATTAAATTCATAGGTCTTGGGATGTAATATATAATAATAATTTCTTGTTTCATACTTTTTCCAGTTAGTTTTTGAACTTACTTCTCCAATGACTGCACTATAATCCCGATACACCCCTGTCGTCAACCACATAAAATAGATGGCGACCTCTAACGACTTCAGGGAAAAGGACAATTTAGTATTGTTCACCTTCGTCAAGCCACTCGATTTATCATACTGTTTTCTTGGAATTACCGAGATTCCAGAATATAGTAACTATGAACAAATCACACCCTTATCAGATTAACTATTCTCGAATCCTTAATACCCAATAATAATGTCGGATCTTAATCAGATAGGGATCATTTTAATCATTTAATCAAAATGACACAAACCAACCCGTCCCTGGAAGAGAAAAAACAACCATCATTTCAGTATTTCATCAAACGACTTTTACTCCGGCTTTTATATCCGTCCATTAACCTTGAGTATTGCCCCAGATTTTTCTTTAATTTGGAATAAAAGTGGCTTATGGTCGAGCTCCAGACACGACTGGTACATTAAATTTAATCAGGTTATTTTAAAATAATTAAACAAGATTTTTGCCTAATAATTGGTTGGCTCTTTTCCTCCATTGTTTTTGTTTTTTATCACTTTGTTCTTTTTTGGTCTTCCTCCCTTTCTTTTATATCCAGTTCGTCTTCCAAGTACTTCTTTTGTAGCTCTGTTATTTGCTAGTTACTCCTTATGCCCTTTTTTTTCGGGCCGAGATGGGAAATCATGTTCGAATGGGTCCAGGACCCAAACAGTATTGGACTCATCCCCAAGGAGATGCCTACCAAGCAAACCCACCTCAAACTCACCGTTACCCCCGCCTCGGAATCACTACCCTAGCATACTTCGAGACGGGCGGCGGTCCCTCGCACACTCTCCGCTCACACCGTCATCTTCTCCCTCCTATCACTCCTGCCTCTCATGCCATATCGAGTCCTTCTCTCCCCCTTACCATGCTCTCTACTACTCCACTCACCTCCATCCATTCCTCCTCCCCCCTCAACATTATCTCCACCATGTTTTCCCAGTACACCGCCTCCCCTAGTTTCCTCTCCAACTTCTTCAGCACTTCCTCGTTCCTCCAGCATCTAAACACACGCCCCACATCATCCTCCACTTCACACCTCTCGCACACACCAGTCTCTCGTTTCCCAATCTTGTGGAGGTACCCTACTCTCGACCCATGTCCAGTGAGCACTTGTGTCAAGAAGTAGTTCACCTCCCCGAATTTCCGGTCCATCCAATCTCTCCTATTCCCAATCGCTTCTTTTAGCGCGCCCTCATACTCCTCCCACCTTCTCTCCATTTCCTCCTCCATCCATTCCCGTACCTCCTCTTTGGTCGCAACCCTCCAGCGTTTGTTCCTAGCTCTAGCCAACACGTCCAATGGGTAGGACCTTGCCAGCACCGCTGCTGCCAGTCCACCCACTGTCCTGTACCCCTGCACCACCCTCAGCAGTATCCCTCTCGGCCTAACCCTCGCATTCACTCCCGCTCTTTCACCCCACACCTCCGCACCGTACAGCATACTCTACTCTGCCGTCCTACCAATTACCCTCCTCTTCCACTCTCCCGGCCCTTTCACATTACACATCAATCTCCCCAGCCATACTGCCCTCACTTTACCCTTCTCTGCCGCCTTTACCATATGGGTTTTGAAGGATAATTGGCTATCCAACCACACCCCTAGGTATTTCACAGACTCCTCCATGGGAATTCTCCTTCCCTTAACCATCACCCCCACTTCCCTTGTCTTGCTCCGTCCCTTCACTGGCAACCCCACCGTCTTATCTTCCGCCACTTCCAGTCCGCACCGCTCTATCTTCTCCACAATCTTCCTGCACATTCTCTCCGCCCTTCTTTCTATTTCCGCATCTCCCTTTGCCGTATATACCAGACACACATCATCCGCATACACCGTAATCTCACATCCCTCTTCACATACTATCCCACAAACCTCATCAAACACACACTTCCAGAGCGTCGGTCCAAGAACCGAGCCCTGAGGCACTCCAGCCTCCATCTCATATCTCCTCCCTCTGGAGTCTACAATCACACGCCCCGTCAGGTAGTCCTCCACCAGGTTAAACAACCCCTGCTCCACTCCAAGCCTCAGCAACGCGCTCAACACTGCCCGTTTGCTGACACTGTTGAACGCGTTCCCGACGTCGAAGAACACGAGTAGGGCCAATTTCCTCTTCCTCCAGCTGCCCTCCCTAGCTCTTTCCACCAAACCCATCACCTTGCTCAGTGCCGAGATGCAAGATTTCCCCTTCGTGAACCCGTGCTGGTTTACCCTAAAACCCTCATTCCTACCAACTTCCTCCTCAATCCTATCCCTTATTATCCCCTCCATCAATTTACCCATACCACACAGCAGGCTGATGGGCCTATAGTCCCCCGCCCACTTCCCCTCTCTACCCGCCTTCTTCATTAGTATCACCCTGGCTAACTTCCATCCTTCCGGGAACTCCTCCTCCCTCAGCACCCTGTTGAATAGTTCCCAGAAGTACTCCCTATTGTCATCCAACAGCCTTTTCACCATATCACCCCTCAGGCCATCTATCCCTGGGGCTTTTCTCACTTTAATGTTTCTCCCCCAATCCTCTACCTCCCACTTCTCTACCGGCCTTATCCCCCTCATTTTCACTACCCCCCTAGTATCTTGGATTTCCCGAATTTTGCCACCCACTCCTCCTTCTTCCCCTTTGAACAATTTCTCTATAATCCCCTTCTCCTAATCATCCTCTAAAACCTCGTTCCTATTTCCACCCATCCTCTTCACCGCTATCTCATACTCCTTTCCCCATGGATTGTTTTCCAATTCCCCCAGTAACTCTTCCCACTTCCCTCTTTTATCCCTCTCCACTCTTCGCTCCAGTTCCTTCTTCTTCTCTTTATATCCCCCTCTTTCCTCTATCCTTCCTCTGCCCCTCAGCATCCGTCTTCGTTCTTTCTTACACTCCCTCCAGAGCTCCTCTATTTCCTCATTCCACCAGTAATTGGCCCTCCGCTCACAATTCAATTTTGTAGAGAGCCTCAGGCATGAGCTAGTCTCTAAGAAAGAATGGAAAAACGAATCCACCAATTAGGCAGTCCATCAGGTGATATACTGATGGGTTACAAACAAACTTTGACATACTGTGCCAATGGAAAACTTAGCCAGCATCTTTTAGGCAAAGATTCACGCTATAGAAAGATTGGTAGCTGGGAACTATCCTGGACGAAGTTACGCGATTTTCTCAAATAGTCAAGCAGTCATCAAGGTGCTGAGCTCATATTGTATCAGCTTGTCGATAATTTGGAACTATCTAGGCAAACTTAATAAACTAAGAGTAGTCTTTTTGCTGCAGATACCAAGCTATGCTGGTGAACAAGGAAATGAAATAGCTGATGTACTTGCCAGGCCGCTCCCTCTCTAAGATCTTAACCTTCCTGAGGGATTGGTCCTAATGCCTCTAGGTTGGAGCTAGAAATAAAGTATAGTTTTTTATTGAGTTGTTCTATGTTGAAGAAGCGATCTCGGTGAAATATATATGTTACTTTCCTGGAGCTGTGTAGTCAGTCATGGTTCCAGATAAAGGTAAAGATATCCTGGATCCGGTCCTGGTTTCAGATGAAGTCCTTGTTAAAATTCCAGATCTAGGTACAGATAACGTTCTGGTTTCAGATGGAGTCCTTGTCCCAGGTAAAGTTCCAGGTAAAGTTCATTCACATGAATGCACTTTTTAAAGATAAGATACGTTTGGCTTCAATAGCACATGTTCACAGGAAAGAAAGAAAAGAAACCTCTTTGCCACTGTTTAAATACACGAAATCATATGAGAGATAATAGACTTACGTCTCATGTTCATGTCAAGCTCAGACGCTTTGACCAGGAAAGCAATTTGCATTTCAATACTGAATTCTTAGTTCACATTTAATTGATAATTGATAGAAGAAGAGTTAAGAACGATGTCGAAGTGGAACTAACAAATAGCAGTGGCTATTTTCACCACAGACGGAACTCGTTCGGCCCGTATTAAAACGTTGATTTCGACTCTTGTCGACAGTAAATATATAGAAGGGACTGGCTATTTGCCGCCCATACGATAATTTATCATTAATTAACTGGAGGAAAGTAAAGTGAACGAAATTAACGTTACAAAAGGAAAAAATTAAATGATATACCTCTGCAATGGTCTAAACCAGTCCAACACTTCTCTCGAGAACTATAACCGTAACAGATGAAAGTCAGTGGTAAGCTTTAGCAGAAGCCAACTTCAAATACTTAGTGGTTTCCTCACAGAGCATAAGCTTAATTAACACCTGTGCAGGATGGAGCATACGGTGTTTAGGGAATGTCGTTACTGTCAGGAAAAAGCTGCTCTTATTGACAGACTGCGACCCTCTTTCACTGAAGAGACTTTTTCACTTGGAAAAATCTTAAGTAGATGACGGAGAAATCTCCTCGTTGGAACCCCAACAGATTCTGCACTTCAAAAAAGGAATAGGATTGGGGTGAGCTTCATCTGAGTACAGAAGAGGGCACAATAGACCTAATTTTATCGCACTTCTACTAAATCCATTCGTTCACAACAGAATTTCATTCAAGAGAATAATTTATTAAGAAAGTTTGAGTAGGAATAATAATTTCAACAAAAATTGCACTTTTACTAGAAGTTTTTAAAACTCTTGAATACTTATGTATAATGCAATCCGAAGTAAACTTTTGCAGTTTTAAAATTTCTCAACCAGAAAATGTTATTTACATTTTTGTTTCGACCGAAATAAATGATAATATTGCAGCCCTTCCAAATTTGGTAGCTAATCCCATTAATCCTAGAATCTTCACTCCAAATTCCCTTAACAGTTTGGTGGGAAGTTTAAATTGGTTCGCCTTCATCTGACCCTTAAGGTGGCGCAACGTAAATAAATAATTTTTCGATCAAAGGACTGAGGATCTCCAAATCAAATAAATCTTTATTAATTAATTATCTTTAAAGATAATTAATTACTATATATATTACTATATATATATAAAAGAAGCAGTAGGGTAGTTACGGCTGACTAGTTGAAAAATAAACTATAAACTTTTTATGGGACACAGCCAAAATGATTTGTGGATGGTAAAGAAGAGTTTTTACTAATCCAAGCTTTCGATAATGTTTATTATCATTTTCAAGGCTAAAAGTATACATTATTTGTTACAATTTGGATAAAAAAATATATTTTATAACACAACTTACTAGCAAGTGAGTTAATTCCTTTGAGAATGTGAATTCGTTTGTCAAACATGGAAACTAATCTTAACAAACTATTATTAAAACTTTCACATATTTAAAAAAAAAAAACTACTAAAATTGTTAAAAATGACAATATCAGTCTTGGTTCCATTATAAACTACACAAAACAAGTAACTGACCAAGTTTTTCATATTGTAGAAATAATAAAAAAGTCATCAGCTCGAAAATATAAAATACCTGTTTTAATAAAAATACATAATTACCAACAAAACTAGTACCAACTGAAATCAAGACACCAATTTTTGAATAATTTTGGATTTAACTTATATTGCAAATGTGGCAATTTTTATATCATTCATATCTGGTATGTCATATGTATATAGTAGATATAGAACTGGGCCAAGCACGCTCCCTTGTGGCACACCTGCTTTTATTTGTTTTAGTTCAGAGTATTCAGTTTCTTGTTTAACTCTGAAAAATCGATCTGTTATGTAAAATTCCAATAACTTTGCATAATTTTTTCCATTTTCTTTATGAGCCCCTCGTGCCAGACCTTATCGAACGCCTAGGCTATGTCTAGGAACAGAGCAGTGCATACTTTTTTTTTCTTCGTAGTCTTTTTCTATTATGACTGTGATCCTGTGCACTCGATCTATTGTCGATTTTTTTTCACGAAAACCAAACTGGTAGACTTTTATGAGCATATTTTCTTCTATAATATTTTTAAGTCTCTTCAGAAATAGCTTTTTAAAGAGTTTTGATATCACAGGTAAGAGGGAAATTAGCCTATAAGATTTAGCTTCGCTTGCGTTTTTCCCTGTTTTTAGGATCATAATCACCTCAGCTATTTTCCAGACCCTTGGAATATGCTTCAGTCTGAAAACTGCATTGATCAAATTAGTTGTTTTAAATTGCTCCTGTGATTAGATCGTATCCAGGCGCTTTTTTGGATTCAGGTTTGTTTTTATTTCATCGGCTACTCCTCTGGGAGTGACCAATTTGGTATCTTTTTCTCCAGCTGATTGTCTTCCTCCAAGAGAGTTCTCTGTTGCTAGTGCATTAGGTTGGAATATCCCTTCAAGGTGTTCTGCAAATAGAATTGATTTTTGCATATTATTTTTTGCCCAACCTCCCTCTTCTTTCCTAATTGCTGGCGTTTGGGTGATTGGCATTTTAAGTATTCTTGTTGCTTTCCAGAGTGAGTATTCTGTATCCTTGTTTTGTCATTAGAGTTTCTAGAAGTTTGCCATTTCTTCCTTGCCTTTCTTTTTTCTGTGACTAATTCACATATTTCTCTTGGGTAATTGTTTCCAGACATTTTTCTTTTAACCTCGACTGTATGATTCCAGGTTGATTGTTGGACATCTACCACAAACTTTTCCACTTCATGTTCCAATTGTTGGATTGTTTTTAATGGTACATTGAGTTTTATTCTATTTTTTAGTTTTTCTTTAAAATGTTTCCAATTTGTTGTTTTGTTTCTTAATGTTGGATTACTATTCTTCATAATTATATTTTCACTAATTGTCTTTATTATGGGAGAATGATCAGACGTTAGGTCATACGCTTCCTTCATTTTGATGTAATTAGCAGATATTTTTAGAAAAAAAAAGTCTAGCTGGTCAAGTATAGAAAAATATTCACACAAAAATTTGGCTAAAATTCGACACAATTTTAAAAAATGAAGACGGTTAATATTTCTCATCTGACTTTAATTATATAAATTTTCCAAATGTTTTAATCCCTGGTTATTTTTCATTGATACTTTGAATTTTTATGAACACGTTTATCTAAAATTACTTTAGTTTGCCTATGAATATCACGGAAATATCACTTTGAGAATATACCGTACACTGTAGTACTAGATTGCACCACCACAACGTTGTAGTAAATGACATTTTTTGTATTGCAGGTTAGAGGTGTAGAAATAGGAATAGTTCTTCTAGTATTATTCGTATGGATAGCGGCCATCGCGCTATTTTTTAATCGTTGGGGCAAAATAAGAATGCTGTTACCCTACCAGCCCGATTATAAGCAAGAACAGCTAAAAGTACCTGGTACTGCGGCCTGCGCGGCCGCTACCGCGTCCGGAGCTGCTTGTACGCACAATTCGGGTGACCACATCTGTCAACAGGTAAGAAAAAAGTTTTTGTGTTTGATAATTTGTATTATAGTAGAAACGATTTATGCTTTTTAGATTTATTAGATATTTAAGTTCTAATAGGAAATAATTAAAATATTTTTTTTATCTCCAAAATCATGTGTCATGAGATCATCAATTATTCTGTTTGTAACGGTAAAAGGTGATAACCTTGAAGGGCTTCGGCTAGAGACTCCTCTCAAGGGTGATTCGACCCCAAGTATTACGGGAAGGTTGTAAAAATTGAGGGCGCCACTACCTTTTTGACGCCGATAAAAATTTTATGCTTTTTAGATATTCAAGTTTAATCTTATACGATATCAAAATATTTTTGGAACATTTTTTAGAGTAGGAATGGTGAATAAATGTAGGTGACAACTCACCCCGATGCGTCCTACCCACCACAACTAAAAAAATTTAAAAAGCAAACCCCTACTTGCGACACTTCATTGGAAAGCTTTCCATGACTGCTAGCCAGTGAAATATCTGAGTAATAATTATTAAAATTTAAGGAAGTTCATAAAACCTGTGGTAAAAGTTCTTGGAGTGTCTGTGCGGGTGGTGCATGGGAATTCAAGGCTTCTTGTAGCTGGTCCCAAGCATGCTTGATAAGATTGAGGTCGGGCGAATGAGGGAGCAGTTCTAATTGAAACCGAAACACCAGAAGCATTCAAAAGATACTGTTGTATGATCCTACAAGTACTCAGTGGTTCTCTACGGGTATATACAGTCAGATCTTGTAACATTTAGTCATCCATTTCTAGGTCTTCCACTTTCACTCACTTGGAAAACGTCCACAACTTCTCTCTGAAGATGACCCGTCTCAATCATACCAATAGCCCTAATAGCTTCAACTACACCAAGTTTACATTTCAAATCACAGTTGACTGAATAAAGTGGAAATAAAAACTGATCAAATTCTTGAAAATAGAAAGTCGCGTTCCATCAAAAATGGTATAAAACCCCACCTCCACTTCACTTTAATTTATGTTTTCTCCCTCATTATAACCATAACTAAGCTGCTACAGGTAATGACAAAGATTCAAATTATGGAATGAAATATTGAAGGCGAATGGTATGAAAATGGAAAATACAAAAAACAAAATAAGAAGAAGGAATGGGATCCCAAAACCATTACCAGATTTGAATAGAATGGCATTCGTCGGTATACAGCTCTGAAGCTCTGAAGCTCTGAAGCAATGGAAGGGGCTGGAATAGGAGAGTGTGCAGACTAGGAGCCAAACACTCTGAAAGCTTAGGAAAAACCCCAAGTATGAGCAGAAATTTACACCATAGGAAAATGTGCACAATTCAATTAGTTTAGAGGAACTACCAGTTTCTCAGACTTTCCTCAGGAACTAAGTACAATAGGAGTTTGTGCAGTGCCTCATGATCACTCTGTATATATGTTCGTCTGGACATCTCTTGTTTAAAAAAAAATAGGTACTTGCACCAGTCTATATTTCAAGTCATTATAATAAGAAACAACTTAAAATATATTCAACTATCACTTAGATTTTTTTTACGCTTGGTAAAGTATAAGCCTCTATTCCACTCTTCAACAAAAAAATCGTCTGTTAAATAGACAATTTATATGCAAATTTCACTCTGACTCTGTCATTAAAAGTGTTCAACAAGGACTTCTAGAGAGCTTTTAAAAAACCGTTTATATTCTCATTTTCTGTATTTAAAACTCTTTTTTCAGGTTTATCAACGTTCAGTTAAATCCTTATTAAGCCAGTCAAGCTAGATCCAAAGAAGCGTTTTGGGGAATTAATTTCCAGCAAACTGAAAAGTAATTCAATACCTTCAGTTGATCCTGAATGCATGTAATTTGAGTCTACACCATCCCAGAAAAAGAACCAAAAGGTCGCGAAACTTTTGCACTTTTTAAAACACGTAGGCACGATTAATGGCTCCAGCATATGATGGGAGGGGTCCAATGTATATATCCTGTTGGAGAAGGTACCCAAAGCCAACGAAACCTTGCAGGTAGTGCCATTGTAATTGATGGTGGGTTCCTTCTACATCAAATGGTTTGTGAATGTTAACCCTGCCACTATAATCATCGTTTCTTATGGTTTTACTGATGAGGCTTCACTGAAGAGTACCAAATCAGCAGCGCTGCTTCGTCGTAAAAGTATCTCTTGGCAAACGTGGTGTTCACTAAAATGATGGCTGCAGCCATACAAAATGAACAATCTCTCTCCAACGACAACGACAAAGAACGACTTATAGTTATCTCTTCTACTTTTATTCCATGGGTCTAGTCAATGGGAGTATTTATTTAAAAGGTGGTCATGGAAAGTCTCAGAACGAAAGTTTGCACTAGGTTGAGAAATTTTCCCGGATTCTAGGTTAGGTTAGGTTCTATGTGAGTTGGGCCTTCTCGCCACCTCCACTGCGACCCCCGTTGGGTCTATTGTGGCTCACCCCTAGGGATTATAATTCACCCCACAAGCCTGTTCTTCTGACGAAGTCCATGGTTGTATTTGGTGATACTTTTGTGAAGACGCTCGGCTCTAAGGTACTAGAACCGAATATATTATACCTTACCCTGCCCAAAGCTGGACATGAGCATAGTATGTGCTCAGCAGTTTCGTCCTCCAAATTACAGAACCGACAATCCTCATCTTCTTTAGGTGGTAATTTAGTCGACAATGTCCTGTAAGCAGTCCCGACAAAATGCGTAGGTTTGTTTTACTCCATTCCAGGATTTGCTTATTTTTTGTACTCGGAGGGTTGTATATGAACACCTTCGAGTGAGAGAGCCCCGGTATTTCTGCCCAGTAAGTGAAGGTTTTCCTCTCCGCCCAGGTAGCTATGGTTGATCTAGCAGTGCTTTCCGCAATGCCAAAAAATGGTTCAGGTTCGATAAATAGAGACTCCGATCCCTTCTTTGCCAGAGTGTCGGCCTTCTTGTTGCCCTCTACTCCTCAATGCCCCGTTTCCGGTTTTGGATGCGTCAGTGTAAATCGCGAGGTCCGTTTCTAGGAAGGAGATTTCTTCGATATCCCATTGGTCTCTCGTGGGAATGAGGACCTTAAAGGGCTTGTCCACGTGAGGTTTTGTGACAGCGAGATCCGAGGGCATCCAAAGAATGTGGTGATTTTGTATTTCCCTCAGCATTCCCGAGTGATCCCTCAGAGTTTCTCCATTTATTTGCCTCTCCACTGATATCATTCTATGAGCTGCTCTCCTGGCTTCCTTCTCCAAATAAATGTGGAGAGGAGTTAGTTGCAGGAGGGCTTCCAAAGCTGCCGTTGGTGTAGATGACATTGCTCCGGTAATGGCCAGGCATGCTGTTCGCTGCAAGCCTTGCAGCTTTGCACTAGCTGTCTTTTGCAGACTTTTGGTCCACCAGACAGCTGAGCCATACGTGACCATTGGCTTAACCATTGTTTGGTAAATCCAAAAAATCCGTTTGGGGTTCATACCCCAAGATTTTCCACATACCCTTCTGAGATTCCCGAGGGATAGTCTGGCTTTGTTCATCACTTTTTCCAAGTGGGCGTTCCAGGTGAGCTGTTTATCTAAAAGTACTCCTAGATATTTCACCTCCGTCGCAAATGGAATGTTCACGCCGCCTAAAATTGCCTGGCGGAGTCGCTGTAATTTTTTCCTTTTTGTGAAGGGAACAATTAGGATTTTGAGGGGGTTCACAGACATCTGTTTCCTCTCGCACCACCCATGCACTATGTTTAGGGCCGTTTGAAGGATGTTAGAAATTCTCTCTTGAAATTGGCCTCTAATAATTATTACTATATCATCAGCATATCCCTACACATCTATCTCCTGACTGGATAATTCACCCAGGAGATCGTCAACCAGTATTGACCACAAAAGGAAAAAAGCATCCCTTCCTGTGGGCAGCCCCTGGCCGCCATACCCCTCACCGTGGCTAAATTCAGTGATGTACCGGTTTGATAATATGCTTTTGATCCAGTAACGGATTGGATTGCAGATTCCTTCGCGCTCCACCGTTCTCCATGTGGAGTCCGGAAGGGCGTTATTGAACGCTCCTTCTATATCTAGGAAGGCCGCCAGCGCCAGTGCCTGATCTCTGGAGAGAGCCTCGTGAATTCTACAACTGATATACTCTGACAGAAGTTTCTCCAGGACTCCCTCTTGGTTTTCCTAATCGCCTTATTGTACTCTGTTAAAGCCATACGATACTGTTCCCATAAGCCTTTTTCTTTAGCTCGGTTGAAGAGTTTCCAAACTTCTCTCCAGTCTCCGCTCCACCACGGTGATCCTCTGTAGTGTCTCTCCTCCTTCATTGGGCAGTTTTGTTGATAGGCCGATAGAATGGCGGTTTTCAATTAATTATTCGCCTCCTCTATCTCTGCTATATTCTTAATAGTACCAATTATGTTTCCCAAGCCTTCCTGGAGGGTGGAGAGATAACCGCTCCAGTTGGTGCATTTTGGGTTCCGAAATTGGACTATGGGTCTTACCCCTGAATTCACGTCGAATCTAATGTGTCTGTGGTCTGAACAAGACGGCTCCCTAGATACGTGCTAGTTAACGATTTTAGTACTAATGAAATTCGTGCTTATCGTTAAATCTTAAACTTCCCTGCGGATTTTATTCACGAAAGTTGGCTCGGAGCCAATGTTATGTACTACTAGCCCCTCCCTGATTACATAGTTATATAAAGACTCACCTCTTTCATTTGTGTCCGTACTTCCCCAGCCCAAATGGTGGGAGTTTGCGTCACATCCAATGATGTGGTGTTGTTCCTTCTGCAGTAGGCGATTAATTCTCGCACTACCGCTGGGGGATGTTCTTCTCTTCTGTCATCAGGGAAATAAGCAGAGCAGACTATAATGTCCTTTCTGCCGTTGTCCTCTGAGGATGAGAGTTGGACTGCAACCATATCCTGGGTGCAGTAACCTGTTAACAGAAAATAGTTTGTGTTATTTCTGATAAGTAAACAATCCCGGGGTTTAAAGCCTGAGGGGCTGTGTACTACTTTACCAGAACAGTTTCCCAGTCCGCTGATCCGTCCTGTGTTGGAAATCCAGGGTTTCTGGATGAATCCCATGTCGATCTTCTCCATGTCAAACCTCCGCCCAAGGACATAAGTTGCCGCTTTGGCGTGGTGAATGTTGGCCTGGAGACATCTTATTGTGGAAGCCATTTCTTGGCCCTAGGAGGGAACCCCCCTTTTTATCTAACTTTTCCGCCTTAGAACCCTTTTTAGACTCCTTTAGGGGGGGGGAGATTTTTTCCCTTCCTTTGCAGGGTCTTTTTGGGCTCCGCGGACCCGACCGTTGTTCCGGTGCTGGCTTTCTCTTTCGAGGCTCTTGCTTCTTTGGATCGTACCAAGATTTGACCGAACCCGGATTCTAACTTTTCATTCTGGCTATACCTACCACTGAACCGAATTTGAAGTTTCAAATGTTGACTTGACGCAGAATTTAAACCTCTTCTATTCTCCTGGGATATGTAAACTCAAAATACGCGTATGTATGGACGAATGGAGGTATTAAAATGATATCCAATTGATTGGAGATTAATTCCTCGATAAATATTAATTTGATTGGGTGTTTGTCATAAGATGGAGGATGAAAATAATGAGTTGGAGACCGTGAAAAAGGTTATTATAATACCGGGTGTTTGATTGATAGATGTGAGCAGTATCTCAAAAGGTATTATACAGTTAAAGGCGGCAGAGAAGGGGAAAGTGAGGCCGGGAGAGTGGAAGAGGAAGAGGAAGTGGAAGAGGAGGATAATTGGTAGGACGGCAGAGTAGAGTATGCTGTACGGTGCGGAGGTGTGGGGTGAAAGAGCGGGAGTGAATGCGAGGGTTAGGCCGAGAGGGATATTGCTGAGGGTGGTGTAGAGGTACAGGACAGTGGGTGGATTGGCAGCAGCGGTGCTGGCAAGGACCTACCCATTAGACGTGATGGCTGGAGCCAGAAATAAACGCTGGAGGGGTGCAACCAGAGATGAAGTACAGGAATGGATGGATAGGGAAATGGAGAGATGGTGGGAGGAGTATGAGTGCGCGCTAAAAGGAGCGATTGGATGGACCGGAAATTCGGGAAGGTGAACTACTTCTTGACACAGGTGTTCACTGGACATGGGTCGAGAGTAGGGTACCTCTACAAGATTGGAAAAAGAGTGACTGGAGTATGCGAGAAGTGTGAAGTGGAGGATGATGTGGGGTTTGTAATTAGATGCTGGAGGAACGAGGAAGTGCTAAAGAAGTTGGAGAGGAAACTATATGAGGCGGTGTATTGGGAGAATATGGTGGAGATAATGTTGAGGGGGAGGAGGAATGGATGAAGGTAAGTGGCGTAGTAGAGAGCATGGTTAGGGGAAGAGAAGGACTCGATATGGCATGATATGTAGGAGTGAAAGTTAGGGATAAGACAACGGTGTGAGCGGAGAGTGTGTGAGGGACCGCCGCCCGTCTCGAAGTATTTTAGGGTAGTGATTCCGAGGCGGGGGTAACGGCGAGTTTGAGGTGGGTTTGGTTGGTATGCATCCCCTTGGGGATGAGTCCAACGCTGTTTGGATCCTGGACTCATTCGAATATGAGTTTCCCATCTCGGCCCGAAAAAAAAGAAGGTATTATACAGCCTGCAAAAAAAGCATAATTAGCAATGCAAAAGTAAGGTGAAAATGATCGGATATAATGTTCATTTTGGATCTGTCTGTAAACCAGCTCATGCTCGCTACAAGTAGAGAAAATTGGTTGCTCTCCCATTCTTCCACAGTTGGAAGAATATACTTGAAGGTCGTCATTTGTTGTGATTTTTTAGAGGGCATGTGATCCGAAGGTAGAGGAGACAGAGAATGTCAATTTATTATAAAATAATCATATATTTAATACCGTTTAACGTTCAGGCACAATTCTCATAGATTATTCCAATAAGGACTGAAATTCCAATATTAAATAATTTGACAAAAAACAGGAATTTTAAAAACAAAATAATAACCACTCCCTGTATATTTTATTAACCATAAATTGGTATCAGAAGTGGGATTTTCTGATTTATTTGTTTTGAGGATGACCTAATTCGAACAAACTTGAGAATTATCAATTAAATAGATCCGGGAACGTTTTCTCTTTTGCTTCCTTTTACTAGCATTTCCAATGGACCTCGTTTCCGGTAGAATAATTACACGAACATGATTCCTAGTTGCAAACCTCTGAGTAATCTAAATATATAGAATGCAAAAGGCTACGGGCTTTTCATAGCTTTCAATATAAATATATAAAATGATTTTTAGAAGCTATTTTCCACTGACAGCTCTCCGTAAAATATTGAATTCCTTCCACTACCGTAGAAACGGAAGTATTTACTAGGAATTTTATCAAACCGGCAGATTTGCTAGACTGTTGAAATGGTTTGGAATAGATTTTTGTTGCAAACCTTAATAGGAAATGGAACAAGAATGGGAAATCCGATTTTATAAAGTCCAAAGAATTCTGAAGGCAATTACAATAACTTCAAATGATAATTCAGTTCAGTGAAAAGTAAAAAATATATAGAATGAAGTGAAATTGGGATTTTTTTCATTTTCCAGTGAAACGTAAAGTTATGTCTGTATACAGGGTGCTCCCAAACTAATCTGAAATATTGTTAGGGGCGATTCGCCATTCAATTTTAAGACGAAAAGTTTTTATAAATATGTATGATAAGTTTTGTCGTTAAAGACGTGAAAGGTGTTGACTTTTTTGTTATAAACGAGTTCTGACTGTGAGCGAAATTTATTTCGACCATAATTTTTCCTTAGTGATGACGAATGGCCCACAACAATATTTGGAAACACCCTGTATGTAAGCATAAAGTAGAAGGCACGCAATTGATAACGCACCCGTTCCCCACTACTACTACTAAATCAACTTCGTCGAGCATAGGCAAGCAAGAAACGACACTTCCAAGAATGCGGCGTTAAGGTTATATTGAAATAAATTTTAAATAAGAAACCAATCCTTTTAAAAAACACGTACAAAACGCTCATGCCTTTTTAAAAATAAACCACACACCTGCAGAATCATGAACAAACTCTATTACCCTGTTTTCTATCGATGAACGTTACGCTTTTAATCAAATGAGATTAAACCCGTTGATAGCAGTTTGAAAATATATATTAAGTACGTGTTAGTAGTTGTATTGGTTTATACAAAACATTAATCAATAGCACCCAGTATATCGATCCCCTTTTTATGACGTCAAATCATTAAATTACATCCGAACAGGCGTGTTGTCAAATACGAATTTTTTTCATCCGCACGCTTGTTTTTGAGTCGAATTTGATGGATTCTATTTAAAACCGTTTGTTAGTAATACGAAAGTTTAGTAGGAAACAAAAAAATTCTAAATATATAATAGTCGGGGTTTTCACCATCGAGTTTCATGTGAAAAAGCAAGACCCAAACTGGATAATCGACGCCATAGTGGAAATTGAAAATTTTAGAATTTTCAAGAAATTACAGTCTGCTGGAAATAGACAGAGAGTAATAAAACTTAATTTAACATGTAAAACCCTTACCGGGTAGGCAACTAAAACTCCAGAATTTTAAAACGATTTACATTATAATTCAAATCTTCATTCTTTCATTTACCTACCCAATCCTGTACAACGCCGGTATACAATAGAAATCCCATCTTCGGGTCGCTTGTAATTGCAGGTGTTGAAACCACACGTTCAACATTTTGTATATTTATATTTTAGTCCTTGTATTTTCATTCGAAATTCCTACCAGCGCGCCACTGCCTCCAAAATACTTCTACCTCAGTTCAAAATCGCGTTTCCTTTTCTTTCCCTGGCGGCTGACCGGCACCTTGCAATATTTACTATTATTCTTCGGCAGTTGAAGTAGGCGTGACCAAACGCACACTTCGCGCCTAAATGCATTATCTCCCTCGTTTTACGAGGCTAGCTCAGCTAGTAACAGACGATGTTGAGTTTCCCAACCAAATCGGTGTCCCAGCTTAGACCCACCACTCCTTTACCGGTATAAAACCGATATTTTCAGACCAAATGGGTCAAGTTTCATAGTAATTAATTTATTTCCTGCATAATAAGTGCATTTTTCTATAAAGTTGTATTGTTAACGAAATACAGTTATCATTTATGCGAGAGAACCAGTCATCCTATAGAATTCCAGTCCACTAAATCGAAGGCATCCTATTTTTAAACGACAGCATAAAATTTGTCATATCAACTGATGTGGCATAAACGGCAGTAATAAATAAAAATAATTTACAAAAAATATACATGCAATGAGAAACGGAACATAGCTGTTAAATGTATTCTCCGATCTGAATAGTCCACCAACAAAACATTTCAATAAATTCTCTTCAATGAATATCAAGTATTTAGCTGGACAGATGGATTCAGAACCACTGTAAGAAACCACGCCCCTTCTCCTTCCAAAATTTGTTAGTTATGTGAGATGTGTGTGCGAACTGCGATTTAGTATTAAATAATTATTTGATGGGGGTAGTAAACGTCGCTACATATTGAAACAATATGCTTACGTTTTATGTTGTTAAAATCGAAAATTAAATGTTAAATTCTCTTTAACAATTATTGTTTCGAGTTAAGATTTCTTTTGGCCATAACGGCTTTCAAAATAAAAATAAACTCCTAATTAGAACAAAATAAGAATCTTTAAATTGAAACAAATTAAAAATAAATTTATAAAAACAACTTTAAATGCTAAAACTAAAAAATAGTCCTACTTGTTGAGCCAAACAAAAACCGAATCTATTAAACAAAGATAATCTTGTATCTCATTTTCCTTACAGGGTTGACCGAGATTACTGCATTTGTTGCAGATTTGTAAACATCCACAATTACGAAATTTTTGAATTATTCGATCAACTGTAGACCCTGAAGGCGCTGGTCGGTTTTCAAAAGCAACAACGAATAAATTTACTATTTCCGTAATCTAGCGACCCTGAAGGGTATACATTTTGATTTTTTTTTGAAAAGTTATGGGCTTGAACAATACTCTCAGCTATCGACTGTTGTTTACTGACTGTCTGACGCTAATTAAGGACCGCCCACAGTTGAGAATAGTGGGAATTGTACGATATGTTGTAAGTGTCCAAATAAATGATTGTAATAATCGTGTTTTTAATCTGTTGAAGCTTGATGTTGGTCGACTAGTTCAGAAGCAGTTCTGATTCAATGCTTAAAATCCCTATGTTCCGTTTCTCATTGCATGAATCTGTATAAGCGTGAGGGTTGAGTTGCAATAGCCGCGAATGTAGCAGCCACTATAAGCTATGACTACTTAGGTTGTCATGGAATTTTTTTGGAATTAGCAAATTGGTCAGACAATAAAGCTAAAATGCATATGACAGAGTTTCTCAAATTTTTCTCAGTTCACGGCGCTGATTATGCGAATAATAATTATATCTATGTATTTTCAATAATGTACTATACTGCACTGTATAGCCACTTATTTTTAGTTTTTTTTTTACTATAAAATTGATGGCATCCATTAGTTTATTGTTCTAGAAATTAATCAATTTTATCCTTTCAATCGTGGCAGCCACTAATTTAAACCAAAAAAAATCTGGAAATCGGTTGATCCTAAAGGCCATCCATGTAACTTCCCGCTAAATTCAATTTTCAAACGCATGCGATTTTGTCGCTAGTTGCGATGTTTTTGAGCTCCTCGAGCTCAAAAATCCAATTTTTGTGTTATTTTGAGCTCTCCGAGCTCAAAGATAAAGCTATTCGATGCTTCGACCTCAAAAGTTCGATGAAACACTCGGTGCTTTTGAGCTCTTCGACCTCAAAAGTTCGATGAAACACGATTTTTTGGAATTTTCAAACTGCTATAACTTTTGAATGAATTAACCGATTTTCACGCCGTTGGCGGCGATCGATGTAGTTTTTTGAGCTCTATAAAAAAATTCGGAACAAAAAAATTGATCTGATGAAACATTTCGGAGTTATTACAAAAAATCACTTTTTTTCGATTTTCTTCGATATCTCACGAACGCATCAACCGATTCTGTCGCACCTGGTGGCGATCGATGCGAGTTTTCAAGGTTAAAAGCTGATTAGTTTTTGAGATCGATCGGTTCAGCCAATTCGGAGATATTTTGAAAAAACTTTTTATGCACTTTTTTTGCAATTTCTCGAAATCTACGGGTCCGAATTGGTTCCAACTTACAGAAAATCTGAGTTTGGCGAAGCCCTTTCGAATGACACCAACTGTAATTAAATCGGTCAAGCCGTTCAGAAGTTATAAGAGGTTTATATATAATAGCATATATGTATATATATATATATATATATATATTTTTCAATCGCTGTTCATTTTATGAACATTAACAATTTTGAGATGCGATTTGTTGCAATCGACCGAGTAAAATGAACAAAATTTTCAAAATTCTATTTAAGCTAAAAAAATTTTTTTACGTTTATTTAGTAAATTCGCCCCACATTATTTGAAACCATTTATAATATATCTGCATCGCTTGCAGCATGAAGTTTATCTGCAAAGAAAAAAAACTCAGCAACGTAAACAAAAAATAGGAGAATAAACAATTTTATTACACCAACAACTGAAGTCGTGAATACACAAAACATTGCCAGATCTTAAATATGCATTGCATGAACGTCATTAAATGAAAACGAGTGAGATTGAGACACTTGAAACTACACAATATGTCTTTACCAGTTATATCAGCATTGTTATACGATCTCGTTATAATTATAATTTAAAGTTAACAAGAGAATGGCAGTATAAGAGAAAATTATAACCTTTTATATTCTTTCTAAAGTCAATGTGAAGACAAGAGAAAAAATCAAGGATGTCAGACATATTTTCTAAAATTGCTAAACTCACTAAAGGAATGTTTTTCATTAGTTCGTTAGTTTGTGACGTTCTTAGAAAGCTAGTTTGGAAATATTGTAAGAAATACATATTATAGTGGGTGTCCTAGGACTTTATAATTATAGTACTTCATATAAAAAGTTTTTCTAACGCCCTCCATTTATGAACTATAGGGCTATAAAGCTGGGAATTAAAAATGGTTTTTGATGTAAAACATCTATTGGCGCGCCTTGGCAGTAAAATCGGCATGAACATCTGATGCCATCAGATTTTTAACGATGCTTGTGCAGACTTAAAATTGTCCGTATCTCTTGAATCGTTAATTTTTATCGCGATGTCACAAGACGACTCTTTTTCTATGAAAATGTTTAAAAAAGTCAATTGTTGCATTTATAACAGAAAAAAGTTATATTTAACAAAAAATAGTCGCACCAACCATATAACTTACTCCGTACCTGAGTTCACAAGTGTAGTGAGAATGGTATACTCGTTCATGATGCCAAAAAGTGTGTAATTGTGGTGTTTATGAACGGTTAAAATTTCACCAATTTCCAATAAGCCATTTAATAATTATTAATAAAAACCCATTTTTAATTCCCAACTTTAGAGCCCTGTAGCTCGTTAACGAAGGGCGTAAGGAAAAAATGGTATACCAAGTACTATAATTATTTTTTATCTCTAACATCTCCCAAGTTTTTGGTACGAAGTACTGGGATATAAAAATGTAAACTACAGTTATTTATGCGGTCCACTGTATCGTTAAAATGATTTACAACATTAGTTATACCTACCAGTGACTTCGTGACTAGTGTTGTGTTTAGATGTGTGAAGCAGTATTTTATTTCACAATAATAACCTCACAATATCAATTTATTTACAAAACAAATCATCTCAAAGACTGAATCTTTCTGGGCGAAAATACGTAAAGTTTACAATCAATTTAAGTCCTGAAAGCAACGTAACATGAACGAAAAACTTATTAAAACGCCGATGCTTGTCAATTATAATTAAAAACTTGACAAAGCAGCTTAGAGTACTAAAGACGGATTCGGTATTATAAAATTAATTAAAATATACACGACTAAGTGGATTGATTATATGAAGGGGAATTACACTAATAATACTATAAAAGTTAAGAATTAGAGCGAATTATCCTATCGAAGGTCAGGGGATTAAAACGTTGTAAAACTAGAGCAAGTATAGTATAACTAAAGTCAGTGTAATGACATTAAAATAAAGCAATGTTGTCAGATATATTTTCTAAAATTGTTAGGCTCATTATACAAATGTTCTCCTCACTTAAGTAAACTGTTAGTTCGTGATGTTCTTAGACAGCTAGTTTGGAAATATTTTTGAAAAATTTATTAGTGAGCATCAAAATAAGTCGTTTAAAATTGCTGGAAAAAGAATAAGCCACCAGGAGTTGTTTTGTAGAGAGATATTATTAATATAATATTTATATGTTGGTTGAGTGAGTTTAGTTCTTAGTTGTAGGAAAGTGTAGTTAATCTAGGGTAGAAAAGTATTATTAATATAATATCTATTTGTTGGTTTAGTAAGGTTAGTTGATTTAGTGAATTGTTATTAATATAATATTTATTTGTTCGTAGATATTAGGGTAAGTTTTATAAATTTAATTTATTAGTAATTAATTAGAATGACATTTTGGAGACCATTTGAAATGACAGTATCACAAATTTTATGAGTTTTGTATGAAGGTTAATTTTCATCTACTATTGGGCAAGGATTTGAGGGCTTGGAAGGAATTATTTTATTTTGAGTGGACTGTATTTTGGTTGGGTTCCCTCATTCACACTCTCAGGTTCCTTGCCGAAGACCTTCGTTGACTGTGTACTGGAAATACTAGCTTTTAGTGGCTAATTCACTTCCTTTGATGGTTAGTTGATCGTAGATACAACTCTTTCACTTATTTTGTAGTGGACACTTCTTTATAGGTTAGGACAATAAATTTATAACACGCTTGAAAATTTCATTCGTACAATGACTAATCATTTCTTTATATATTTATCTGACATAGCTGATATAGAGAAACTTTTAGATTCTGCCGATTTAAACTACCGGTTACAAAAAATGGAATCACTTGAAAAAATATATATGCCTACGCGGCGAACAACGCTTTATTCAACTAAACTCGATGAGACTTCTCATATATGACGATTTAAAAATAATTCTGAAAATGACAATCCGTTGACTTTTTATGTGTCGTTGGCACTTGAAGTTTAAACCTTCTTAATGTTTTTGTCGACTTGAGATAACATTCAGAATTCACCGATTGAACACTAAAAATTATTATTTGAATTACAACAGTCAACTGCGAAGAATTCTCATGAATTCTGAACAACTATATTGATTTGAATGAAAAACATTATTTCACAATATTCGACTTTATAAAAAATTCATATGCACGCCATTGGGCGCTATTTGCCATCAATGAAATTAAAAATTTGGGTGATTACATTAGGATTAGTTATACTATAAAAGGAGATTTTAAATCGAAAAAATACCGTACGGTTCATCGAAATTGAAATTTAGTATGTAGCTCCCTGTATACTACATAATTAATCCATATATGACTGCAATTTTTCTATAATTTATTGATTGAGGGGACAACAAAACACCTCCAACCAAGTCGCTTTTAATATGCATGATTCTTTGAGGAAAACCCAACACTTTTGGTGTAAAAAGACAGTTTTGTTGAGTTTGTTTAAGATAAAGAGATAGAATTGTTGAGTTTGTAAAGTGGAAAAATGTAAGTTGGGCTACCCATTGATAGATGGCGGTAGCTACGCCGTCTACACACATTTACTAGCCTTAGCTATGATACAAAAAAAAAGTTTGGTTCAAAATTTGTAGGCAGCTTAAAGCTGTTTCATAACTGGGTACCAGATCAAAGTCATGGTTTTTTAAATGGAACATCCTATATTTTACTTTAAAACTGAAGTACTCTCCACTTCTCCATTACAACAAAATGAGGTTATAGTTAGAGATGTGAGATTAATGGAAAAGAATCGATGAAATAAAAATCGATTTTTCTTGATTCAAAACTAATCGATTTGTCAAAGATCGATTTTAATAAGAAAAGAATCGATTTCTGCGGATAATCGATTTTTTGGTATTATTTTAAAAAGTACATGCTTTTCATATTCCGATATTAAACCTAAAAGATTCATTCATTAACAATTTATCAGATTAAAAATCAAATAAAATTATATGAAAATTGTCAATAATTTTGAAATATGGTCAAAAATGGTCAATAATTGCCAATTATTGTCAAAAACTGTTGAAAATGGACAATTTTTGTCAAAAACCGTCAAAAATGGTCAATGATTGTGAAAAATTGTCAAAAATGGTCAATAACTGTCAAAAACTATCAAAAATGGTCAAAAACTGTCAAAAATGGACAATTATTGCCAAAATTGGTCAAAAATTGTTGAAATTTCGAAAAATGGTCGATAATTGTCAAAAACTATCAAAAATGGTCAATAATTTTGAAAAATGGTCAAAATTTTTGAAAAATTATTAAAATTTTTGAAAAAATTTTCAAAAATGGTCAATAATTGTCAAAAATTTGAAAAAATGGTCCATAATTGTTAACAATTGTCAATAATTATCAAGAATGGTCAATAATTTTGAAAAATTGTCTAAAATTTTGAAAAATGGTCTAAAATTTTGAAAAATTTTCAAAAATTGTCAATTATTTTTAAAAACTGTCAAAAATGGACAATTATCGTCAAAATTGGTCAATAATTTTGAAAAATAGTCTCAAATTTTGAAAAATTGTCAAAAATGGTCAAAAACTATCAAAAATGGTCAAAAATTTTGAAAAATTGTCAAATATGGTCAATAATTGTCAAAAACTATCAAAAATGGTCAAAAACTGTCAAAAATGGACAATTATTTATAAAAATTGTCAAAATTTTGAAAAATAGTTGATAATTGTCAAAAATTGTTAAAGTTTTTGAAAAATTGTCAAAAATTTTGGAATATGGTCAATAATTGTCAAAAATGGTCAAAAATTTGAAAAAATGGTCCATCATTGTCAACAATAATAAAAAATGGTCAATAATTTTGAAAAATAGCCTAAAATTTTGAAAAAGTGTCAAAAATGGTCAAAAACTATCAAAAATGTTTAAAAATTGTCAATTATTGTCAAAAACTGTCAATAATTGTCAAAAATGGTCAATTATTGTCAAAAACTGATAAAAATTGTCAATTATTGTCAAACACTGTCAAAAATGGTCAATTGCCAAAACTTGTTAATAATCTTTAAAATTTTGAAAAACGGTCCATAGTCAAAAATTTTAGAAAATTTTGAAAAATGGTCAAAAATTCGGAAAAATGATCCTTCATTGTCAATAATTATCAAAAATGGTCAATAATTTTGAAAAATGGTCAAAAAGTATCAAAAACTGTCAAAAATGGAAAATTTTTATCAAATTTGTTCAATAATTGTCAAAAATTGTTAAAATTTTGAAAAATGGTCAATAATTTTGAAACATTGTCAAAAATGGTCAAAAACTGTTCAAAATTGACAATTATTGTCAAAAACTGTTAAAAATGGACAATTATTGTTAAAAATTGTCAAAATTTTGCAAAATGGACAATTATTGTTAAAAATTGTCAAAATTTTGAAAAATAGTTGATAATTGTCAAAAATTGTTAAAGTTTTTGAAAAATTGTCAAAAATTTTAAAATACGGTAAATAGTTGTCAAAAATTTGGAAAAATGGTCAATAATTGTCAAAAATTTTCAAAAATGGTCAATAATTGTCAAAAATATCAAAAACTGTCAAAAATGGAAAATTATTGTCAAAATTGGTCAATAATTATTAAAATTTTGAAAAATGGTCGATAATTGTCAAAAATGGACAAAAAATTTGAAAAATTGTTAAAATTTTTAAAAATTTGTTGAAAATTTTGAAAAATTGTCAAATTCGTCAATAATTGTCAAAAACTGTCAAAAAAGGACAATTATTGTTAAAAATTTTGAAAAATAGTAGATAATTGTCGAAAATTGTTAGTTTTTGAAAAATTTTCAAAAATTTTGAAATATGGTCATTAATTGTCAAAAATAGTCAAAAATTTGGAAAAATGGTCCACAATTGTAAATAATTATCAAAAATGGTCAATAATTTTGAAAAATAGTCAATAAATAATACGAGCTGTTTCCGAAAATCGATTTAAACACGTAATTTATAAAATCGATTTACTAAAAATCGATTATTATTGCTATAAAAATCGATAACTAAAAATCGATTATAAGAAAATAATAATCGATTATTTTTTAACATCCCTAGTTATAGTCTGTTATACAGAGTATTTGAAAAGTTATAACCAATTTTCCGTCAAATCGTAAGAAGTTCAACGCCCTGTATAATTGGATAGAAGTAAAATAATAATAATCTATCGAAGCCAAAGATTTTGAATGATTATCAAAATTTACAAACACGAATAATTTTGCACATATTCATTAAATCAAAACCCCAAGTACATTATTTTCTCAGTACTTTTAAATGGATGATATTTTATATCATTCTCGAACAGAATATATTTTCGCAACTATTTCTGAAGACGTCCCTGTTATTAAAAGTTTTCAAACGTCACTAAATAACTCCTAAAAATACTCAACTTTCTCCCCAATTAACAAGTTTCCTAACCCGAATGGTTTGCGAGATACAGGAACATTAAAGCATGGGGCCACCCTGTATATTCAAACGAGATTTGAAGTAAATTTCCAGTTTTGCACTTGAAAGCTGCTATTATTTCGTTAAATTTATGATAGAGTGTGTGCAAAGAAATAAACATAAAATTTATACGCCTATATGTAATATACGTTTGTTTTGGTACATACTATGTATAGTATAACTAAACATAATGTAATGACCCATATTTTTAATTCCATTCATGGCAAATGCCGCCCAATGGCGTGCATATAAATTTTTTTATAAATTCGAATATTGTGAAATAACTTTTTTCATTTAAATTAATATAGTAGATTAAAATTAGCCTGCTTACAAAACTCATAAATTTGTAATATAATTTTCTGTAAATAATGCTCATTTAACCAGACAATCTTTTTCTTTTTTTTCGGGTCGAGATGGGAAATTCATGTCCGAATGGGTCCAGGACATACTAAATTTCAATTTTAATGAACCGTAAGGTATTTTTTCGGGGATAATATCCCTAGTGCATTTAATTTTTCCGGAAAATTCGGAAAAACGAGTGAACAGTGGAAAAATCCTTGTCTCGGATTTTTAAAACCACTCTCGCTCAAACGAGTGTTCCAATTTTTCCACAGGAAAAATTAGATGCACGAGGGATATTTGGTAAAATTATTTAATGAGTTAAATAAACATTTTATTTTATTACAACATTTTTTTTTATTAAAATAATAAGAACAATAATTAATTTCAAGTTTGTTTTTACAAGCAACTTGTTAAACTTGCATGAAATTTTTTCGATTTTTTTTTTCCGGAAAAACTGCCGACAGCTAAGTTGACAGTTGTTGAGTAATTTTTCCACTTAAAATTTATATTTGACATACCAATTCTTGATATCGATTGGTGAGAATTAATAGGAAGAAAATAATCGATTTAAAATCTCCTTTTATAGTATAACTAATCCTAATGTTATGACTCAAATTTTTAATTTCATTAATGGCAAATACCGCCCAATGGCGTTCATATGAATTTTTTATAAAGTCGAATATTGTGAAATAATGTTTTTCATTTAAATTAATATAGTTGTTCAGAATTCATGAGAATTCTTCGCAGTTGACTGTTGTAATTCAAATAATAATTTTTAGTATTCAATCGGTGAATTCTGAATGTGATCTTAAGTCGACAAAAAAAAAGAAGGTTTTAACTTCAAGTGCCAACGACACATAAAAAGTCAACGGATTGTCATTTTCAGAATTATTTTTAAAACGTCATATATGACAGAATCTAAAAGTTTCTCTATATCAGCTATGTCAGATAAATATATAAAGAAATGATTAGTCATTGTATGAATTAAATTTTCAAGCGAGTTATAAATTTATTGTCCTAACCTATGAAGAAGTGTCCACTACAAAATAAGTGAAAAAGTTGTATCTACGATCAACTAACCATCAAAGGAAGTGAATTAGCTACTAAAAGCTAGTATTTCCAGTACTCAGTCAACGGAGGTCTTCTGCAAGGAACCTGAGAGAGTGAATGAGGGAACCCAACCAAAATACAGTCCACTCAAAATAAAATAATTCCTTCCAAGCCCTCAAATCCTTGCCCAATAATAGATTAAAATTAACCTTCATACAAAACTCATAAAATTTGTGATACTGTCGTTTCCAAAATGCCATTCTAATTAATTACTAATAAATTATATTTGTAAAACTTACCCTAAAGTATACTAACAAATACATATTATAATAATAACAATTCACTTAACCTTACTAAACCAACAAATAGATATTATATTAATACGTTTCTACCCTAAATTAACTACACTTTCCTACAACTAAGAACTAAACTCACTCAACCAACAAATAGATATTATATTAATAATATTTCTCTACAAAACAACTCCTGGTGGCTTATTCTTTTTCCAGCAATTTTAAACGACTTATTTTGATGCTTACTAATACATTTTTCAAAAATATTTCCAAACTAGCTGTCTAAGAACATCACGAACTAACAGTTTACTTAAGTGAGGAGAACATTTGTATGGTGAGTCTAACAATTTTAGAAAATATATCTGACAACATTGCTTCATTTTAATGTCATTACACTGACTTTAGTTATACTATACTTGCTCTAGTTTTACAACGTTTTAATCCCCTGACCTTCGATAGGTTAATTCGCTCTAATTCTTAACTTTTATAGTATTATTAGTGTAATTCCCCTTCATATAATCAATCCACTTGGTCGTGTATATTTCAATTAATTTTATAATACCGAATCCGTCTTTAGTACTCTAAGCTGCTTTGTCAAGTTTTTAATTATAATTGACAAGCATTGGCATTTTAATAAGTTTTTCGTTCGTGTTACGTTTCTTTCAGGACTTAAATTGATTGTAAACTTTACGTATTTTCGCCCAGAAAGATTCAGGCTTTGACATGAGACAATGCATTTTCTCTTCTTTTGTAAATAATTTGATATTGTGAGGTTATTATTGTGAAATAAAATACTGCTCTACACATCTAAACACAACACTAGTCACGAAATCACTGGTGGTTATAACTAATGTTGTAAATCATTTTAACGATACAGTGGACCGCATAAATAACTGTACTTTACATTTTTATATCCCAGTACTTCGTACCAAAAACTTGGGAGATGTTAGAGATAAAAAATGATTGTAGTACTCAATATAACATTTTTTCCTTGCGCCCTCTTTAACGAGCTACATGACTCTAAAGTTGGGAATTAAAAATGGTATTTTATTTATAATTATTAAATGGCTTATTGGAAATTGGTAAAATTTTAACCGTTCATAAACACCACAATTGCACAATTTTTGGCATCATGAACGAGTCTACTGCAACGGCTACTCGGTTTAGAGAGCACCTCAGGTGTAGATTCTGAGACCAAACTAGTACAAATTCAGAGAGTAGTCTTACCAGTTCTCGGGTAATCCTACTTGAAATTTATTTTAATTAAGGTACTGAAGGAAGTTAATAATCAATAAAAATTATGAAAGTTAAGAAAGGTAAGTGGGCGCCACTCTGAATAATACTAGTTTATTTTACTCACATCAGCATTATAGCGACAAATCCTGTAAGATTGGAAGGGGAAAAAAACTATATGAACAACGTTATTAAATTTACAAGTTGTATATTGACGTTGTTACAAAAAAAAATTTAAATAGGAAAAAAATTGACTATGTTTATTAGGTTGTTGTTCTATGTTGATGAGCTGAATATATGTAGAGGGTACTTTCCTGGAGTGATGGTGAGGAGATGGTGTCCTTTTGAAGTCCCAGGTTAAGTTCTGGTTTCAGTTGACGTTCTTGTTCCAGGTAAGATTCCCAGGTAGAGTGTTCCAGGTAAAAATTCCAGACCCAGGTAGTGTCTCAGGTAGAGTTCCTGTCCCAGGTAAAGTGCTAGGAAACAAATATAGTATCAGGAACAAATTTACCCCATTCTACAAAATCCAGGATGTCTGAAGTAAGTATGAATTTGATCGATTTGATATTACATTGTTAAAGAAAATTATTTATCAACGTGGTTCATACATCCTGTATTTTTAGATAAAAGATATACTCAAAGAAAGCAAATAAAAAAACAATAAAATCGAATAACCGATTCTACACCGGTAAATACATACATGTTTTTAATATGTATATATTTTTAAAAAGGTTTGAAATATATTCAAAGATAATATGAAAGAAAAAAAAAATCATATCGATATATATTCCTGGCACTGGAACGACATTGCTACATTATAAAAATGGGAAAGTAGAAAACTGTTAAGAAAGAATAGTGAACATACATTTAGCGAAATAACTTACCATTCACATGAATGCACTTTTCAAAGATAAGATAAGATAAAAATAAAATTCTGCTTCAATGGCACATGTTCACAGGAAAGAAGAATGAAAACCTCTTTGCCACTATTTAAATACACGAAATCATGTGAAAGACAACAGACTTACGTCTCATGTTCATGTCAAGCTCAGACGCTTTGACCAGGAAAATAATTTACATTTCAATAGTGAATTCTTAATTCATTTTAATTAATAAGTGGTAGAAGAAGAGATAAGAACGAGGTCGAAGTGGGAATAACAAATAGCAGTGGATATTTTCACGACAGACGGAACTCGATCGGCCCGTATGGAAACGTTGATTTCGACTCTCGTCGACAGTAAATATATTCAGCCTTGAAACATTTCTCGGTGTTTGGTTTGAATGTTTTACATCAAAAACCATTTTCAATTCCCAACTTTTGAGCCCTATAGTTCATAAATGGAGGGCGTTAGGAAAAATATCATATGAAGTACTATAATTATGAAGTCCTGGGACACCTTCTATAATATGTATTTCTTACAAAATTTCCAAACTAGCTTTCTAACAACATCACGAACTAACAGTTTACTGAAGTAAGGAGAACATTTGTATAGTGAGCCTAACAATTTTAGAAAACATATCTGACAACATTGCTTTATTTTAATGTCATTACACTGACTTTAGCTATACTATATCTACGTTAATTATTGAAAAAATGTAATATCATGGCATATTATACCTAATTTAATCTAACCTAGTGCAAAAAAAGGAAGAGGCAACGTCTACGATTGCTCTCCCGACCAAAACCGATTCAAGGGCCAGTTTGTACGTGTCCATTCAGAACCATGGAAATGGGATATTTAACCGACTATACTGAATCAGAGTGATCCTGAAGCATAAACAGTAATTTCGTTGAGTAACTACTAGAAAATTTTCTATTTTTGCTGTACATGTTTTGCACCAATTGTGATTTGTCCGAACAGTTGCTTTAAAACGTTTCGAATTATTTTGTTTTGCAGAATATTGAGAAAAAAAAGTTCTACAATTTTCCCAACATTATTTCTCAAATATACCTACGAAACATACCAATTTGAAACCCTCTGTATTGCTGTCTTAAGGTCGAAACACATCTAGCAGCACCTCATAGGAACAGCGACTGATCATCACCAGCAGATTTGATGTTTTATGTGTATTTAAATGTAAATGCGCATACCTAACAGCATCAGCACAGCACCGACAAGACACGTCAACGCCTCAACCACAACACATTTCTCAAAGAGAATATTTTGCGGACGGCGTGCCAATACAATATCTCTGACAATATAAAATGAAGCCTATAGTCGGGTATCGCGGCGGTGCTGATCCCTTGTCGATGAGTTAAGTGAGCCCATACACAACTCGACGGTGATGATCGGTCGCAGTTCCTATGAGGTGCTGATAGGTGTGTTTCGACCTTTATACCGCTATGTTCACATAGTTTATTTAATTAATATTTTCAGCAGGTGATAATCGACAAAGTAAATAAATAATTTCATTCAAAATATTTAATATCAGAATTGTATTTGTCTGTTCACTAGACTATGAAAAATCGAAGTTAATAGACTGTTTAAGAGACATTCCTTACTTCTACGTAAAAATTGCATCCAGTAAAGCATGCTCAAAACTTCGTTCGCTCTAAGGACATGGTTTATTAAGCAGGGACTTTTATTGTATAATAAAAAGTGAAAAAGGATGAGTATTTAGGGGGATATAAAAATAGAAAATGTGTGGGAAGCTTCTTATACATGTTATATCCTGTCAAAGAGATAAGTAGGTGTTGTATTTATGAATATATGCGAAAAGAAAGATTGGTCTAAGAATAGAGAGTTTGGATTGAAATCGAATGTATCCATGAAAATGTTGAGTGAAGTGAAAACAATTTTGATACTAACAAAAATTTGAATCTTGGTAGAGTAAATTCCTCCCTGTATTGTAAACAACGCATTTTGACACTGTCTTGTAGGTCTACCGCCAAAGGGCCTAATTGGATACTAGAAATAGTTATTTTCCACCAGGCTATAAACTCATTGTAACTTAATAAGTAACGTGCTCCATAGAGGGCGCTGTTTAATTTTTTTTAGTGATCTAGATTTATTTGGAAAATATTAAATAAAATTAATAACCAACTCGAGCGTTCTGCTCGAATTGCACACTGTAATGTTGGGGTTTAAAGGTGTGGAAAGGCCTCTTAATTGGTGGTGTTGCTGGTCACTTGGATGGTCATCTTACTTAAATGAAACAACTACTTCTGGCACTGGGATACGTTCTATTTATTAAACTACTGTACTACTATACATCACACTACTTAAGATTACTGATTACTGATGATTAATTCATCTTAGATTGATTTATTATTGACTGATCACTGATCGATTTATCATTGATTGTTGACTGATTCCTTAATGCGTTGTCGCTTGTATATTTATACGACGAGTCAAGTTCACCGTAAGTAAATATTGAATAATACATGTTTATGTTTATTTCACGCTCTGAACTTGACTTTGTACCTGTAGACCTTCTTACCCATATTTATGTAATATTTCAACGTTCTAATACTTTATTGAAATTAGTTTCAAGGGAACTTATTTCTTATTTGAATATTATTGTTATCTTATTATATTAGGCCAAAAGGCATCACACACACAATATTTTTCCTACGATCACACGATAATAAAGTTTTTGACAAGTGAGTTATATACTTATTGAATACTTTGAATATAAAAATCAAAATATCTCAAAAAGTAATAAATTTAGGTATAGGGAGTGCTGAAAGAAAATTTGAGAAAATAATGGATTTGCATTTTGACTCACCCTGTATACAATTCCACGAATATTGAGAAAATCAATATTTTTCATAATTAAAAAGTAACTGCAGTAATTGATAATGGTTCTTAAGCGCATCTTAAATTATACATGGCGTTGAACTTCTTACGATATTTATATAAAAAAGTGGTTATAACTTTTTAAATACCATGTATAACACATTACAATGTTATTTTGTTGTAATGTTGAAGTGGAACAGATTTCAAACTTAAAATAAAATACAGGGTGTTCCATTTGAATAAATATAACTTTGGTCTGGCACGACGTTATGAAACACCCTATAAGACTGAAACTGATTTCAAAATATAACGCCTAATGGTGACTATGGTCCATCTAATTTTTATTCTAATATCTAGAAGGACATATGAGGTACTGGACTTTATCGCACTAATCAATCACCCTGTATATTATATGGTATTTTTACAACCCACTAGAACAGAATCATAGCACTAGAAACTACCGTCATCACGTAGTATAAAAATTTTAAAGAGGGTTCATTTATTTGTAAAAGTTTCCACTTACCATGGGCGTGCGATGAAATTTTTTTGAGGGATCTATTTATTCGTGAAAATTTATTATCATCGCTTGAAGAAAAAACTGTATATTTACATTTTTCAGTAATTTATTAAAATACGAACAGATTGGGGGGTCGAGCAACTTGATCAGATAAATAAGACCCGAGGAAATTTGGAAAAACAGGAAACTAGCCAGCGCGCTTGCATATCTATATAGTATGCCTCTCTTCTGTCCCCGCTTCCATACTACTCATCGTTTTATTACAAATCGAAAATATACGATTTGTTGCTAGACATCTATACTTTTCCAAATCCGTTTTGAAATCGGACTATCGATCCAGACACATCCCATTATGGAGATTATGGAAAAGGCTTTTGTCCATAACAATGTACTATCCCTCACCTCTTATATAAAAAGACTATATTGATATGGAAAGTGAAATCTTACAACACATAGACCAAACAAGGGTTATTTCAGTATAAAATCTAAATAAAATATAAACAAATCACCTGACAAATATTTACAACCCAAACTTTAAACGGGAATCTTTATAACTTTTCTCTAATTTATTGAAATCCTATCACATAGTTTCAGAATTTTCCAAAACTTTGCAAAAGTTTCTTGGCTCATCATAAATCTAAAAAGAAAGAACATGAAAATTAAAAATTATTAATTAGCTTATAAAATCTGACACTGGGAAAAATAGAAGAAGTACACTTATGAACATATTTAACAAGGTGTGAATCTAGATTTGTCAACTCGAACGGAAGAAAGGACATGACAACTGAAATTAAAACAGATGTTAAAAACAGATGTTCTATTTTGTCTTTGGTTATTAATGTTACATGTAAAAAGGGTTGCATAATTTTCATATATTTATTAGATATAAGAACTTCATTTAGTGTGAACGTTGAGCGAAAGATCATTTAGATAAGTGTTTTGAATTGTTTCTTATGTATTTAATTATCAATTCTATATAAATGCGCCGTTCATTAAAAAATAAATTAAATAATATTTCATAAATTTCTAAGATAAAGATTTTTCTTCCTATTAAGTTGGCAAAACTGCTTCACAGTTAGATAGTTCCTATTATTCAAGGGCAAGGACACGGGACCGGCCTGAGGATATATTAAATAATAAAATAAAAAAAAAGAAACTAAGTGAGCATTAGACCCATGAACCCAACCTGAGGTGAAGAGTCATCATAAAAGGTGAGTGATGTATGATATCACTAATATTTAAATTAAAATTCATATTAATTGGCGCCCAAATAAATATATTACAATAAATAAATTAAAACACATATTAACAATATAAATTAAAAATTCATATCAATATATAATTAGGAATTTTCAAAAAATCTGATAATTGCATTAAAAACGCCCTTCAATTAGGTAAATTTCGCTCTATTAATTTTAAGTTCTTAGTTAAGCCCTTTGTACCTACAAGTCTGTAGATAATTTCCAGGTTTTAATCGAGGCTACTTTCATCATAAAAATTTTTCTTCCGAAGTTGTACTATTAACAGTTCCTGAGATATGACCTAGAGCCTTTTTTATTGAGACGGGTACATTTTTAGATAAAGGGATAAGTATTTTTAAACTTTGATTATCGAAAATCTTTCGTACGAAAAAAAATGTTTTTCATTATCACAAGATATTCGATACTGGACATGTCCCCATGAAGATATCACGACTTTTCCTGATCCACTTTAAGCTTCTGTCGCCAATTCCCAAGACAATACGACGTGGGGATTTCCCCTGATCCGAAATTTACGTCTAAAATATTGTAGAAAATGGAAAACCGCAATATATATATATATATATATATATATATATATATATACATATATATATAGATTTTTTCGTTTAAAATAACGTTTCCTTCCCTGAATGGACCTCTATCTTTGTAAAGTAATTTCTGCAAAAATTTGTCTTTTGTCTTTAACGTCTTGAGATTTCCAAGGAACGTTTTTGTAACAGACAAGAAAAACATTTTAAATAAATAAGGTGGTTCTTTTTCCTAATTAGTTTTCCTGGTGAACTTCTTCTTCTTTGATAAATGGATCTACTGTTTATTCGCAATTAATTAAATACTTACGTAGGTATCTACTTTGAGCTCAGTTCCCATTTTCGTGAGAAATACTTTTATGTAGCGTTTGTCCAAACAGTAAACGAAAATTAACGACGTTCCTTCGGTATTTATAGAGGACGAGATAAAAACAAAATGGTTGAGTTAAGTTTATTAAAAGGATGTCCAGGATGCTGTGAAATGATGATGAATGATGTTCCAACGAAAACTTGACCTTTCCCTATAAACTCAGAAATTTTATTGGGAGGGGGACGAATTTTCACCCAAAATTTATACCCAAAGATGCAACTTCCTGCAGCATTTTCTTACATATTAAGTGACTTATCATTCGAAAGGTAATTTATTTCTCAACACAATATTGTAATTTTTTTATCTATGAAATAACTTTGAAGATATTCAGAATTTAACTAATGTATTTGTTGAATATCAGTAATAACACAAAAACATTAAATAAACAATGTTAGAAATGATCTCCTCTGACTTTCATGCAATATATTTTCAAATGTTCATATCATATTTGCAAATACCTCTGGTGTCAGTAATTCTGTCACAATTATCTATCGCAACTCTGCGAGATCTGAATGCGGAGTGGTGTATATTTTTAATTTGAGGTGTCATCACAAAAAGAAATCCAATGGCGAGAGATCCAGTGATTTGGCCGGCGGTTTGGACTCCTTCTGCAGTAGATATTAAATGAGAGTTCACAGGGGGTAAGTACGAAATATATGTTGAGAGAGCACCGGGGTAAAGTACGAAAGTACTGACCTACTTTATATAGTGAACGGTTAATGACCGCAGCTGATTTAGTTAGTATGTAGTACACGGAAAATGTTAGTATATGAAACATACATTAAAATAATATACATGGTGTAGCGAAAGTAACTCCGCATATGCTACCTCGCCCATCTCCTATTATATGTCGGAGCACACTTACTTTCGCTACACCCTGTATATTATTTTAATGTATGTTTCATATACTAACATTTTTCGTGTACTACATACTAACTAGGTCAGCTGCGGTCATTAACCGTTCATTATATAAAGTAGGTCAGTTACTTTCGTACTCTCTCAATATATATTTCGTACTTAGCCCCTGTGAACTCTCATTTAATATCTACTCTCTGCCAATCCAACGCACTGGAAAAAGTTTGTTCAAAAACTATCATAATGCGGGGGTGCCCCATCCTGTTGGAAAGTTAGTTGGTCCTCTAAAAGATTATTATCGTGTTGCAATGTGTCAGTAGTCATTGGATCAATAACTTCTTCTATTAAATTCAAATAATTTGTTCCATTGAGATTTCCCTCTTACCCTCAATATTCCATTATATCGCTCTAACTTCCCTACTATTACTTTAATTAATACACAGTTTTATTATAGAACAAGTTTTTTCCGGTGCTCTCCCCCATCTTGTTTTTTAAAGGTCATGTTTATTCACGACACTCCAGTGTATTTTCTAAATGCAAATCAGAAATTTTATTCGACCTCATCTTCCGTGATGACGGAGCTTTCGACATTCGTTTTAAATTGAATTAACTGAGGTTATGTATATATGTTACCGGCAAAGTATAAAATTGAGACATTCTATATTAAACCGAGGTACTCTATAGAATGACCAACGATTTCAGGCAGTGTATGAGATATTTTTTATTTAAATTTTCTTATATACTTCACCTCGACATTTAATGGAATAACTAGGAATTTTATAGAATTCCCATATAATATTAGGAAAGGTGTGAAATAAAAAATATGGAAGTATTAATTCAATTTAACTTAAATCTTTTCAAGTGACATTTACTCGAACAAAGTTCATTTTTCTTAACGCACAGGCATCCCATTGTTCCACAGTTCTTTTTGCAACTGCATTTGACAAACCCTTGACCTGTTCCGATAGACTGCAATGTTGTAATTGAACGTAATGTAATTTCGTTATCAGGAATATCTTTAATCTCCAAGAATCTTTCCTGACAAACCGTAAACTGGGACCTGCTATAGAGCGATTTAACCACTCCTTTCTTAGTACCGAACTGGTACAGTCCATCATCTGTCTTATTTATAATAATGGCTAGAACATTACGAGCATCACCTCATCATCTATCAACTTCGGGTACTGGAATTCTGACCGTTGTATCTACAGATACTGGAGGAAATTTTTTGTCACTATGTTTTAATATTTTTTTTTCTAAAACTGCTATGAAAAGTGACGTATTTCTCATAGCTTACTTAATTTCAAAACCAAATATTGCTCATACTGTGAGAAACAGTATTTCTCACGGCACTTTGCCCACGCCACATATATTTATATGGAGAATCAAATAAAATCGACAAAAACTTAGTAGGCTACTGTCATCTTCAAATACCTACTTAGTTGTCACAAAACTGTCAGATTATATTCGAAAATATGTTAAAAATTTTAAAAAATTGTCAAAAATTTTGAAATATGGTCAAAAATTGTCAAAAATTTGGAAAAATGGTCAATAATTGTCAAAAACTGTCAAAGTTTTGAGAAAATCGTAAATAATTGCCAAATATTTTCAAAAATTGTCAAAAATTTGGAAAAATGGTTAATAATTGTCAAAAATTGTCAAAAACTGTCAAAATTTTGAAAAAATGGTCAATAATTATAAAAGACTGTCAAAAATGGTCGATAATTGTTAAAAATTGTCAAAGATTTGGAAAAATGGTCAAAAATGGTCAATAATTGTCAGAATCTGTCAAAAACTGTCAAATATTTTAAAAAATGGTCAAAAATAGTCAATAATTGTTGAAATTTTGAATGATGATCAAAAACTGTCAAAATTTTTGAAAGTTGTCAAAAATGGTCAATAATTGTCAGAAGCTGTCAAGAATGGTCAATAATTGTTAAAATTTTGAAAAATGGTCGAAAATTATTGAAATTTTGAAAAAATTGCCAATAATTATAAAAAAATGTCAAAAATGGTCAATAATTGTTGAAAAGTTGTCAAAAATGGTCAATAATTGTCAGAACCTGTCAAAAATGCTCAAAAATTGGCAAAAGTGGTCAATGATTGTTAAAATTTGGAAAAATGGTCTAAAATGGTTAACAATTTTGAAAAATTGTCAAAATTCATGAATAATTGTCAAAAATGGTCAATAATTGTTAAAACTTGAAAATATGGTCAAAAATTTTGAAAAAATGGTCAATTGTCAAAAATTGTCAAAAATGGTCAATAATTGTCGGAACCTGTCAAAAATGTTCAAAAATTGTCAATAATTGTTAAAATTTGGAAAAATGGTCTAAAATGGTCCAAATTTTTGAAAAATTGTCAAAAATGATCAATAATTGTCAAAATTGGTCAATAATTGTTAAAATTTGAAAAAATAGTCAAAAATTGTCAAAATTTTGAAAAAATGGTCAATAATTATAAAAAACTGTCAAAAATGGTCAATAATTGTAAAAAATTGTCAAAATTTTTGAAAAATGGTCAAAGTTTTTAAAAATTGTCAAAAATGGTCAATAATTATCAGAACCTGTCAAAAATGGTCAATAATTGTTAAAATTTGGAAAAATGGTCTATAATTGTCAAAAATGGTCAATAATTGTTAAAATTTAAAAAAATAGTCAAAAATTGTCAAAATTTTTGAAAAAATGGTCAATAATTGTCAAATATTTTGAAAAATGGTCAAAAATGGTCATTCTATTGTGCATAAGAAGCAAGCTTCTATCGGGGGTTCGACGACCGCTCACCTCTTCTTTTTGTTTTACTAACCATTAAAATAAATATTGAGTTACTTTACTTGTATTCTTTAAATTTGTGCAGTTGTAGAAAAAGTATAGTGTGCAACATGTGAGGAAAGTACTTTTCTCACACTCGTGAGAAAAGTTGAACTTTCCCTACTTGTTGCACAATATACTATTCTGCTTGTTGTTTTAGGTTTACTTTTGCTGAATGACGATTTTCTGTTGCCAGTTTATTTTTTTAACATATTATATATATTATCAGTATCCCAAATACCATTTTTCAGTGGTCTTGGGTTAAACATTTAATTATTTAACATTGAATATTTTTCTTATATTCGGCAAAAATATTATGTGGTAATGTCTTCGTGAACAAACTTGGCCCATTCCTTCTTATTTCTTGCTAATATTTTTGCCTCATTCCATGATTTTCTCTTTTCTTGTAGAATTTTTCCAACGCTGCTGTCCCTTGTTTCTCTTGGTCTCGCACGTTTTCTCTTATTCGCTTTTCTTGCCTCCCATAATTGCCTAACTTGTCTGGAATTTGACATTCTTTGTAGGTGTCCCCACCATCCCAATTGTCTTGTTTAATAGATGTCGAAGAATAAAAATATATTATTCTACGCTTCACAACTAGTTTTGAAAAATATTTTTCAAAAACAGTGACCGTTCAACGAAGAAGAAACAACTACTTCCCGGGCTACATGCCCCGACAGATATTGAATTACACTTATAAGTCAAACGGGGTTGGTAAATCTACAAGATTTAAACCAACCATTCTGGTTTGCAACTAGAAGGGATAACACAACTTGTAGACCGGTTTCGGCGTATTGCGCCTCATCAGTACAAGGTATATGTTATCGTCCGAGAGTTAATCTCGGACTGAAATGTGACTATAATCAACAACGGTACATATTGTCCAGTTACGGAAATATTTTTGTTGCGAAAATAGCGACATCTCACCTCTAAGTCACAAACCAAAATTCGAATTTTGGTTTGCTTCCACATATCTCTCTAGCTGTCTCTAGAAGTATATTTTTAAAATTATCCCATATAGTATCGAAATTGATATTTTCGACTTTTTCTGAAATATTTTCAAATTTCTTATTCACCGCTAGAATGTGCTTACCTCAGCAAAATTAATCATATAGGAAAGGTATAAAAGCGATAAGAAAATGGAGGTCTTTCCTCGAAGAGAGTCGATAGCGGAAAGGGCTGTCCCTCGTGTCGTTGAAAAAAATGAAAGCGACCGTTGGCAGACGACAATTGTCTTATGGTCAGGGTAGGAGAATTTGAGATCACAGAACTATAATTGGAAGTGGCTAATGTGGAGTTGAGCGGTAATTAAAAGGATTTATTCTATAAAATCGAACAGGTCGATGGACATGTTACAAGCTGTACGAATCTTAATCCGTCATTCGCATGTCCGGTATTATTATCTAGCATCTTGTAGTCAACATGTTTTCGATAACCTGGTTTGCTCTCTGTACACTTCCTTGGCTCTGAGAATGTCTTGGCTTGCCATGCGCAATAGTCAATGGAGGCCAATACTGCTTCAAATTATAAATAATCTGGTTCGAAAATTCCCGCCCATTATCAGATTGTAGTCTGGCGGAGGCACCAATTAGGTAAGGTAAAAATATATAACAAAACATAAGAAGCTTCTTCCGCCCGTTTCGATTTAAGTCCTCCTTCTCTCTCGAATTTGGTTAAATGATCCTGGTAAACTAATATAAATCTATAATCACCATCTGGGTGCGACTGAAAGTCAATCAAGTCCATTTTACAACGGGAATTAAACTCGGAAGAAATAATATAGGCTTCACAACAATACCTTTTTGTTTTTGTTGACATGGTGTGATACCTTTTGGCATAAAATAAAATAAGAAGTAAATTCCATTGGAACTATTTTGAATAAATCATTGAACGTTGAAGAATGCATAAATAAAACCCACGAGGTCGACAGGTACCGAGAGTTAAGTTTCATCACGTATATTTATATCTAATCATATAACATTCAATAGTAAATAATAATATGAACTCGACCAGAAATATATATATTAGATCAAAAGATTGTTATTTTTATTGTAAAAAGTGTTTGAAACGAGCTCATATATCATTAAAATCAAGGTTTCTATGTCACAAATTAACAATTCAGTTTTTGATCAGATTGTTTAGACATTGTCTTGAAATTTGATTATTTTGCAACAGTCAACAATTAATTTTGAAAGGGAAGAACTGGTAGACATGGAATGGATCTTACAAGTGTTTACTTGCAACAAGAGTCTTTCATGAGCGATATCCAGATCGTCGGCAACCGAATAAGAGAGCATTTCAAAATGTAATGGATAGATGCAATCGCAATGGTACAGTGTTATATGAGACTAAAGAAAAAACAAAAACAGTTGCACCAGATGAAATTGAATTGAATGTTTCACTGGCCGTTATAGAAGATCCTCATTCAAGTATCAGAAATATTTCAAGAGTCAAACTAGGTGGTCCTTAAACGTTTGGGGTGGTATCTTAGGTAATTATGTAATAGGCCCTTTCCGTCAACCGTTATGACGGAGCTCCTTCTCATAACAACGCACTTATCCAAGGTGAATTGAATGACCAATTTTTTAACAGATGGATAGGAAGTGAAGGACCAATTAATTGGCCAGCTAGATCACCAGAATTGAGTAAAGTAGACTTCTTCTTCTGGGGCTATATTAAAGATCTAGTGTACCGTGAACCTCCAACAACAATTGATGAAATAAAGGTCAGAATTAGAAGCGCATTTCATAATGTTGTAACGGTAAAGGCGCCAATTTGTAACGGTAAATGCTGTACCTCACAGGGCACCAGCTCGAAGGGCTCCGGCTAGAGACTCCTCTCAAGGGTGATTCGCCCCCAAGTTTATGCTGCACAAGGATAACAGAAGGGTTGTAAAAATTGAGGGCGCCACTACCTTTTTAACGATAAAAGGGACTAAGAAAACTAAGGCGGAAAAGGTAGAAACGCCTTGTAAAATTTAAATGAAAGTTAAAAAATAAAAAAGTTACTAAAAATTACCCCGGGCGATATCTCCCTCAACTTTTATAGTTGAGGATTTTAATAAAAAAAGAATTAAAAACAAAATTTTAATTTATTCTGCCACAGGAAATGAATAACGGAATTTAATAGAGGAATTTGTACTTTTATAGGTACTTAGCTTAGATGAAGTGGTTTCCTGGAGAAGAAGTCAGGTCTTGATCCGAACTGATGAGTTCTGTTCTAGGGCGGTAGTTTGAGGGTTCTATCCTTGGCTTTATTCTTGGGGTTATATTCTCCGGTTAAATTCTTCGGTTTATATCCTCGGCGTTATATTCTAGCCTAGGGTTATATTCTCGGCGTTAAATTCTTGGGTTATATCCTAGCCTAGGGTTATATTCTCGGGTTCTATCCTAGCCTAGGGGCTGTGCTTACCTAGAAGTACAAGTGGATCAGGGATATGTAGGAACTTGAATGTTATGGCATATTATGTTGGTCAGCTTTTCAGGTTAAAGAAAAGGAAGGCAGTTATTTGAAAGTCAAAAAATTGATTTAATTTACTGAAAGCTTTCCAACATTATATGTTCCATGTTAAAACAGTAAAAATAGCAATTATCGGCTAAATTAAAAAAATATACTAATGATCCGAAAGAAACTAATCAAGACAAAAAGTTATTTATTTAGTTATATGAAAAAATATCGTGCTTATGAAATATATGAAACCGGCACTGGCGTTACGAAAGAATATTTTATAGGTTAACGGTTTATAAAAGTGTTATTTTATAATTAAGAGTTATTTCGCAACTGAAAAAGCTTGAAAATGTTTGTATGAAAGTAAAACAGTGAATTATAAAAGAATATTTGGTTTAAAACTACCATATTAGTATAAAAGAACAGCTTATGACCACGTGTTGAGTTTAATTTCGTCTATCTCTGTAAAAAAATAAAGAATGCATACGAAAATTATATCAGACAGTACTTTAGAAGAAGCTTATTAATTATAAATTATGATTTTGAACTTACCACAGCAAAATTCCTAAGATAGGTACTTAAGATATGAAAGATAGCGAAAGATGATGTGCCCTCTTAGGCGGTCGTTAACAAAAAGGGGTGTTTAGCGTGGCGTTGTGCAAAAAATGGAAGCGTCCGTTGGCAGACGTCAATTGTCTTACGTTCGGGGTAGAAGAGTTTGGGATCACAGAACTATAATTGGATGTGGCTAGTGACGACGAGCGCTAATTAAAAGGATTTATTCTGTAAAATCGAAACAGGTCGATAGACATGTTACAATGTTACGCTACAAATGCTTACAAACGTAAGTAGATCATTCGAAAACCGTCTTCGAGCCTGTGTTGACGTTGTGGGATCTCACTTCGAACACCTTCTACAATAATAATAATATTTTTTTTAACTAATGTTTGTGTGCTGCTTTGAGATAATTGGAAATAGTAAAGTAAATAAAAATAATAAATTTAATTCATGAAATATTACTTTTTCCAATAAAATTTAAAATATCTCCAAAACTATTAAGTTTAGGTATAGGAAATACTTAGGATAAATTAAACTACCATTGACTGTAGTTTATGATGGTGATATAAAATACATGGTGATGCATTAAAAAAACTGAATAAATAATGAATTTGTGTTTTGATAAATTTAAAGAGTATTATTAAAATTAATAATTTTGATGAAGTTTGACAATAATTTAAAAACTATGGCTACAACACATAATTGCTCCTGTACCCCTTTTCTATGATAAAAGACCTTGAACTTGCTACGATTTTCATTGAAATTTGGTTAAAACTTTTCTAAATACCCTGTATAATATATAACAACATTGTATTTTTGTAACGAGCAAGTGAAGTGGTTTTTAAATTTGAAATAAAAGATAGGGTGTTTCATTTAAAAAAACATATGTTTGATGCGGTACAGTGTTATGGAAGACCCTGTATACCTTCAACTAATTTTAAAATGTGAAGCCTCTTATTTTTGTGAATAACTTTAACTTTAACAGATACAACGGACTTTGTCACAAAAGTCGATCACCCTGTATACAATGAGGCAACCACTTATAGAAGAAAATTATTTGTAGCTTTATTTTTTTGGTCAAGTCAACAAGTTGAAAATGGTGAAAAATTAGAGATACTGCTCCAAAAAATATGTGTGTGAGTTCATTAGACGGAATTATATCTAAAAAATGCATCGAGATCGTTTATTGGCATATAGAAAAATTTCTCTCTGTGGCTAACGGATTTTTCGTAAAACATTCATGAAAATACGATTCCACGTTTTATTTTTCACGTTTAAAAATATTTTCACTTCAATGACTGAATTGATTTTTAAAATACGAATCAAATATTTGCAGATAGCAGAAGGTTTAAAAGCCACACAGGTGAGTTTTTGTGGCCCACACAAATAATTTTCCGATGGTTACTTTTATAACGAAACTTTTCGCTCAGTTTATTGAGGATGTACTTTGTAATAATATGTTGATGAAATAAAACAATTTAAACAAATTAAATTGTTTTATTTCATCATTAGTATGGATCTTCATCAAGTAAAAGCCTCATCTATTCAATTAATAATACGTTATTTGTGGTTAATTTTTAGTTTTACACTTTGTTGAAAATATTTTGAAACCTAAAACTTCGTCCTCATGTTATTTATTTAAAAATATCCTCAATAAATTGTCCTGTATTTGATCAAAAATATCTTTAAGTTTCCCTGGATATACATAAAGTGTGTCAACTTTAAATCCTACTATATCTCGTGAAAAAATGTTAAAAATATTTTAAAGCCGTTTACAGGATAGTGGGGAAACTAAAATGACGTCACACGACCCAATAGAGTGGGAGGGATAGGGGTCAAACGCTTTGTATCGTCACATGTCAAAATCTAAAATACTAGAACGCGAAATGTATACACGGTGTCTCAGAACTTAATTTTTGGTACGAAGTCCTGGGACACCTTGTATTATGTATGTGAACAAAAAACTTTTTTTAAATGTTTTGTAACTTTAGCACCCTTTCTTATCCTTATATGTTATTAGGGGTGCTGCATGTGGGATCAGTGCTTTCGCTACCCCCGAAGGACACGAGAATCGCGCGAATGTGGTTGCCAATTTGCCCTGTTGCATAGAGCAGAAGACACCTAACAAACAGGAATATGTCAGCTAGCAACTGACACAACTAACTATCTAACGTCATCGCGTTACGATTGCCTGGGACGCGTAGACTCGGCAACGTCACACTGCGATCTGACAACTTCGCAATACGATTTGGCAACGTCTTATGAATTTCATCCGGAGCCGAGTGATCTAGCATCGACTGTTTCTGTAAGTGAATTATGAATAAGCTGTTTTTTTTAAGCCCATGCAAGCTGTAAATATTAGTATTAATTTATTGAATTTTTTATGCTGAATTTTCACACAGATGGCTTAGAGATTTTTGTATGTTTTTTTTTTAGTGAGGTTTGGCTAATTTGATTTTGTAGAGTTTACTTGTAAGACGGTGATTTTTTGTAGATAAAATAGTGAGTTTTTTCAGTTTCTTGGAATTAATACTGCAAAACTGACTTGTAAACTCAAGTGTCAAAACGATTAATTCATCGGATATCTGTAAATCCGATCCAACATTATTTGCAAATAAGTAATGAATGTGGTAGAGAAGAAAATCTTGATCGGCAACATTGTAGTTTATAGTTTTTCGTCGCTCTATTTTGAACAGAGATCTCCCTTCCAAATTACAAACACAAAAGATCATGTTTAAATCCGCCTTCACTGGTTTCCCTACAAACAAAATAAAAATGATCGAACCACACTTACCGATGAAAAGTTATGCTCAGGAATAAACGGTCCACTTTACCACAAACTCATTATTTCGATCAAATTTCGGATTCTGACGTACTTGGTGGCGATCGATGCGGGTTTTCAAGCTTAAGAGCTGATTAGTTTTCAAGGTCGATCGGTTCAGCCAATTCGGAGATATTTTGAAAAAATGAACAAAAAACAACTTTTTTTCCACTTTTTTGTACTCTTTTTGCCATTTCTCGAAATCTACCAGTCCGGATTGGTTACAACTTACAGAAAATCTAAGTTTGGCGAAGCCTTTTCGAATGACACTAACTGCGATCAGATCGGTCAAGCCGTTCAGAAGTTATAAGAGGTTTACACAGACACACACACACACAACACCCCCCCCCCCACACACACACACACACACATTTTTCGTGAATTTTTCACCATTTTTCAAAAATGTTGACCATTTTTGACAGTTTTTGACAATTATTGACCGTCTTTGACAATTATTGAACATTTTTGATTTTTCAAAAGTTTCAACATATTTATGATATCTTATCTTATGATCTTTTTTCAAATTTTAACAATTATGGTCCTTTATTGACAATTATTGATAATTTTGACAGTTTTTACAATTATTGATCATTTTTGACAATTTTTCAAAAATGTTGACCATTTTAGACCATTTTTCCAAATTTTAAAAATTATTGACCATTTTTGACAGGTTCTGACAATAAATGACCATTTTTGACAATTTTTCGAAAATTTTGACCATTTTTTAAAATTTTTGACAATTTTAAACAATTATTGACCATTTTTGACAGTTTTTTATGATTATTGACCATTTTTTCAAAATTTTGACAATTTTCGACAATTATTGACCCTTTTTTCAAAAATTTTGACAATTTTTGACCATTTTTTCAAATTTTAACAATTATTTACCATTTTTGACAATTATTGATAATTTTGACAGTTTGACAATTATTGATCATTTTTGACAATTTTTCAAAAATGTTGACCATTTTAGACCATTTTTCCAAATTTTAACAATTATTGACCATTTTTGACTGGTTTTGACAATAATCGACCATTGTTGACAATTTTTCAAAAATTTTGACCATTTTTTAAAATTTTTGACAATTTTCAACAGTTATTGACCAGTTTTGACAGTTTTTTATAATTATTGACAATTTTTTCCAAATTTTTGACAATTTTTGACCATTTTTTCAAAATTTTGGCAACTTTCGATAATTATTGGCCTTTTTTCAAAATTTTTGACAATTTTTGACCATTTTTCAAAACTTTAAGAATTATTGATCCTTTTGGACCATTTTTGACGAATTTTGATTGGTTTTGACAATTATTGATCGTCTTTGACAATTATTGACCATTTTTGACAATTTTTAATAATTATTGACCATTTTTGACAGTTTTTTATAATTATTGACCATTTTTTCAAAATTTTGACAATTTTTCACCATTTTTGACAATTTTTCGGAAAATTTGACCATTTTTCAAAAATTTTGACAATTTTTGACAATTTTTGACAATTATTGACCATTTTTCCAAATTTTTGACAATTTTTGAAAATATTTGGCAATTATTAACCATTTTTTCAAAATTTTGACAGTTTTTGACAATTTTTGACGATTTTTCCAAATTCTTGACATTTTTTGACCAGATTTAAAAATTTTAATAATTATTGACCATTTTTGACAGTTTTTGACGAATTTTGACAATTATTTATTGACCGTCTTTGGCAATTATTGACCATTTTTGACAATTTTTGAAAAGTTTGAACATATTTGGCAATTATTTACCATTTTTTCTATATTTTGACAATTTTTGACCATTTTTCAAAATTTTAACAATTATTGATCCTTTTGGACCATTTTTGACGAATTTTGATTGGTTTTGACAACTTTTCGTAACAGTTTTTGACAATTTTTGACGATTTTCCCAAATTCTTGATAATTTTTCAAAAATTTAAACATTTTTCAAAATATTTGACAATTATTGACCATTTTTGACCATTTTTGACCATTTTTGACCATTTTTGACCATTTTTGACCATTTTTGACCATTTTTGACCATTTTTGACCATTTTTGACAATTTTTGAAAATATTTGGCAATTATTAACCATTTTTTCAAAATTTTAACAATTTTTGACAATTTTTCACACCTATAGGTGTGCGAGCTCAGTGCGGCAAGAGAGATTGCGCACAGTCGTTTAAATGAGTTATCGCGTGACGAACGCTTTTTCGTAACATCACACGTTTCATGAGTTCACTAGCCTTCCCAAAAGTCCTATGTCGAGCAATAAGAAGCAAGCTTCCATAAGTGTTCAGTTAGCAAGTTTCGTTAGATTCTTCCTGTACAGTGAACCGCAGGTAGCGAGGACAATAGAACCCTAATACCATTACCATTCAAATATATTTAAAAGTGATAAATTTGCCGTGACAGTGCAGTGTAGTTGGGTAAGAATAGGTATTTTATTATAGACGTATATTATTACAATATTTATTTCATTTATATAAGTAGCACAGATATTTAATTAATAACTTTCGACGTATTTACGCTATTTAGTGAACTCCAGGTAGTGATAACAATAGAAAACGGATATGCTAGATTATTCAATTTATTTAATTAATTAGTAAGTTCTACATATAAGAATGATTCGTAGCCCTAAAAAGGGATGATTTGTTAAAAACTTGCAGATGATGTACCTAATCAAAATTTTTTGGAGAACTGATATACAATTGATTTATTTTATCCTGCATACATTCCAATGTCCGCCTATGGTTTATTGCGGTTTTAGGGTCTTACCTGAAATCGTTCTATCGATATGATAAAAATAAATTATACCCACACCTTTATCCTTATTGAAAACCGCCTCAAATATTCGGTGCGGCTACTATCATTCCATTGTTTATTGTTGCTATGTGAAATTAGACAACCCCCGCCACTTTCCACACGTATCAATGCTGCATAAATGGATAAGTTTATGTATTTGAACCGCTAAGCTCTTCTTCGCAGATAATTTGACAGTTTTTTCAGTGCATTATAGATGCTGGTACTGTCATCAATGTCAAATCAAAATCGCTTACCCTAGCACCCATATGTCAATACATAACCTCTTTTGCACATAGACCATTCCAGAGCACGTGACTTTGACAGGAGGGCAACCGAATCGATTAGTTTAAGTTGAACTTGAGTGTTTTCACACGATGTGCTGTAAAGTATTTTAGAAAAATTTAGCTTGTAGTGAAGTCAGTCAGACTTTGTATAACATCGCTTCGTTAAAACAGTCAAAACATTCCACACTTAACAACACTACAAAACGATCACATTTTAGATACCTTTGAGAATTAATTGTTAATTAAAGTATTACTATTATCCGTTGTTTACCAGTAAACAATGAAAACCAAATAGAATGTGTGCCCTCCAGCACAATATGGCCGAGAAGTCAGTGACGTCATTCTGGAACGGTCTATAGGTATGACTTAAGTAGAGCCTACACTTCGAGTTATGTTAAGAACGACTTACGACGCGGTAAGGTCATACACACATATTTTTCAAGTCCTACTTAAATATACAAGTAGCTCCGGTCCCCCTTAGAACAAAAATCGACGTGTTTCCTAATTTCCTTAAAATACAAGGAGTACTGCCAAATATCGGGGTGGAATGTTTTTTGTGGCCCTTGCTGTATATATTAGAATGCGAATATATTTTACATTTGTTAATCGTAAAATTAAAGAAGGAACAAAAGAAAAAAAATAGAGCCAAATAAGTATAAAATTAACAGTTTTACAGAATTTATAGTTAATGTATTTATGTACCTTAAAATATTTGTATGTTTGCCTTATATCTTTTTCACTTTTATATTGAGATTTAAACTTAGTTTAAATTTTGCTTTCCAATTTATTGAATATTAAGAAATTCCATCTGTACATTCGAATTCATTTCTATTAACCCCCGTATCAGTCACTCAGTTAAAATACTAATAGACACATGCGACGGATGGTTTAGTCGGAATATGGAGCCGGCGGTTCGCTTTTGTAGACCAAATATCAAAGTACCGACACGAAGTGACCCTTCTTGTCTAGTCTTTGTTCAGAGCTTCGGTGCAGTGTAATGAACGAAGTTTAGTTAAACCTGGAATAAGTTTGACAACGTCGAAAAATGTAGGGACTTTTTTGTGTGATCAGACATTGACATAAGTTTGCCAAGTGTCAAAAAGAACAGTACTTCCAATATTGGGTGCTTAAGCTTAAAATTTTAGTTTAAACGTTTAGAATCGATGGAACAAACCAGCTCGAAATTATAAACTAGTTTAAGGCCACATACAACATAAATCCTAATCTACGTATATAAACAGAACGAGTTTTAAGTGTGGAACGCTTCAATTATCTCGGATTTTTATCAATTTTGATCAATAATAAAAAAAATTGTCATTTAGACTTCACGTTCCTCGAGTTGTTGATGTTGTCATGGTAATTTTAAAAAACGCGCGTTTTTGAGGCTTGTCTTGAATAGATGAAATGGGGCACCAATAAAAAACTTGTTACAGCTCTGATATTATGACATTTAGGTATAGAGAGCGTAAAATGAACAAAATTCAGTATTTTTCAAAAAATTTAAAAATAAGAAAATAAGTGTGGTGATTCATTCAAAATAACAAATCTCATTATATTTCCATAAAAACGGAAGATCTGACAACAATGTTAATACTACCATAAAATCGGCGATGTTACAAAACCCTCACAAACCAAAATTTAAAAATATAGTGCAAGTATTCTAAGATAATTGAGGCGTTCCATACTCAAAACTCACTATATATACAGGGTGATTCATTAGTGCGATAAAGTCCAATTATAAGATATTGATCTGCAATGATATCCAAATAAAATGTGCCTGCTTTCCATATATTTTTTTGGGAGGGGGGGGGGGGTGGTGGTTGAAAGCTTTATGTCCGGCCAGTGTGATTTCTATAACCCGCCACAATGTAGTGCGGGGACTCTCCTTAAAAGGTCCTACCCCGCAAAATACTCCACCCCTTGTCTGATACCCCCGGAATCATCATTTCTGATATGCTTTCGGGGGCATCAGACAGTCTCGCTTTCTACAATTTGGTCTATATTGCGTTTGACGTTCTCGTTTATCTATCTCTTTCCTCTTCATGGTGATCTCTACGATCATGCGCACCCATTTTTCCACCATCCTTTCTATGAGTGTGTACACCGTCGGCATCGGTTTCTGTGTGAAGTGTTTTTCCCTATTCTTCCGCCATCTTTGGCAATGGATAACAGTATGCTCCGGGTCGTCTACTTCTCCGCAATATATGCATTTATCGTCCTCAGTTTTGCCCATCCTCCTAAAGGATCCATGTCCTGTCAGGACTTGCGTAAGCCAATAATTCAATTCTTCGTGCACACACTTATGCCATTTTCTGACATCTGGAATCAGGCGCTTCGTCCAGCTGCCTGTCCCTGTATGGTTTCTCCATTCCACTTACCATTTTTCTATAGTTTCTTCCCTGATCACCTTCTTTCTTCTTTCGAGCCCTGGTTTATGCTCCAGCTCGAATATTATTTTTCTCTCTTTTGCCAATAGATGGACCGGAATTGTATTTGGTATCACCTGTATGGCTTCCATAGACACTGTTCCATAAGCGGACGCTACTCTTAATGCCCCTATTCCCTGCACCTTTTGCATCTTGTGCTTGTATACTGGAACATACATTATTGTTGCCCATATTGGTGCCCCGTATAGAAGGATGGAGTTTATAACTCCCATTAGTAGTTTTCTCTTTATCCTCTTTGGGCCTCCAATATTCGGCATGATTCGAAGTAGCTTTTCGGCTTTTTCTTCGGCTCTCGCGGTTACGTACTTAATATACTTCCCAAAGTGCCCATTGAAGTCAAGTACCACTCCCAGATATTTTGCTCCTCCTGTTGGATCGATTCTGCTACCTTTGTATTCAAATATTGTATCTTGTCTTCTGGATTTCCATCTATGTCCTCTGAGCAGTACTGCTTCAGTTTTTTGAGGCGCCAGTGTTAAATCTTTCCCTTTCATCCATATTTCTATATTCTTTTTAATTTATGGATTAGCTCCTCCTTGGCTTCAGCACTTGCGAGTATTGCTAGATTGCCTTGTGGCGGTTGTAATCTCAGCTCCCTGTCGTAAAAGGCGTTCCATAGTGTGGGGCCTAGCACTGATCCCTGTGGTACTCCGGCTGTCATTTCCATCTCCAAACCCTTGTCTACTATAGTATTTCAAATAGCTCTTTATTATGTTCACTATATATCCTGGGATATTCGCTTCTACGAGGGTTTCGACTATCTCACTCCATTTGGCTCTGTTAAAGGCGCTCTTCACATCTAGAAGGACCAGCATCGACCATTTTCCGCCATTCTTCTCTGTTTCTTTCAATACCTTCTCTATGGCATGTATTGTTGATTTCCCTTTCCTGAAACCAAATTGGTTTTTATGTATGCATTCTCTGGCATCCAATTCTTGCACAAGTTTGTCACTTATCATACCTTCGTACAGTTTGCTGATGATATTCTGCTTCCATATCTAAGAAACCGTATATAAGGCGAGCCCAAACTCAAACACATCGGTTTCACAATTTTTTTAAATGGATCACCCTGTATTCCATTTCACTAAATGAAAGCTACTCTACTGTACTTCAAATTTGATTGAGTATACCCTATACACAATCTGAATACTTTATTTGAATATCCTTTGAGGATTTACAAGATATTGGACTTTATGGAACTAATGAATCACCTTGTATTTTTGAAATTGGCTAACTGAAAACAAAAAAATCAAACAAAGAGAAAGGCATACGACTGTAAAGGATCGTTTATGGATCAAGGATCAACAGTATAAAAGATTTTTGGTTTATCGAATGCATGACTGATTTTTCACGAAGTTTACTTTTGAAATAAAAAACGATACAAAGGAGATTTGGAAAATATTACAAATGTTTCTCCTCCGGGTAAAGAGAGATTCGTATTTAGAAAAAGAGATGCAAAGGTAAAATATTCAACAGCCAGCAGTAAGTCTATCAGAACAAAAGTTTAGTGAGAAAGTTGCATTTTTTTTTAATGGAATTGGCTATTTGGGATTGTTTTTAGACCTTCAGATGATATAAGGAAGCTGTAGGAATACTTGATGACATAAGGAGCTCGTTAATGTGATGTTCGCTAAAAACGGCCTGACATCTGACACGAGACAGGTCGGATGGAGGGAGGATCAACGGATATGCATGGCGAACATGAAGTTTTATGTTTTTTTATTAAAGCTTTTAAATTAGATATGAACTAGTTTGAATATAGTAAAATATAGAACATAAAAGAGGCGACGAAACGTGAAGAATTCGCTCTATAAAGGTCAGTCAATAGAACCTTATTATTTGAAACACGAGATTAGGTGTTAAGTCTTAGTCCGGTCTACTGCCAGTCAGAAATTAAATAATATCCAGTCCAGTCGAGCAGGCAGCACAAACTAATAGAATAGTGGTTTTACCAGTAGCAGCTCAAGGCAAAACTGGCAAAAACTGGCAATTGAAAGTTTTACCTCGTGGTATGAAAGGTTTGATCTTCATTGTGAACTAAGCGATATAGCCGAACCAGAGGATACCCAACAAACAAAGAAAAGTCTCTTCTTAACTTCAATAGGGAGTAAACATTACAATATCTTACACAAGGCATGTCTGCCTAAAAAGCCGACAGAAAAATGTCTGGAGAAACTGAAGGTCATATTGATAAATAAATATGAGCCCCGGAGTATAAAAACAACAAACCGTTTCAATTTTAGTCGAAGGGATCAACAACCTAATGAAAAAGTCGAAGACTACATAGAAACGTTGTAAGAACTAGCAGCTAAATGCAATTTTGGGGCTTATATCGAAGAACAATGCAGAGACAGATTAGTTTGTGTATAAGATCAGAAAAAAATTATTAGCAGAACCAAATTTATTATATAATAAAGCCAAAGAAAATATCTTCCAAGAAGAAAGTATTAGGGAATACTCACAGCAGATAAGTGAAGCAAGTGGAATAAATAAAGTTGTTCATAACAATAAACGCAACTATTCACAACAACCCCTCCGACCAAGACAGTCACTCCAGCCCCACAGTTCAAGAGAATCACAGCCAAGACATTTGGGTCAAAGGTATCCTCACCCTCAACAGTCAAAAAACATTTTCAATTGATATAGATGTGGAAGAAAGAAACTTGTCCAGCCAAACAGTGGACATGTAATAATTGTCAGAAAAGAGGCCATATTGCAGCATTGTGTAGAGCAGAATAAAGGCCATTGTAAACCAAGAATCTGAAGTTGAAGTTGCAGATCAAGTATCACAAGAATTAGAGCAAGAAGAAGAAAACTCATTATCGGAAATGTTTGGAGAAGCAAGGATATACAACATTAAAACTAAGGGTAAGTCTTTGATAAAACTAAAGTCGGAGTTGTCTTTAACAGAACTGAATAAAAATTCAGCCAATAAATATATGTATATCAACCATAATAAACCGGAATTATTGTCTTTAAACATTGATGGTCAAACATTAAAAATGGAAATTGAATGTGGAGCAGCGTACTCAATAATTTCTAGTAAAATATTTAAATCTATATTCCCAAATTGAGACCATTCAGGTATAACCTTTCCTCGGTAACAGGTCCTTTACATATTGAGGGGCTTGTCTCAGTAGCTGTAATGAAACCAAGTGGAGAAAATATAGTCCTACCCTCAGTGGTTTGCAAGGAGGAAGATTACACCCCATTAATGGGTAGAAATTGGTTAGATATTTTAAGCCCAAATTGGCGGGCTTTATCAAATTCTGAATTGAATATAAATAGTAACTTTTTAGAAAATAGAGTGCCATCATTCATAATAGTTTAAAACTACATTCACACAGTGTTTCAGGTCAAATCCAGAAGGATTTATTGAGGGATTCACAGCTAGCTTAGTACTAAAAGAAAATGCAATACCTGTGTTCCAAAAATAATATACTTTACCATTCAAACTGGAAAAAATTGTCAAACTTGAATTACTAAGCACATTCTGAATGGGCTTCTCCCATATGGCCAGTTAAAAAGCGGGATGGGTCTTACTGCCTATGTGCTGACGTTAGCAGGACATTTACCCCCTTCCTAGATTAGATGATATTTTGCAAGTGATGTCAGCAAAAAAATGCCATGTTGTAATTGATTTGTCAGAAGCTTATCTGCAATTAAAAGTAAGCCAAGAGTGTCAAAAATTGCTTACAGTCAACACTCCTTTGGGGTTATTTCAATTTACTGCATTAATTTTCGGTATAGCTAGTGCTCCTCCAATTTTTCAATCGATTATTGACCAGATACTCTTTGGATTGTCCTCTGTTAGGTGTTATCTTGATGACATTATTATAGGTATAGAGGATTGTCATAAATTGACAAAACATGTATTACAACGATTATATAACTCATGTTCTAATGAACCAATACAATCCTTGAATTTCCCTTAGTTACGACGTATTGATAAGTGAATATACCCCTTGACGACGTGATATAATCGTTTTGGTGTTTCGCCTCCTGCCATATTGTGATCATTTCCATAGTAACGGGCAAGCTCAATGAAATGTCAGTTAATTCTACTACAAATTCCGAAAACAACAATACATCAAATATGTATTATAACAATTGTACCTTCAGTATTAATATTATTCAATAAAAAAAATTTGAATATTATTCGTTATATAATCATAACGAATACCAACTCGAGCATAGACAATATTTTTTGATTATTTACCTCTTCACTCGACGTATTTCGCGAAACACCACTCGAGCTGCGCTCTCGTGATGTTTCGCCAAATACGTCTCGTGACTCGGTGAATAATCGAATATTGTCTATGCTCTTGTGATATTATAACTGATTAAATAAACACAATATTCGCATCAAGAAGAAGAAGTGTACTTGGTTTAAGCCTTCGGTTGAATACTTGGGACATTTGTTAGATGCCGAAGGGTATCACCCAACCAATTCCAAGGTTAAATCTATTTTAGAGGCCATGCCTCCTAAAAACGTTTCAGAATTAAAATCTTACACAGGTATACTAAATTTTCATTGCAGATTCATGCCTCATATGAGCAAGGATTTAAAACCATTGTATAAACTGACAGAGAAAAATGTACCCTTCATTTGGTCTCAGGAATGCAATGAAGCATTTAAATTAAATAAACAAAAATTAGTAGATAACCAAATCCTAGTTCTTTATGTCTGCCATCAAGTAATTAATTAGTTGAACCTATTTATAACATCAAGCTACTACCGGGTTTGCCCCTGAGTGTACCAGATATAGCACAAGCTACCCAAGGTGAGCCCGTTTTATGTAAGGCATTAGAGTCCACTTTGCAAGGTTGGAAAGATAATGTAAAAGATATCGAGTTGAAACCTTATTATGCTATTAGAAGTTATCTGTCAGTAGAAGAGGGGTGTCTTATGTTTGGTCGAAGAGTTGTTGTTCCTCTTTCATGTCAAAAATCAGTATAAGAGTTGCTTCATGCAGGTCATCCAAGAATAGTCAGGTGCAAAATGCTTGCTAGAGAAAATGTTTGGTGGTCTTCCTTAAACACGGACATTTCACTTCTTTGCCAATCATGTGAACCTTGTAACTTGATTAATTTCAAACCTGTCACATCTGAAACGATCTCTTGACCAAAAACAAGTCGCCCTATGCAGAGATTTTTTTCAATTCCAGAATTATCACTTTTCAATTTTGGTAGATGCATTTAGCAAATGGATAGAAGTTTGGCCCTTATTATCATGCGATACAAAATCTACATTAGATATATTAAGGATGTTCTTTCCAGAACAAATGGTATCAGATAACAATCCACCATTCGATTCTCATGAATATTCTTTTTTTTGTATGCAAAACAATAGTCTGGCTAGCTTTTCACCTCCATATCACCCCGAGAGCAATGAATTAGCGGAAAGAGCAGTACAAACGGTAAAAAAGGGACTGAAAAAACTGGTATTACAACAGAAGGGCTCTACATATTCTATGAACCAGATGCTATAATCATATTTACTGTCCTATAGAACCACCCCCTCTACCTCTACAGGACAGGCTCCTGCAGCGTTATGGCTAAAATTTACGCCCCGTAGGTCGTTGATAAATCCATAATTTCAATGTTACTCTTCGTCAAATTTTCCATTCAAAGAAGGGAGATGATCTAAATGTTAGGTTAACCCCTGCAACTCCAGTTGTCAGGGCAACCTGTAACGTTAATTTCGTTCACTTTACTTTCCTCTATTTAATTAATTTTAAGTATAGTATGGGCGGCGAATAGCCAGAAATGTTTCAAGGCTGAATATATTTACTGTCGACGAGAGTCGAAATCAACGTTTCTATACGGGCCGATCGAGGTCCGACTGTCGTGAAAATAGTCACTTCTATTTTGATATTCCCACTTCAGTACTCGCTCTTATCTCTTCTTCTACCAATTATTAATTAAATATGAATCAAGAATTCACTACTGAAATGTAAATTGCTTTCCTGGTCAAAGCGTATGAGCGTGACATGAATATGAGACGTAAGTCTGTTATCTTTCACATGATTTCGTGTATTTAAACAGTGGCAAAAGGGTTTCATGCTTCTTTCCTGTGAACATGTGCCATTGAAGCCTTTCCAACTTATCGTATCTTATCTTTAAGAAGTGCATTCCTCTGAATGCACTTCACCTGGACCCAGAAACTTTACCTGGACCCGTACTTTACCTGGACCCGTACTTTACCTGCACCAGAACTTTACCTGGACCCGTACTTTACCTGGACCAGAATTTTACCTGAGACACTACATGGAACTGTAACCTAAAAAGGACACCAAGGACACCATCACTCCAAGAAAGTAATGTATATCTTTCATCGCTTCTTTAACAACCTCTATGAACTAGTCGTTCAATTTTTTGTTGTTTTAAATTGTAACAAAGGCTGATATACAACTTGTAAATTTAATAACGTTGTTCATAAAGTTTATTTTCCCTTCAAATCTTACAGGATTTGTCGTTATAATGCTGATGTGAATAACAAATAAGCTAGTATTATTCAGGGTGGCGCCCACTTACCTTTCTTAACTTTCATAATTTACCTTTATATAATTTCAGTACCTTAAATACATTTCAAGTAGAGAACCCGAGAACCGGTAAGACTACTCTCTGAATTTGTACTAGTTTGGTCTCAGAATCTACACATGAGGTGCTCTCTAAACTGAGTAGCCGTTGCAAATTGTCGCCCAACATTGTTGGAGGCGTTGCGTAACGATAAGGTCGTTACGTAGTTACGTTACGTTACGTACTCACGTTACGTTACGTTCTTGGAGCAAATCGTTTTTTAGTTGACATACAAGGGACATTAAAATCAGTCAGCTTATACCAAATTTCTTTAGTTCCATCAGAAAACAGTACAAGAAATCCAATCACTCAACCAAACTCGCTGTTGTTGAATATACCCAAACCTATCTCACATATCCCAGAGACATTTTTTTATTTTGTTAAATGTAAGCCATATTATATTCGTTTAAAAAAACGGTAAGTTAGGAACGATGTGATGTTCGCTAAAAACGGCCTGACATCTGACAGACAGACAGGTCGGATGGAGGGAGGATCAACGGATATGCATGGCGAACATGAAGTATGAAGTTTTATGTTTTTTTATTAAAGCTTTTAAATTAGATATGAACTAGTTTGAACATAGTAAAATATAGAACATAAAAGTCAAAAGTTATATAACCGATTTGCATACAGAAGAAAAGAAAAAGAAGACCAAGGTTTATTGATTTGTTAATTCAAATGTAGTCGGGGAAATAGAGCTAGTCCTTATGTTCCAAGCAGAGACGATTCCTGCTATAGCCTGTATTGAAGAAAACATCAGAAGAGGACAAAAAATTAAAATATTCACTGACAGCCAGGCTCTGCTTAAAGCTATCAGTAATCCAACAACTTGGTCTAGACTGGTAAAAAACTGCAAAGAATCCCTTAACAGGCTGGCAAGAGACAACAAAGTATCTCTAATATGGGTGCCGGAACATGAGGGGATTGCAGGTAATGGAATGGCACACCATATAGCTAAAGAAGGCTCTAAAGGAGACCTCATAGTTTCGGAACTGTTTTCTGGAATCACAAAAGATTGCATAAGAGGGGAAATCGGGAATAGATGGGGAACACTAACTTAAATGGAGGTTGACACGAGGGCACCTCCATACAAACAGTTTACTGAGCAAAGTAGACTCAACTCAACCAGGCTATTGAAACTGGATAAGAGATATTTGAAGAAAGTTACCGACCTGGTGACTGGACACTGCACCCTGAGGAAAAAAAATTTAGTGAACCTATGTGCAGAAAATGTGAACTTGACTCACATACTCTGCTTCTGCGAGGACTTACAAAAGTACTTAGACGGAAGCACTTTGGAGAGGAGTTAATACAACCATTACAACTACTAAAAATCCCTCCAGTCAAACTAATGGCCTTTAAAGAAGACACGAAGCTTCTGGAATGGAAGTAGAAAACATGGGAAATGGTACAAGGATTCAGTTCAATCCAACCCAAAAGAATGAATGAATGAGGGCTAGTCCTTTTATCTGATTATACTGTAAATATCGTTTCTTTCTGTATTTCAATTAATTTTTGTATCTTTGAGTTCAAGGTAAGTTGAAAACTTTCTCTTAAATAATTTAAGTGTTCATATTTTCAATATATTACAACAAAAATCTTTAAGCCATTGTTAGACACATAATTTTTTTTTATTTTACAATATGCATGGACACCCGCTTTTGATCAAACAGCTTATAAAAATCACTGCAAAAAGATAAAAATTCACACAGAAATTTGTGTAAAACCAAAGCCTCATTTGTGAAAGTAAAAAATACATTCACAGATCTCGTATGTTTATGAGCAATGACATTATTCATTCATACAATTTTTAATATTTTTAAACAACTAAAGTTTTCATTGAAAAAGTGGCAGCCCAAATTATGTTAAACACATTACAATGGGGCGTTTCCAAGTGACGTCATCCCGCGCCATGTTGTCAGCTGATAACGGACAACCTTCAGAAAGATGGATGGAAATAGCATTTTTTACTGATTTGAATCCAAATCGAGAACAAAAGTTGATTGGTTTTGGTAGATTTGTGTGCTAGTGTTTATTAGTTGGATACTATAATAATTTAAATATGTTAAAAATCTATTGTTATGAGTTTTATCGTGTTGTATTATTCGGTTTGAGGTTATATTAGAATTTAGTGTGAAACTCGTCACGATCACGTACTTGGAAAAGGTCAATTATTCAATATATTTGTCAGAATTTGCACATAAAATAACCTATTCACACTGATGGGAAACCTTTCGACATTTCCTAGGGTAAGTGAATATAATTTGACATTGATGACAGTATCAACACCTGCGAAAAAGAGTTGAGTGGTTTAATGCCCGATTGCACCAAATTAAAAGCTCAAAAAATTAAGCTCGCTGCTCCGTCATCTAAGCGAAGCTTTTATGCACGATATTTTAAGCATTCAAGCATTCAAGTGAAGACATACGGTAAAGTACGTAAGAGTGGCTTCACTAAGCAAATCATGGTGCAATGAATGCTTGGAATTATTAGTAAGCTGCACTTTGTTAAGCCTTACTTTTAAGCTAAACTGGTGCAATCGGGCATTAATAGCTAAACTTAAAAACTATTTAAATAGTTTTATTACAAATAATCAAGAAAACTACAGAAACTAAACGAAGAAGTAGAACGAAAACAACGTAGGAATACTTTGAAGATTATCATCAAAATGGCAAATTCAATTCACAATATTTACAACCATTTATGCAACATTGACGTGTGTAATGTGAAGTGGGTTGTCTACTTTTCATAAAGCAGCAATAAACAATAAAATGACAGTATCACCACCTAATAATGGAGGCTGCTTTTAATAAGAACGAACCTATTCCAAGTACGTCATCGTGACGAATTTCTGTCACCGGTCAACCTCCACACTTAATTCTAATATAACCACAAACTGAATAATACAACTCGATAAAAATCATAAATTATGCACAAATTTACAAAATCCAATTAACTTTTGTTCTCGATTTATCTTTAAATCAATAAAAAATGCTATTTCCATCCATCTTTCTGAAGGTTGTCCGTGATCAGCTGACAATATGGCGCGGGATGACGCTCTCTTGAACATTTTGGATCCCAACGAGCACTCAATGCTTTGTTGGACAAATTACAATATTTTTATATATTTTCAGTAATACAAATTCCATCGGATAAACAATCATTATCAAAAAATTGTCAGTAATCGGAGTTATATTATAAAAAACCTTTATTTCGTAGAATATTTCCATAATTATCGAATAAACCAAATAATTATTAAGGAATATAAAATGTACCGGGTGTCGGACTAAAAGAGGTAACCCACTGTATCTCAGAAACTATTTATTTTTAAAGCTTGGAGAAAGAAATTGTAGTACAAACTCGCATACGAGAAACTGCTGGAAATTATTTTCAAGCATCCTACTCCACCGCTAGAGGGCGCAATTCACATTAATATCACAAAAACGTCATTTTTCTAGAATAAATGTACCGTTAAAGTACCATAAAATTTAAATATTCGTAATCATTAGATCATTTTACGTAAGTTTGTTCCAGTACTTTTTCCTCTATCTTGTAAAATAGCTGGTAGGGGTGAGTGGGTAAGCTGACTCAATAAAAGTATTATAACTTTTGTTCCGCTTTATGGATTTTGACAAACTCAGTCCCATTTGAAAGAAATTCAATGCCTAATAAAATATCATATCATCGTTTCATTTCAATGAGAGAGGACTTATAAGAGAAAAATGGCCTAAAATTAAGCGCAAAATCCAAATATATGAAAATATACAATTTAAAATAACAAATTTTATATGAATTTCCGGTATAACTAGTACTATTTACTACTTTATGACTAGTAGATACTATTTACTATATAGTACGGTATTCTTTCAATTGCTTTGTTATAAGAAGAGAATGTTCACTAACTAGTTTTTCTACGTAAAGCACTAACTAATACGAGGAAATCAAACATTTTACATTTAAAGTATCGCTTACTGATATTTTTGGATATTTGCTACAAGTGACGCCAAATTTTGAGGTTAGGTCACTTGACGTATGACGTATGACGTTCTCAAGGATGCCTAAAAACTCCATATACGGTTTGCACTATCAATTCGGGGTCATACTTGGGGGGGGGTCAATTGTCAAAAAAAAAAAGAAAGAAAGTCAAAGAAGTGCTAATAAAAAATAATAGTTCTACTTAAAAATAAAATACAAAATCCAGAACACATTGAACATAAAAGAACATCAACGAACTAAATATCTATTGGAAAGGCAAAAGCATCTGCTGCTCTAGAAGATCCTGCAAGCGGAGATGGGGGGGAGGTAGCTTTAAAACAATATCTTCCTTTACCACATTATTGATTTCCGGAACTGCTGGATAAACAAATTTATTTCCCTTGCGTCTGAGAAAGGAAACACAAAATTCATTCATTCATTCATTCATTCACTAGGTAACAAATCGTTTACAATAGCCATGTAGTGCACGTCTTTCTTTTTATTTTAAATTTAACCAAAACGAAATTACCAATAGTTATATTTCCTTCCTCTGGGGATTTGAATCCTAGATTCTGTGCTAATGGCATATTTTCTGACTCACTTTCATGGTCATTTTGAATTTCTTCTTCTTCATTCTCATGTCTTACTAAATCAGCTAGTGTCAAGTTTTCGGTATCGCTTTCATCCTCATACTCAACCTCTACTTCTGACTCAGATTCTGAACTAGTAGAAGGTAGTTTTTTTAAGATTGTCTTTGTTTTCCGATTCTTTTTTCCTGCCTTATTTTTCTTTCAATTTTTTATCAATATCTTCAATCAGCTTTGCATATTCTTGGCTAGTAAGTATTTTACGACGCTTTTGTACAGCAGAGGGTGTTTTATTGATTTTCTTTAACAGAATGGTTTCAAAGGAAGAATTCCTGTCTTCTGGTTCAAGTGGAGGTAGCGTAGGAACTATATTGTTATTGGAGGCCAAAGTTGTGATGGATTCATCAAAGTCATCTAAGTCTGCTTGGAGTGCTGGGACATTGACAATTTGTTGTTGGAGTTCATTACTTTCCAATTGATCACACTGTATATCTATTTTCTAGCCGTAAAGCTTCATATCTTTCTAGTTTTGTAGTATCTAGCCTTGCTATAGGATACTTCTCCCTTGAAAATGGAAATATTCCTGTTGATGCAAAAGAAGAAACAATGTTCTTTTTTGAAATTCTTTCTTCCCAAATGGAAAAGCAAATCTGAAAATTCACTTTTTGTCAACCTTCTTCGATTCTGGCGCTGCCGATCGATTAATGTTTCATTCCATTTCAGCTTTAATGAACCGAAGCAGCCTCGATCCAGCAGTTGCAGTAAGTCAGTAGAATGTGCAGGTAGCTTCACTAAAGTCACATTCTCTCTAATGGCTAGTTCTATGGTATGTTTATCCAAATGTGTCAAATGTCCATCTAAGAGAATCAAGAGTGGTCTATCCCTTACAATTGTGCAAAACTTGGCAAACCGTCCTCATCCCGTCCTTTTTCGGAAACACCATACATCGTATTTTCTAATTCGTTGTTACCTTTCCAGGAGCTCCACAGATTTTGGCCTTGAAATATTATTAATGGAGGTAAAGAACACCAGCTTGCTGATATACACGCCATTACAGTCACGTTCTCCTTTCCGGATCCTTCAATATTCCTATGTACCTTTTGTCCTTTGGCAGCTATCCCTTTAATCCTTGTAGGATCCATGGAAAAAGAAGTTTCATCAAGGTTCCAAACTTGTGACGATGTAATATTTAGGTTGTTTATGCATTTTTCAAGTTTATCATAAAACGAATAAATAATAAATGGATCACTAGTGGCTAAACGTCGTGACTTTTCAAGTTGCTCCATTTTTTTCTGACTAAGACAATTTCTTCTGCAAAAACTCTGAACCCACCTTTGAAAGCCGTGTTAAGATTATTTTCTTGCACGTATGTTTGCACGTCATTTTTAACCTCTTGCTCAGTTATTGCGAACCCCCACTGAGCCATTGTTATTAATTTTCAAGCTGAATCTTGTTCGACCTCTAAAGATAACGATATTTTTCGCCCTTGTTTTGTTGAATTCTTCTTATTCATATAGCGACTTAGTTTCGACTTATCGATATGGACGGCATTGGCTGCAGCTCTTACAGTAAAACCCTCAGTTCTCACTAACTTTGCTGCTTTATCGAGATCTTCCTCTTCCTTCCTTCTTCGGCTTGGGTATATGTTTCTTTGGCATCTTGGTTTTGTAAATAAAAACTAAAAAATAATCAAAATGTTTGTCTCATATTTAAACCTGTGCTGTCTCATTTTTACCTCCAAGCGTGTCTCAAATTTTCCCCTCCAAGAAAAACGTGCTCACTCGAAAACTGATCAGTTGGAACTGAAATGCAATTGCGCACGTTGCAAGGGTGATAGCATAATTAATACATTTTCAGTATTTAAAGTTGAATAACCAGTAACCAAAGATATATTTAATAAATTAGAGCCACAAAAAAACTCAATGAAAATATAATTTATTATGTAGTTGCTCATAAACTGAGATTTTAGTAATTCACAGTAAGCCAGAGCACTCGAGCCACAAAACCAAAGCACCCTGTATTAAGTGAAACTCAGCCAGAAGGCCGATCAACAAGTCGAATTTTAATCTTATCAGTCGATATAGAGTTTATACGGGGCTTCCCAGGAGTTATTAATAAAAAACAATTGTTTATTTCTAATTTTAGATGCCTATAGCTGGTTAACGAAAGGAGTAAGGCTTCAGCTACAGTTTCATATAAAGTATCTACTACTATTATTTTCAGCCCCTTCATCCTTTCCTAAGTTCTTGGTACGAACTCCTGGTCACCCTGTATAATTTAAAAGCTAGTTACATTAGATCGCTAAGAAGTTTAGTTTTTTTTTTAGGTTAATGAAGGTAAGAATTAAAATGATAATATGAATTATTGTTTGTGTTGCTCTATTCAGTTTAAATTTTTTTGAAACCAACGCCATTTTGTTATGAATTTAACCTCAAAACTACTCATCGGAATTTTAAGCTTGTTTTTTGATGAAAATCAAACAATCCGAACTGCAGTTAACTAATTTTTGAATAGGCATTTTTATATCACTATAGAGAACTATTTACCTCAATTGTTGCTTGACTTTCCTATTTTTCCTTCTATATATTTCATCAATTTTGAACTTGGTACACTTTCCTATGTTCTGAATTTCCACTCGAAAGATGCTTGGGAGTTTCCCTATTTAGTTTTCCACATTTTCCAACTCAACCAAAGTGAATTCCTGCAAAAGTGTTTTGGAGTTTCAGCTTCATTTCTTGTATTGAAATTTTTACTAATTTAATTTCATGAGTTGGCAATTTCACTAACTAGAAATTTTACCGTAGTGAGAATCTACAATATTCCCACTTAATTCAAAATATCTCTGAATTTGCTGAAAAATTCTTTCAGAAAATAAAATAAAAGCGATTTTAAAATTGAATTAAAAGGACCAAACGCGCTTTTATTCTTCTTTGTATGGTTAACCTAATTTTCTGGATGGAGAATTTACATTTTAAAATAAAAAAAAAATAGCCAAGAAATGTTTTGTAAATTTAATTTAAGAAATTTTCAGCTTAGTTTTACGAATATAAAAATATACGAGGACCGTTTGCTGTTTTTTCACAAAATTAAACAGCAATATTAAAAATAAATTCTAGTAATAGGTATTATGTTCCACACATCCTTATTTTTCAATATTCACTCCCTATATTCCCTCATTTTCACACTATACAGAGTGTCCCACCGGAACATACTAGAAATTCTGGAAACCCTATAATATATTAATGCATTTTTGGATTGTACGTTCAATTTCATATTCTGGTATTCTTAGAATTATTGAATACATGGTGGATTTAAATTCATTCATTTTCCTAAGAGCCCCCCCTTCCGAGATATCATTCTTGAAAAAGGCTGAGTAAAATTGAGTTTTTCTTTAATTTAAGTGAAGATGGAAACTTGAAATTTTGTTATTTCCGTGACACCGTCATTTTTTCAACATTATTATATAAGGTAAAGTGACCAAATATGGGCACCCTCAAGGAAAAGTCACAGTAAAACCCTACATTTTCCCCAATTATTTATTTTAAAAAATTGGGTATGTTCTAACATACTGTATTTAGCTTAAAGTACACAAAATAGTTATTTTGACAAGTTTGGAAAATGTTTGACCATCTTTCAAAATTATTGACCATTTTTCAAAACTATTGACCATTTTTAATAGTTTTTGACAATTATCGACCATTTTTCAAAATTTTAACAATTTTTGAAAATTGTTGACAATTATTGGCCAATTTTGACAATAATTGTCCGTTTCAGACAGTTTTTAAAAATAATTGACAATTATTGACCACTTTTCCAAATTTTTGACCATATTTCTAAAACTTTAACAATTTTTGACAATTATCAACTATTTTTCAAAATTTTGACAATTTTTAACAATAATTGTCCATTTTTGACAATTTTTGATCATTTTTGATAGTTTTTGACAATTATCGACCATTTTTCAAAATTTTAACAATTTTTGACAATTATTGACCAATTTTGACAATAATTGTCCATTTTTGACAGATTTTGACAATTTTTGACAATTATCAACTATTTTTCAAAATGTTGACAATTTTTAACAATAATTGTCCATTTTTGACAATTTTTGATCATTTTTGATAGTTTTTGACAATTTTTGACAATTATTCAAAAAATGTTTGACCATTTTTGATAGTTTTTGACAATTATCGACCATTTTTCAAAATTTTAACAATTTTTGACAATTATTGACCAATTTTGACAATAATTGTCCATTTTTGACAGATTTTGACCATTTTTGATAGTTTCTGACAATTATTGACCATTTTCGAAAATTTTTGACCTTTTTTCAAATTTTTTTTAAAATTTGTGTCAATTTTCGAAAATGTTTGACAATATTTAAATTTTTTTTAAGTTTTTGACAATTATCGACCATTTTTGACAATTATTGACCAATTTTGAAAATAACTGTCCATTTTTGACAGTTTTTAAAAATAATTGACAATTATTGACCATTTTTGATAATTATTGACAATTGTTGACAGATATGGACCATTTTCCCAAATTTTTGTCCATTTTTGACCATATTTCTAAAACTTTACCAATTTTTGACAATTATCAACTTTTTTTTTAAATGTTGACAATTTTTAACAATAATTGTCCATTTTTGACAATTTTTGATCATTTTTGATAGTTTTTGACTTTTTTTGACAATTTTTCAAAAATGTTTGACCATTTTTATAGTTTTTGACAATTATCGACCATTTTTCAAAATTTTAACAATTTTTGACAATTATTTACCAATTTTGACAATAATTGTCCATTTTTGATAGATTTTGACAATTTTTGACCATTTTTGATAGTTTCTGACAATTATTGACCATTTTCGAAAAATTTTGACCTTTTTTCAAATTTTTTTTTAAATTTTTGTCAATTTTTGAAAATGTTTGACCATTTTTAATTTGTTTTTAAGTTTTTGAGAATTATCGACCATTTTTGACAATTATTGACCAATTTTGACAATAACTGTCCATTTTTGACAGTTTTTGAAAATAATTGACAATTATTGACCATTTTTGATATTTTTTGACAATTGTTGACAATTATGGACCATTTTTCCACATTTTTGACCATATTTCAAAAACTTTAACAATTTTTGACAATTATCAACTATTTTCAAAATTTTGATAATTTTTAACAATAATTGTCCATTTTTGATAGTTTTTGACAATTTTTCAAAAGTTTTGACCATTTTTCAAAATTATTGACCATCTTTGATAGTTTTTGACAATTATCGACCATTTTTCAAAATTTTAACAATTTTTGACAATTATTGACCAATTTTGACAATTTTTGATAGTTTTTGACAATTATTGACCCTTTTTGAAAATTTTTGATCATTTTTCAAAAAAAATTTAAAATTTTTGACAATTGACCATTTTTGACAATTATTGACCATTTTTGACAATTTTGGACAATTTTTGACATCTATTTACCATTTTTGATAATTATTGACCATTTTTACAGTTTTTGACAAACATTGTCCAATTTTAACAGATTTTGACAATAATTGACAATTTTTGACAATTATTGACCATATTTCAAAATTTCATACAATTTTCATATAATTTTATTTAATTTTTAATCTGATAAATTGTTAATTATTCACCAATTGAGTTAATTCGGAGGGCGTAGTTTGATTAAATAAGCGAGCGAAAAAGATTCCTTTTTTGCGCTAGAGCGTAAAGTAACAATCATCGGCATTCGTCCACTTTACGATTTCATTTGAATATAGTAATTAGTCATTTTACGCGCGACTGTAGAAAAAAATGTTTTCGCTTTTGGTGCCCATATTAGGTTTACCATGCTCATAATATGGGCACAATTTGTTCCGAATATGGGCACTAGATTCTAGTATGACCAAGTCCCTCACAACAATAGTTCTGTAGTAATACTCAAGGTGAATTGAAATTAGGCATTCATAAAAAAACACTTTATTCTAAAGTTTGTATGAAAGATCTTGAACGTCAAAACTTAACAGTTCATTGAAAAAAATGAAAAAGTCATAGCAAATAACGACATAAGCATCAGTCACAAAGTGGACATTTAAAAATCTGCAGTTCGTCCTCTTCAGTCAGTCCCAGGCATTCCTCGTGAACCCACCTTTTGCAGTAACTGTGACTGTGACTAACTATTCTTTGATTATTGCGGATTTTGAATCTACACTTTTCGCCACAACATTTTGAGTGAACATTGAAGTGTCTAATTCAATGGCTCTGTAGTTCAAAGCTTTCTTTCGTGATTGTGTTTGGTTAGTATTGGTTTCACTCTTCTTCTCTGGAGTAGGCAAAAAATCAGTAAACGACAATGAGTGTTCACCAGTATCTTCTTCTGATTTGGACTCATCTGGAGCGATTCCAGCATCCTCTGAACTGTACGATGATGGGGCAGCATATTCACTATCCTCGCTGCACGTATCACTGTCGGATGAAGCAGCACGCTTACGTCGCGGCTTCTTAATCAGACTTGTGTTTGAACTATCACGATGGATAAACCCACTCTTTGTTGATTTTGATCTGGAAAATTTGGATCTTGAATCAGATCCGGCTGTTGAACTTCTTCTGTGGACTGAGAAATGTTCAGACGTTTTTCTGTTAGTCGGGAGGGTGCATGGGCCGTTTCAGGAATTACGGTTGGGTCATAAGGATATATTCCGTCTTCGTCTTCGTCTTCGTCTTCGTCTTCGTCTTCGTCTTCGTCTTCGTCTTCGTCTTCGTCTTCGTCTTCGTCTTCGTCTTCGTCTTCGTCTTCGTCTTCGTCTTCGTCTTCGTCTTCGTCTTCGTCTTCGTCTTCGTCTTCGTCTTCGTCTTCGTCTTCGTCTTCGTCTTCGTCTTCGTCTTCGTCTTCGTCTTCGTCTTCGTCTTCGTCTTCGTCTTCGTCTTCGTCTTCGTCTTCGTCTTCGTCTTCGTCTTCGTCTTCGTCTTCGTCTTCGTCTTCGTCTTCGTCTTCGTCTTCGTCTTCGTCTTCGTCTTCGTCTTCGTCTTCGTCTTCGTCTTCGTCTTCGTCTTCGTCTTCGTCTTCGTCTTCGTCTGTCATCCAATCACAAAATGTAACTCACTGAGGAAAATCTTGAGGTAAAAGAGCTTGCTGCTCTTTAAAACTCGCCACACAGGTGTGTGGCTGATATTTTTCTAATGCTTAATTCTAAGTGTGGATAAACACAATATCTTGTTCTACACTTACATTTCTGACTGTCCGGGAACGACCACGGTTGTTTAAATTTCTTTGTTAACTTCCAGTATCCGAAAAGCGTTGGTGAATAACTGAAAATAATGATGAGGTGCCACTTGTTTTTCATGGTTTTCCCAGAACTTCTAATGGACCATTCCCGGTAAGACACTGTGTATAGCGTGAAAACAGTCACTGTATATCTAAAATTATGTACCTACAAACCTGCTCAGTATTCCTATCTTTTCCTGAAGTAAATATCAATCCATTCCATTCCATTAGTGTGGAAATTGAAGTCGTGAGCGATCAGCTAGTATTAAAAACCGGAAAAGTGAGGTTATATTTATCGTAACAGTCACGTATCAATTCAACGAGTAAACTTTGATTACTTTTAAACAAAACGATGTCTCTTTTTTCTCTTTTTTTACTTCCTGTAGACGATTCCTGACGTATTTTTCTTCTCCGATACTTTATCTTACACCGGACTTAACTTCTCGCTTCACCTACCTCTAGGTGAATCCCATTTCCGTATGAAAAAGCGCTTCGAAAAAGATTAATAGACTCCAAACGATACGTTTGTGTTTTATTTACTTTTCGTGGCAATTTTATTGTTTGAATTTACGAATAGACTGCTTAAGTTCCAAGTTATCTTTATTTTCAGCCTCCAAACCCGCCCGCATCACCTGGATAGCACAGTATTGTAAGTTTTTTTTCCATCTTCCGTATTATAACAACTGCATGATTTGAATGTATTTCTTCGACTCATCCAACTAAAAACAGCCCACCAAATGTTTCCCCAACTGCAACCCGTCAAAGATTTTGGAGGAATACTCAACTTCTTTCCACTTCTTTCAATTTCGTAGGTGACAAGTTTAATAAGTGTTTCCAGTAACGTTAATTTTCCATATCCACTTTTTTTTCAATGTCTCCTTCCAGTCCAGCCAGGTACTTTCTACCTAGAAAGTATTTCGAAGTTAATGATAAATTTCAATTGAAACCAAAAACCAGAAGCATTCAAAATTGACCTGTTTCAGGATTTTCCATTTGAATTTGAAATCCATTACTTTAGGACCTCACTGTATAAGAAGGTTGTATCAAAGCGGGACGGACAATTTTTTATGTTTTTCTGCTTCCCACCAAGTCTTGAGGTTAAAAACTTCCTGCAGGATTATTTCATAGCTTTACTCCAACCCATCTCATTCGTACACCCGGTACATTTTAATAGAGATAAAGAACTATAGATTAAAATGTTTTAGGGGAAATGCCGTCTTGTAAACAAGATTTACATATTTTAATTTAATAAACAATGGAGAGAGAGAGACAAAGACAGCAAGTTGATTAATCGGATCCAACTGGGACAACATCATTAATTTGAAATAATGGCCACGAAGCTGACTCGTAAAGTTCAATTATTGTCGGTTACGTTAATTTTGAATTATACAACATAATTTATTTAATATGTACATAAACTTTCTTGTTCTGTTATTTCAACTCTTTATTTCGTTCAGAGCTCTGAACTTATCCATATTTGCAAACCATTTTTATACAATCAAATATAAAATTCTACTCTATAGAATTGTTCTACATAAGGTCAATGTAGCCAACAGAATAAATTAAAATTATCGAAATGACATAATAAATGGGGGTCACTGAAAGGGGTTCAGATATACTTAATATTTTATATAATATATTGTACCCAAAAGATAAAAAGCTCGTTTTAAGTTAGGCTTCTTAAGGCTTAAGGCAAATGTCTGTTAACTGTCAAAGTCAACGTCATAACATCGACGTCATGGCTTTGTTTTAGTTTTATAAAGTTTATCCGTTTGTAAATATGTCTTTCCATTGTATTATAATTTAATTTTGAAACTTTAAAAGACGCAAGCTGAAGCTACGCCTATGTTGCTTGCACTGACAAATGTTGACAGTTACCTTTGACATTTGTGGTAAACATTAGAAAGCAAAACACCCTAAATTAAAACGAGCTTTTTATCATTCGGGTACAAGATATATTGCATTAAACATAGTTTATATCTGAAAAATTGAACAATTAAGACCCCTTTCATTTCATATGTCATTCTGATCATTTTATTTTATTGTGTTGGCTACATTGACCTTATATAGAACTCTTCTATCGACAGATTCATAAGGAACAAGAACTGTTTTCGAGTGTTCAGTACCGAGTAGCACTGGACTACTCCATTCACGCTTTCTCCCTCTTGCTCCACTAAGTCCGACACTACTGAACTGCCTTCTGGAAAAGGATAACAAAAACCAATCGGAACCTGAACTGTCATTAGTGTCAAAATGAAGAACTGTCATTTATACGCATTTCGGTTGTTGTATTGTGTTGATACACACCCGAAAGCGAGTAGTTATTGTTTGACATTCGAATATTGTTCGAATTATGTTCAAAAATAGAATAATCCACATTAGTAAGCTTTGCATGTCAACACAATAATGTTTAATATGCTGCTAGAGAACGAAAACATCACAATTTTTATCTTTCTCGTCCCTTGCTGCTGTATTATGTAAATTATAATATAACTAAGATAAAAATCCAAGGCCGTTCGAATGCATTCAGGCGTTACACGTGGGTGTTATACAGGCTGTAGAAATTTATATAACGATAAGAGAACTATTTGACCGACACAGGGTTTTATGTTCACCTTTATGCGATATGTAGTGAAATAAAAATTCACTCGTTGGATAAATTTGGCACTCAACTGGCTACTTGTAGTTTGAATGAGTATTCCGTGATGACGAATGGTTCACTGGAGATGGATGATAACTCGTTATTTGAGTTGAAATGTTGGAAGGAACACAGAATTAAATGTCGATGAAAGGCAATAAGCCTTCAAAATGAATACATGCACATCTATCTAACCCCGCCCTTTCCAGAATGCATCCCTCAAGAGCGATGCATTCCGGGAAGAGCTTCCATCCTCCCCACCCCCTCCCCATTTCATACCCATGGGGCCTTAATCCTATCCATCCTCACCAGCCTCAAGAAGGAGCGAATCCTTAGCCGACGACCTTAAAGAGTGGTTTCACTTGCTAAAGCTGCCCTTACTCGATTTCCTACCAGTCCTGAGTCTTCAGCACTGTCCGTTGACCAGCTGCTTCCTTGTTCATTTGCTTCTGTTGTTAAATTCTCTGGTGTAGTCAGTGAGATATCGTAGTTGTGTGTAAATCGTATTTTGGCTCTGGCTTCCATGACTTCTAGGACCTTCTTCTGGTCCAATTCTGAATAGAGTTGATCGTTCCTGAGGTAATATGGGGCTTTGGCTGCTCGTCTGAAGCTGATGTTTTACTGAACTTGGATTTTGTTGTTGAGGTAATTTGGTGTGTGTCTACAGGCCGTGGAGACGTACGTCAGGATAGGTAGGTATCTTCATCTCAAGCTCGTCCTCTGACTTGCCTCATCTTATACGATTGCGTATTTGACGTGGTCTGGTTCCAGATGTCTTTTTGGTGTTCCATTGTATTTATTCTTCTGCTACTTCTTCGTTTTCTTCTGTCATTCTCCTTTTCTTCTTGAAGTGGACTGATTGGGCTTTCTCTGCGTTGACATCTATTCTTTAGGTCGTACACCAGTTGTCGATTTTGTACATGGCTTGTTGTAGTATTTTCGTTATCATAGCTGGCTCGGTACTTCTGCCTCGAATCGATGGGATTGGCGGCTGGTGATTGGTTAATTTGAATCCCGCTCTTTTAGAGAATGCTATAGACTTTTCCATTTTAACGAGAAAACACCTTGCTAGTTGCTGAGTTGTATTGCTGAAGCTCGAGATGTTAAATAAACATGTTTTTTGTGATGTGGCCCGAAAGTTTGTAGGGAAGAGCGGTGTATTTATAAGGAATTGGTTTTGTTAAGGGCATTTTTATCCTCAATTGCAGATAATTACAGGATGAAGATTTGGAAAACTGATAGATTTTTGTTATTTTTGAGACCTACCCCCCTAGTCAAAAACTTCATAAAATAGTTAAAATTTGCAATAAATATACTAACCAATTGCATTGAAGCTAAAATATTCAAAAACGGAAATATATTTTATTTTAACGATTTATTTTACCAGAATTTGGTACAAAAATATTTTCCATCCAGAAAATTATTTCATGAATCCTCTCTAGAACACTACAGATTTTCTGTATTTGTTTCATTTATTTTTCTATCACATACCAGTAAAGCGTTTATCAGAAATGTAAGAAAACAAGTTTGACCTAAAAACTGGAATAAATATTTGATAGAATACATCTATACCATTATTTTGAAATTACAGACTCAGTAGATCGATATGAACGTTTTTATATAAGAAAAATTAAATCGCTTCTCTATATTTTCTTTTCTAGCTTTAAACATCTTTATCTCCTTGATTATTTCAAGATATTGGATTTGAAGTCCAGTTTTTTTATTTTATATTCTGTTTTTCTTTGCGCGTCTAATACAGTCATTTGGTGCGAGAAAAATCGATTTTGACGTGTTTTTTCCGAATTTCTACTTTGCCTTTTCGTATATTTGCCGCTCCCGTTACCTGGAAAGTTTTCCGGGATTTTTTTAAATTTGTCATTCCATGTATTTCGACGTGATTTTCCGAATTTACTACTATTCCTTGTCACTTCTTTGCCGCTCACGTTATCCGTGAAGTTTTCCGGGAGTTTGGGAAATTGGCGATCCCATGGATTTTGACGTGCTTTTTTCCAATTTTCTACTTTACCTTCTCAAGTCTTTGTCGCTCGCGTTATCTAGTAAATTTTCCAGGTGTTATGAAAAGTGGTATTTTTATATATTTTGGAGTGCTTTTCCGAATGTCTTCTTTGCCCTGGAGATTTGAAAATTCGCGATTCCATGAATTTTGGAATGTTATTTCCAAATTTCCATTTTGCCTTCCCATATATTTGCCGCTTCCGTTACCTGTAAAGTTTTCCGGGATTTTTGAAAATTGGCGATTCCATAGATATTGACGTGCTTCTTCCGAATTTTTATTTTGCCTTCTCGTGTCTTTGCCGATCGCGTTACCTGGAAAGTTTTCCGGGATTTTTTAAAATTGGCCATTCCATGGATTTTGACGTGCTCTTCCGAATTTCCTACTATTTCTTTTCATATATTTGCCACTCACGTTATCTGTAAAGTTTTCCGGGAGTTTTGGAAATTGGCGATCTCATGGGTTTTGATGCGCTTCCTTCCAAATTTCTACTTCACCTCCTCATATCTTTGCCGCTCGGGTTATCTGGTGAATTTTCCAGGTTTTTTGAAAATTGCTGTTTCTATATATATTTTGACGTGCTTTTTCCGAATTTCTTCTTTGCCCTCCCGTATCTTTTCCATTCGTTTTATCTGGAAAGCTTTCCTGGAGTTTTGAAAATTCGAAATTCCATGGATTTTGACATATTTTTTCCAAATTTCGACTTTGCCTTCCCATATATTTGTCGCTTCCGCTACCTGGAAAGTTTTCCGGGATTTTTGAAAATTGGCGATTCCATAGATTTTGACGTGCTTCTTCCGAATTTTTATTTTCCCTTCTCGTATCTTTGCCGCTCGCGTTACCTGGAGAGTTTTCCGGGATTTTTGAAAATTGGCCATTCCATGTATTTTCACTTGATTTAGCGAATTTCCTACTATTCCTTTCCATATCTTTGTCGCTCGCGTTACCTGGCAAATTTTCCAGGTGTTTTGAAAATTGGTGTTTCGATATATTTTATCGTGCTTTTTCCGAATTTCTTCTCTGCACTCTCGTTTCTTTTCCGTTCGTGATACCTAGTCCTGGAGTTTGGAAAATTCGCGATTCCATGAATTTTGACAAGTTTTTTCCAAATTTCCACTTTGCCTTCCCATATATTTGCCACTTGCGTTACCCGGAATGTTTTCGAGGTGTTTTCAAAACTGGTGTTTCTATATGTTTTGATGTGCTTTTTCCGAATTTTTTCTTTGTTCTCTCGTATCTTTTCCGTTCGTGATACCTGGAAATATTTCCTGTAGTTTTGAAAATTCGAGATTCCATAAATTTTGACGTTTTTTCCAAATTTCGACTTTGCCTTCCCATATATTTGCCACTCGCGTTATCTGGAAAGTTTTCCGGGAGTTTTAGAAATTGGCGATCCCATGGATTTTGACGTGCTTTTTTCCAAATTTCTACTTTACCTTCTCAAATCTTTGTCGCTCGCGTTATTTGGTAAATTTTCCAGGTGTTTTAAAAATTGGTGTTCCCATGGATTTTGACGTTTTTTCTGAATTTCCTACTATTTCTTTTCATATATTTGCCGCTCACGTGATCTGTAAAGGTTTCCGGGGGTTTTGGAAATTGGCGATCTCATGGGTTTTGACGTGCTTTCTTTTCTTAATTTCTACTTCACCTCCTCATATCTTTGCCACTCGCGTTATCTGGTAAATTTTCCAGGTATTTTGAAAATTGTTGTTTCTACATATATTTTGACGTGCTTTTTCCGAATTCATACTTTGCCTTCTCGTATCTTTGCCGCTTGAATTTCCTGGAATATGTTCCGGGATTTTTTAAAATTGGCGATTCCATAGATTTTGACATGCTTCTTCCGAATTTTCATTTTGCCTTCTCCTATATTTGCCGCTCGCGTTACCTGGAAGGTTCCTCGGGATTTTTGAAAATTGGCCATTCCATGGATTTTGACGTGCTTTTTCCGAATTCATACTTTGCCTTCTCGTATCTTTGCCGCTTGAATTTCCTGGAATATTTTCCGGGATTTTTTTAAATTGGCGATTCCATAGATTTTGACGTGCTTCTTCCGAATTTTCATTTTGCCTTCTGCTATATTTGCCGCTCGCGTTACCTGGAAAGTTCCCCGGGATTTTTGAAAATTGGCCATTCCATGGATTTTGACGTGCTATTTCCGAATTTATACTTTGCCTTCTCGTATCTTTGCCGCTTGAATTTCCTGGAATATTCTCCGGGATTTTTTAAAATTGGCGATTCCATAGATTTTGATGTGCTTCTTCCTAATTTTTATTTTGCCTTCTCGTATATTTACCGGTCGCGTTACCTGGAAAGTTCTCCGGGATTTTTGAAAATTGGCCATTCCATGGATTTTGACGTGCTTTTTCCGAATTTTCATTTTGCCTTCTGCTATATTTGCCGCTCACGTTACCTGGAAAGTTCCCCGGGATTTTTGAAAATTGGCCATTCCATGGATTTTGACGTGCTATTTCCGAATTTATACTTTGCCTTCTCGTATCTTTGCCGCTTGAATTTCCTGGAATATTTTCCGGGATTTTTTAAAATTGGCGATTCCATTGATTTTGACGTGCCTCTTCCGAATTTTTATTTTGTCTTCTCGTATATTTGCCGCTCGTGTTGGTCATTCCATGGATTTTGACGTGCTTTTTCCGAATTCATACTTTGCCTTCTCGTATCTTTGCCGCTTGCGCTTCCTGGAATATTTTCCGGGATTTTTCGGAATTGGCGATTCCATTGATTTTGACGTGCTTCTTCCGAATTTTTATTTGTCTTCTCGTATATATGCCGCTCGCGTTACCTGGAAAGTTCCCCGGGATTTTTGAAAATTGGCCATTCCATGGATTTTGACGTGCTATTTCCGAATTTATACTTTGCCTTCTCGTATCTTTGCCGCTTGAATTTCCTGGAATATTTTCCGGGATTTTTAAAAATTGGCGATTCCATTGATTTTGACGTGCCTCTTCCGAATTTTTATTTTGTCTTCTCGTATATTTGCCGCTCGTGTTGGTCATTCCATGGATTTTGACGTGCTTTTTCCGAATTCATACTTTGCCTTCTCGTATCTTTGCCGCTTGCGCTTCCTGGAATATCTTCCGGGATTTTTCGGAATTGGCGATTCCATTGATTTTGACGTGCTTCTTCCGAATTTTTATTTGTCTTCTCGTATATATGCCGCTCGCGTTACCTGGAAAGTTCCCCGGGATTTTTGAAAATTGGCCATTCCATGGATTTTGACGTGCTATTTCCGAATTTATACTTTGCCTTCTCGTATCTTTGCCGCTTGAATTTCCTGGAATATTTTCCGGGATTTTTAAAAATTGGCGATTCCATTGATTTTGACGTGCCTCTTCCGAATTTTTATTTTGTCTTCTCGTATATTTGCCGCTCGTGTTGGTCATTCCATGGATTTTGACGTGCTTTTTCCGAATTCATACTTTGCCTTCTCGTATCTTTGCCGCTTGCGCTTCCTGGAATATCTTCCGGGATTTTTCGGAATTGGCGATTCCATTGATTTTGACGTGCTTCTTCCGAATTTTTATTTGCCTTCTCGTATATATGCCGCTCGCATTACCTGGAAAGTTTTCCGGGATTTTTGAAAATTGGCCATTCCATGGATTTTGACGTGCTATTTCCGAATTTATACTTTGCCTTCTCGTATCTTTGCCGCTTGAATTTCCTGGAATATTCTCCGGGATTTTTTAAAATTGGCGATTCCATAGATTTTGACGTTTTCTTCCCGAATTTCCTACTAAGCCATCTCATATCTTTGTCGCTCGTATTATACGTATGTAAAGTTTTCCGGTAGGTTTGGAATTTGGCGATCCCATGGATTGTGACGTGCTTTTTACAAATTTTTTACTTTACCTTCTGAAGTCTTTGTCGCTCGCGTTATCTGGTAAATTTTCCAGGTGTTATGAAAATTGGTATTTTTATATATTTTGGCGAACTTTTTCCAAATATATTCTCTGTCCTCTCGTTTCTTTTCCGTTTGTGATACCTGGAAAGATTTTCTAGACTTTGGAAAATTCGCGATTCCATGAATTTTGACATGTTTTTTCCAAATTTCCAGTTTACCTTTCCATATATTTGCCGCTTGCCTTACCTGGCAAGTTTTCTGTGATTCTTGAAAATTGGCAATTCGATAGATTTTCACGTGGTTTTTCCGAATTTTCTACTTTTCCTTCTCATATTTTTGTCGCCGTCGTTACCTGGAAAATTTTCACCGGGTTTTGAAAATTGGCAATTCCATGGAGTTTCACGAGCTTTTTCCGAATTTTTCACGTTGCCTTCTAATATTTTTGTCTCTCACGTTACCTGGAAAGCTTTCCTGAAGTTTTGAAAACTCGCGATTCCATGGATTTTGACAAGCTTTTTCCAAATGTACACTTTGCCTTCTCGTATCTTTTCCATTCACGATACCTGGAGAAATTTCCGGTAGTTTTGATAATTGACAATTCCATGGGTTTTGACGTGCTTTTTTCAAATTTTAACTCGAACTAGAAAATTTCCCGGAAGTTTTAAGAATTTGCGTTTCTTTATATTTTGTCGGGCTTTCTCCGAATTTCTCCTTCTCCTATCTTTGTCGCCGGCGTTACCTGGAAAGTTTTCCCAGAGTTTTGGAAGTTGGCGGTTCCATGGAAACCCACGAGCTTTTCCGGAATTTCCACTTTGCCTTCTCATAGCTCTGCCTCTCGCGTTACCTGGAAAGCTTTCCTGAAGTTTTGAAAACTCGCGATTCCATGGATTTTGACGTGCTTTTTTCAAATTTCAACTCTGTCTTCTCGTATCATTTCCATATTATATGATAAATTTTCCAGAAGTTTTGGAAATTTGTGATTCTACAGATTTTGACATGCTTTTTCCGAATTTCTACTCGGGCTTCTCGTATCTTTGCTGCTTGTATGTTCATATTGAAAAATTACATACGCAGTTAGGTAAAGGACGAAATCCTTCAACCCTGTAAAATGAAACTTATGAGAAAATCACAACTCGACAAATTCCTTGTCACACTCAACGAAACGATAAATGTTTTGTTCTGTAAGCTGACTCTGGGGAATTTACAATTCCTACTAACAAACCTCGAGGGAATATTTTTCATGGAAGTGAATATAAGCGACGTAAATATAATTTTACAGTAAACATTGACATTGTTCAGACTAGACGATAAACTTTACTCGGTTATTTCGTATAAACAAACCTAATAGATGATGTATACAGAGTAAGACAAATACAACTGTACATATGCAAAATCAGTACTAATATTTAACAAATGTTGGTTTTATTAAATTTGTCAACACTATTATTTAGCACATATGACAAGCAAAAGCACTCGTGTCACGTCCTGAACACACTATTGCACTATAAGTCTGTGTTTTATTATAATTAACCGTAAGTTTTTCTATTAAAGCCTCGTAATTTTTTAAGGTTTAATACACATCCAATATAATACCATTTGTATAATTTGATTGTGTTTTTCCCTATTTAAACTTATACAGGGTGATTCATTGGAACATGCGCATACAGGAAAAGTAGAGGTGATTCTAAATAACCAGTCAGAGACTTCGAGTCCTCGACACCTCATCCTTTAGGCTCTTTGTTCTCTTGGTTATACCGAGATCAATGGTCCTGATCAGGTTCAACAGTCTTTTCACTAGTTGCTTCTTGGAGGAATTCTCCCATGGGCTCTCTAGTCCTGGGAGTCTATATCTCCAATGAGAGGATGCTCCAAGATAATTTTTTATCTTGGCCCTGCTGTGGTTTAATATTTCGTTAGTCAGCGACTCCGGGGGTTTTTAGACCAGAAGTTTGCTGTATTCCTGCTTCTAATCACATTAGAAATAGGAAACACTTGGTATATATATTTGAAGTTTAATGAAAATATACATATAATAGTAGCACAGACTTATCTCGCATCTCACCTACACGCTGATTTTTTGCAGATACAACCTCACACAGCTGAACTATACAGGGTGACTCGTCAAGAGTGACGACAGGTCGTATCTCGGAAACCGTATGTCTTAGAATTTGGGGAAAAAATTCTTATAAAAAAATCGGCCCCAAAAAAATTATTATAAGCGTTTTTGAGTCCATAGTTTGGGGGGTCCATTTTTTTAGGGCCGATTTCTTTATAGGAATTTTTTCCCCAAATTCTAGGACATACGGTTTCCGAGGTACGGCCGGTCGCCATGCTTAATGAATCACCCTATAAATATTGAAAAAAAATTAATAATTTACTAATTTCAATGTATGTTGATAGGTACATGCACAACCACCACGAACAGCTCGGCCTCGCATGAACAGCGCCATCTTTGTGTCAAACAGCGGACCCGGCATAGATCCAAAGGAGTTCTTCCGTCTGCACGGTTCTGTTTCGAGGCTTTGCAGGAAGGCGAGGAGTGTGGATAACATTTCTTTGGAGGAGAAACATTTCGGACTTCCCCAGCTTTCGATTTCTGGTCCTTCGCCGCCTGAAGATGATGAGAAAGAACTGGAAAGAGATATATCAGAGACAGAAACGTTAATGACCCAGCAAGAGTGATTTGTATCGATTCGTGCATGGTTGTCTGAGAGGGTGGGTTTTGACGAGTCTTGCGAAAAATGTATTTTCTTAAAAAATAGTCGGAAAATGGTGTAAATCTTGTGTAAATCGACTTTATTCCTTCAAATATAATTAAAATCCACTACTTGCTGTAACTCAAAAAAAAAGTAACTCACACTGTTGAATCTTAAGATGAATGGTGTGAAAATTGAATATTTTTATTTTTTATTGATATTGTAGTGAAACTCGTCAAAATCAACTTCGAACCCCGCACATACAAACACACTATTTATTAACGTGTTGTTTGGAAAATTGTTCGTCTTCTGTGTAAATATATTCATTCTGTCACTCTTAAAGCAATAAAGTGTAATTTAAAAAAAAACAAAAAACTGTGCCAATGAGTGCGAAACTAGTGTACGGACATACTAACGCATTGTATATTCACATAATTTACTTGATAGTTTAAATATCTTGAAGTGAAATTAAAAAAATTTGATTAATCCTAGTGAACTCCTTAACTTTGTGCTACTAATGGTGACAAACACAACGAAATTTGATTCTACCGTAGTTGAATGTTGACAGGTGACGTATGTTATCATTCAACTTATCTTTATTTTCTTTTTATTCAGTATCACTTTAAATCGCAATTGGTTAACTCACTGGTTACGAAACAAATGGTTAACTTTTAACCAGGTGTTGAGGTGTTGAGGTGCGCAGTTAGTTGCTGTTCACATTTTTTTGGTGTTGGTAGAACTGACACCTAAGTTCATGTTGTACTTTGACGTGGTTAAAAAAATACTGATGTATTAAATTGTACCTAGTTGTTAAAGCTAGGTACGTCTGCACTACTTGGAAATTCATGTTATCTGTCTCCTAAATTGCCATTTCTATCGCTGGATCAACTGGAAAATCTGGATCCCCTCTTTGGTATGCTATATTGTGCAATATAGTGCAAGCAACTACAATTTTCTGTACTTTAATGATATTAAGGCGAATACCTATTGCCAAGACAGGAAACCGTCATTTTGAAACACCAAAACACCTTCCCATAGGATTCCTTTCCCTTATCTGACTCTCATTGAAAAGTAGTTCTACTGGGAGCACAGGATTTATCAGAGGAGAGCCACTATCACCAACAAGTAGAGCATTACCAAAGGTACCATTTTCAAACCTTGCTCTCAATCTGGAGTTATTGAGTATTGCTCTGGCTTACGACAAACAATATCTTGAATAACAAGATCAGGTCTACAAATGGCTTGAAAGTTAAATGGAAAATATCCTTTACGATTTCTGGAAGTTTGGGCATTATGACCTCCTGGAGACTGCATTCTGATGTGTGTACAGTCTATAGCATCAATACACTGATGGCATAGAACTGCTGCTTAACAATTTCAAGTTCATCTTGAGTTTCAGGCATTTTAATCAACTCTCTGTGCAGCCTTGCAATGATAGATACAACCCTATAAATTGTAGATTTATCAATACCTGCAAAGTCCCTCATAAATTGCAAAATAGATCCTTTAGCCACATATCTCATCCTCACTCTTCAGCACTCAATGATGAGGTTTCAGAAAATAATATAATATTATGAACTGTGGGTATTAAAAATATTTCAACTTACTCATTTTGGGTACGGGAAAACGTTTCTCTAATTTTGTCCAAAATCATCATAACACTTTCTTTAGATAGTCTAAATCGAGCAGCAAACTCTCCATTGTTCCATTTTACAAAATGGCTTTTTTTATTCTAAAATTTCTTGGAGCTATTGGAAATACTACCAATTCAATTAGGTCCATAAAGTCTTCATCGTCAGTTAATTCCAGGTCTCTCAAATTATCTCTTATATCTAAACAATTTAGTTACTTTGAGTTTTATTTTAAAATTTCATCAAATCAGCAACTGCATAACCCCACAAAATATATTTGATTGTGATTATCCCCACTCTATAAACAAATGTCAATACATCAAACTACAAAAAGCGCCAATGAAATAACCGTTCTGTGACAAAAGATGAAATTAACCAGCCGATATCAAGTAGTTAGAAAAGCTAGTCTTAACCAACGTATAACCACTTGTTAGTGGTCGATACAACCACTTATCATGATGTAACCAGTGGTTAGCGTTAATCAACTGGTAACCAACGCTATACAACCCGCCCTTAACGTATTTTATTGATAATCCCTCGTATATCATCCCCTCAAGGACATTATCCAATACAGTATCTGAAGCTGTAAGTCTTAGATGTGAAACATAAAACTTTACACTTTTTTAACACTTTCTAGACGAAATTATTTGAATATTTGATTTTTTATGAAACTTTTGAGATTATCTTTGAACCGTCATGACACGAATAGTTTGGTCGCCATTTTAGGTCCAAATTTACCTAAGTTACATATGTCAAATGTCAGTTTTCTGTCAAATCGTATTGTTCATTTCATTTTCGGGTCTATATTTATGCATTCCGTGGATTTCAGCCTCATCATAAAATTAATGTGTAGTTCTGTGGTTCTAATAAAAACAAACATAATTGATATGTCACAGGCAAGTTTTGGTTGAGAAGTAGCTGAATTTTTGTATGAACCTTCATTTTGGTATTAAAAATGTTGTCTCAAAAGTCACATGTGCCAACGTGTGAGCGTCCTTAGATATTCAAGGTCAAAGGTCACAAAAATCAGTTTTTGGAGAATATCTCGTTTGTTCAGCCTCCAATCGTATTTGCATTCATCATAAAAATTTTAGTAGATAAAATTCTCTACAAATTTTATTCGAAAACTTTTTTTATACGTCAAAACGTTTTTGAGATAGGAGGCGTAGAGTGTGGAGCGCTCAGTCATACATACCTCAGCGCAAAGTCAATTTATTAAATATTACTTACCTTTTTCATACAAATAATTAAATAATGAAGTGAATCATTCTAAACATCGACCAAATTGAATAAACCTGTACAGTTATTACTTCTACCACCAACAAGTGCCAGTAGCTCATCAACATATCAATCGTGTCTACTACCAAATTCAAACTTGGTTAGGCAATCACTTAGAGCCCCAGAAATGGAGTTGGGTGCTGCAAAATGAAACCCTAAAGCCTGTAAAAACAATTTTACCACCTGCACCAGATGAGCTCTGCTCCATTCAGTATTCTTCAACTGGTTGTTGTTCGTTTTCAATGGTACACGGCTGGATTATTGGCTCGTGCCAACGGTCGCCTTTGCCAACTGGTCATGCCAATTGGCAAACAACGGCATAGTGTGGACGCATCTTAAGATATATAATAAGATCAAATATATTTAGAATGATTTATTTCATTACATCATTATTTGTATGAATAAGGTGAGTAATATTGAATGACTATTTATTTTAAACAAATTTGAATTATCCGGCTCGAAGGACCAAAAAATGGTTGGTTATTTTGGATTTATGAAAAAACTAGCAATTAAAAAAAATCTACCTTTCACGCTGATTGGGGATGGATTGGTTGGAAGGGAAGTGGTTTATTCTATAATCGAACTTAAATTTAATTAGACCGGAAATTTATGTACTCTCGTTGAAACACGATTTGCTACTGATTCGAAGAATATTCTTCTAGACGCATGACAATTAATATGTTGATAAATTAGTTGGCCTCTACCAGATAGGCAACATTGATGCCAAAACACTATTTGATTTATAAGTAATATTTATGATTATGAGGTATTAAACAGTTAGTTAGGTAGTTATCCCCTACAGTTTTTATAATAATTGCAAATACGATTGGAGGCAGAAAAAACGAGATATTATCAAAAAACTGATTTTTGCGATCTTTGACCTTGAAGATTCCGTTAGATTCTAAGGTGAAATGCCAAGATGACTGGTCTAAATATAAATATTCCAATTAAATGTCCCTTCATTGCCCTATTTTTTTTATATTGTCAGTTAAAAAATAATGCTCACTAGGAATTAATTATGACTTTTTAATTTAACTTCCGGAATTGTACCTTAATGGTTTGATAGATATTTATTTATTTTTGTCATATAATCTAACTACTCAAAGATGCCATTTAAATAGATATAAACTACTCTCTTTTATTGTAGGTTCAAAAACAAGTTCACTAATACTATACAGAATAGTTGATTATTATCAAAGAATAATAAGATGGCTGTTTTTCAGTGTCTAAAGGTGTTTGTGATTCTTTCCAATGGAACAGTAAATATATCGAAAATGTTTTCATTAATTCTTCCTAATGTAAAAGATATTGAACCGGAAGTGGCAAACGCAAAGAAAAATGAAAAATAAAATAAATTATTTATAAACAATTTTAATGTATTTTTAGTTTTTTAATTTGAATATTTTTTATGGAAAGGGACCAGTATTATCATAGAGATTAAGATTTGATATTTATTGGGGCCAAATATGAAGAAATATATCTAATGTGAAAAGGATTGATGAAAATAAAAACTAAATTCAAGTCTTTTTTGCAATAAACTTCTTAAAATTCTAATATACATTCTGGATAACTTTCGATAGGATTATATATATATAGTGGCTTAACACTCCCGTAGGAGTACCGCCGCTCTTACGAGCTTTCTAGATCCTTTTGTAAGGGTGGATCAGACCACATTTCCTTTTTCATATTTTTTCTACTATTTGTAGCCATTGCTTCCTGTCCTGAGTTTTTTTCTTCCCAGTGTTCAATTCCCATTGTCTTGAGATCACCTACTACCTCCTGCAACCAATTTATCCTGGGTCTTCCCCTTCTTCTCTTACTACAAGGCTTTCACTCTACCATTGAGTATATTATTGCTTTCTATGTGTCCCAACCATTTTAATCTTTGCTCCTTAATTTTTTTTACTATGTCTTTTTTCATCTCTTGATATAGTTCCATGTTTGTTCTTCTATATTCGTCACCTATTTTTTTTTGGTCCTAATATTGTTTTTAGTATTTTTCGTTCCAGTATTCTCATATCCTCTTGTTGTTTTTTATTCATAGTTAATGTTTCTGTCCCATACATCATCACCGGTCTAATTATTGTGTTATATATTCTTATTTTCCTGGGCTTGCCAATTATTTTATTTTTTAATAATTTTTTGATAACTTGAAATGCTTTGTTTGTTGCAACGAATCTTTCCCTTATATCAGTCTCTCTGTCTCCATCACTACTTATTGTTATTCCCAGATATTTAACTCTATCCACTTCTTCAAATTCATATCTTCCAATTTTCACGTTTTTTTGTTCCCAATTCTTTTTAGGTCTTGATAATTTGGTTTTATGTGTATTTCATTTCATTTCCTTCCCTTATTATCTCCTCCAACATTTATTCCATTACCATTCTGTTTTTAGTCACTATCGCATCTGTAGTTGACCCTCCTTTTGTAAATCCGTACTGATATTCTCCACCTCTGTAACCTGCGTCATGCAGTCTTCTTTTTATAATTGTTGTTGTTATCTTATATGCTGCAGTAGCATAATTCCTCTGAAGTTTTCACATGCTTGTTTGTCTCCCTTCTTGTGTATTGTTACTATTTGTCCCACCTTTCATTCCTCCAGCATCTCTTCTTCTTCCTTTATTTTATATATCAATTGGTTTAATTTTTCTAACAGTTTTTTCCCTCCGTACTTGATAAGTTCCATGTTAATTCCGTCGCTTCCTATCGCTTTTCCGTTCTTACTCCTGTTAATTATCTCTCTTATTTCTTCTTTAGTTGGTTTCTCAATTACCGCTTGTTTGTTCTTTTCTTCTCTTACTTCTGTTTCTGTTAGTAATTCCGAAAAAAATTCCATCCATGTCTCTTTATATTCCGTATCTTCATTTACTATTCTTCCTTATTTGTTTTTTATTCCTGTTTTTTGGTTTTGTATATTCGTGTCTGTGCATTTATTTTTTGATAAAAAGCTTTTGTGTTCCTCGCATAACTTGTCCTTTCTATTTCACTAATTCTCTTTTCAGTTGTTGTTCTCTTAGCTTGTTTTATCATTTTCTTTGTTCCTTTTCTTAGTTTTTCATAAGCTTCTCTTTCTTCATTTTTGTTCATCCTCATCCATTTCAACCACGCTTCTTTCTTCTTTTCTACCATTTCTATGCATTTTTCGTCGAGCCATTCCTTCTGTTCTCTTTTTACCACCAATCCTATATTTATACATTTTTCTATCCTTTTCCATCTTGCTTGAATTCCACTAATTTCTTCTGCCTCGTTGAAGAATTGTTCTTCTATACTATCTCTGTAGTCGTTTTGTGTTTCTGTCTGTTCTAATTTCCTCATGTCCCATTTTTTGTTGCATATTTTAGTTTTATTTTTTATCTTTTGTAGCATAGTTCCTGCAACCATGTAATGATCCGTATCAGCACACGCTCCTCTATATTTTCTGACATCTTTCATTGTCGACCGTTTTCTTTTTGTTATCAATATTTGATCAATTTGTGTATATGTTTTGCAATCTGGTGATCTCCTCGTAACTTTATGCCATTTGTTGTGTTGGAACATCGTACTGCAAATAATCCTGTTCATTTTTACTGCTAGATTACAAATAATGTGTGTATGCCGCTTATCTGTCTGTAATATTCTTCTTTTCCGATTTGCGCGTTCAGGTCACCCAATAATACTATCGTGTCTTGTTTTGGTATTTTTAATATTTCCTCCTCTTCCTTTTTATAGAAAGCTTCCTTTTCATCATCTTCTGCCACCTCGGTAGGTGCATAAACATTTATTTTTGACAGATGGAAGTGTTTCGCTTCAATTCTTATATAGGTCATTCTCTCATCGATTGGTCCAAACTCCATTACATTTCCCTTTATTGTTTCTCTCACTATAAATGCCCTTGTTGTTCTCTGCCTGAGTAAAATAATTGATATTTCTTTTTTTCAATACTTCCCCTCCCCCTCCATCTTATTTCCTGCAGCACTACTACATCAATATCATATTTTTCCCAAATCCCATGCAATTTCCTGGTTCAAGCATTGTCCTCACGTTCCAAGTACTAATTTTAATTTGTTTATTCCTATGTACTTTTTTCTTCTTTTCTCTTTTTGATTGATATTTGCTTTTTTTATCTCCTGATTCACCATTAGTGTTTTCCTTACCTTTGTCTTGTACCTTTCTTTCAAACATATAATTACAATTATTATTATAGATCTCCCTACCTTTTTTATTTGTACTTATATTACCTTCTTTTTTGTTATTTCCTTCATCTATCCTAATCCTATTATCTACATTTCTACATTTTGTTTTCATTAATTTTCTATTACTAATCTTAAAATTATTTCTGATTCTAAATATAATCCTATCTTCCTCTTATTCTTTATTTTTCTGTTCCTCTTCATTGTCTCTTTCGTCTCCACATTCCTCTTCTTCTAGTTTTTTTCTTCTCTTCTAAGCATTTTGGTAATTTTCTCCTCGCTTTTCCCTACCTTCGGTGACCTTACATTTACTTTCCTTTTAGGCTTATTTTTTAGGCTATCTTTTTCTCTTCTTCCTGGAAACTATACTTGTCATGTACATTCCCATCTATTATCAATTTATCATATTTTAAATAAGCTCTACTTCCATTTTCTCTAGCTCTTTTCATATATTTCCGGTCTTCCTGTACTCTTTTTGACAAATCATCATTTAGCCAAATGTTTGTACCTTTTAAGTTTTTCTTTTTTTTTCACTATTTCTTGCTTCTTTTCCCATTGGTTGAGCTTTATGATTATTGGTCTCTTAGATCTACTATTGAATTCTCCTATTCTTCGTAAATCAGTTACTTCATTTTTTAAGTTCACTTCTATCCCCGCTTCTTTTAATATTCCTTCAATTTTTATTTTTGTGTCTTCATATCTTTCCTCTTCACTATCTTCTATTCCCTGTATAATTATATTGTTTCTTTTTGTCTCTCGTTCCATCATAACGATTCTTTTCTCTTCTGTTTTTTTCATTTGTTTCATCCAATTATTTTCCTCTTTCAGCTCTCTTATTTTTTCCATGTTATTTTCTAGTTTGTTGCTTGACAGGACAGTTATTCCATAGGATTGTTTACCTTATTATTTTCAAATTTCGTTATTTATATGAAAGTTTTTTAAGTTGGCAACGCCGCAATCGTATTTTTTAAAAAATTGTTCATAAATCAGAAAACTTTACTTTTACGAAGGTATGAGTAATTCTTTGTCTATTTATATTATAAAAGAATCGCAACACCTCAAAAAAAACCAAAATATTACTGAAAATTTAGTGAATTTCTTTTATAACGTAACCAAAATGTAATTTATATACCAAAATGTAACATTACGGGAAGCCAAAATAATGTTATAGTAGACTCGAGATCAATAAAAGAGACACTCTGTATAATGTTATATTTTAGAATATTGTTGTAAATTTCTCTCAAAACTTCCGCTGTATAAAAATATTTTATTAAGTAAATTGAAATTCATGGAAATAAATTTGTTTGCTCAAAACATACAGTGTGATCAACTTATACTCCAGAGTTTGTTAAATCCGTTGTCTTGAGAGATACAAAAAAAAGTTTCTTATGAAACTTATCGATAATGTCAACTCAATGGAGAGCGGTCCATGTAAACACCCCTAAAATATCAACAAACTTCCCCTAGTAAATTCAGCTACCACTCCCACTTCATTTTATCTAGTGTAACACCCTGTATATAAGAAAATAATTTGAAATGGGAAGATTGACAGTTTTATATGAACCTTTTTTTCGTATCTTTCAAGGAAAGTTGATCACCCTATATAAAGAATTAAGCCTAAAAAATTTTCTTTTCGTTTGAATCGGAACTTTCGGAAAATTACACTTGTTTTTTTTCAAATATAAACTGTATGATTTTCCAAATTTTTAATATTTTGTTTACTTCCAATTTTAAGTACTGTATAGTATTTCTGTAGTATCATCTCTAACACGAAATTTGTATATATTAGAAGAGCATTTGCTACATATTTTCTATGATTAAAAATGTACATTTACATACAAATTATTTATAAAAAAACAAATTTATCGCTGTAGTGCAAAAATCACACCGATAAAGTGGATCGTATTTAAATTAGATACCTGCATTTCTTACTTTCCCATATTTTATTACCTTCACCTTGTCGCATGCCTTCTACTAGTCTACAAGTTGTTTTATGAGTGTAGGTTGTGATTTTTGTACTACGAATTTTATCATTAAAAATGTAGACATGTCAATGAAAATTTTATCAACTTATTGAGCTTAAAAACAAATACATATTGCCATAAACTAGTCAATTATGTAAAAATTATTGTACATTCTCCAATATTAATATCTGGAAATTAATTCCAAAAATTTTGTTAGCCAAGCACCAGTTTTACGTCAAAAAAAAATTCTATTCATACAATACTTTGTGAAACACAACAAATATGGAACTGGTGGGTATAATTGAAAAAATATTTTCCATTTTTAACTTTTCTAAGTAGACTGAAGTATGAAATTTATTTAATATTTACTACGAAATTCCCCGGCACTGTATATTCTCCATACAATCGCTCGTACAAAGTAGATCCCGTCGCACGTGACTTCTGGACTATGTTGCCAAGTTAGGGGTAGCTGGATTTTCATTGGTATTTGAGTTATTTTTCAAAATTTAGTTTGGGGCAGCTAGCTTTTTATTGGTATTTGAGTAAATTTTCCAAATTTAGTAAGGGGTAGCTAGATTTTTATTGGTATTTGAGTTAATTTTTTAAATTTAGTAAGGGGTAGCTAGATTTTCACTGGTATTTGAGTTGATTTTCCAAATTTAGTTTGGGGCAGCTAGATTTTTATTGGTATTTGAGTTAATTTTTAAAATTTAGTTAGGGGTAGCTAGCTTTTTATTAGTATTTGAGTTAATTTTTTAAATTTAGTTAGGGGCAGCTAGATTTTTATTGGTATTTGAGTTAATTTTTAAAATTCAGTTAGAGGTAGCTAGATTTTTATTGGTATTTGAGTTAATTTTTGAAATTTAGTAAGGGGCAGCTAGCTTTTTATTGGTATTTAAAATAATTTTTTAAATTTAGTAAGGGGCAGCTAGATTTTCACTGGTATTTGAGTGAATTTTCCAAATTTAGTAAGGGGTAGCTAGATTTTTATTCGTATTTGTGTTAATTTTTTAAATTTAGTAAGGGGTAGCTAGATTTTCACTGGTATTTGAGTTGATTTTTAAAATTTAGTTTGGGGCAGCTAGCTTTTTATTGGTATTTGAGTGAATTTTCCAAATTTAGTAAGGGGTAGCTAGATTTTTATTGATATTTGAGTTAATTTTTTAAATTTAGTAAGGGGTAGCTAGATTTTCACTGATATTTGAGTTGATTTTTAAAATTTAGTTAGGGGCAGCTAGATTTTTATTGGTATTTGAGTTAATTTTTTAAATTTAGTAAGGGGTAGCAAGATTTTTTTTGGTAGGAATTTGAGTTAATTTTTGAAATTTAGTTAGAGGCAGCTAGCTTTTTATTGGTATTTGAGTAAATTTTCCAAATTTAGTAAGGGGTAGCTAGATTTTCATTGGTATTTGAGTTAATTTTTTAAATTTAGTAAGGGGTAGCTAGATTTTTATTAGTATTTGAGTTAATTTTTTAAATTTAGTTAGGGGCAGCTAGATTTATATTGGTATTTGAGTTAATTTTTAAAATTCAGTTAGAGGTAGCTAGATTTTTATTGGTATTTGAGTTAATTTTTCAAATTTAGCTAGGGGCAGCTAGATTTTTATTGGTATTTGAGTTAATTTTTAAAATTTAGTTAGGGGTAGCTAGCTTTTTATTAGTATTTGAGTTAATTTTTTAAATTTAGCTAGGGGCAGCTAGAGTTTTATTGGTATTTGATTTAATTTTTAAAATTCAGTTAGAGGTAGCTAGATTTTTATTGGTATTTGAGTTAATTTTTAAAATTTAGTAAGGGGCAGCTAGCTTTTTATTGGTATTTAAAATAATTTTTTAAATTTAGTAAGGGGCAGCTAGATTTTCACTGGTATTTGAGTTGATTTTTAAAATTTAGTTAGGGGTAGCTAGCTTTTTATTAGTATTTGAGTTAATTTTTTAAATTTAGTTAGGGGCAGCTAGATTTTTATTGGTATTTGAATTAATTTTTAAAATTCAGTTGGGGGTAGCTAGATTTTTATTGGTATTTGAGTTAATTTTTCAAATTTAGCTAGGGGCAGCTAGATTTTTATTGGTATTTGAGTTAATTTTCAAAATTTAGTTAGGGGCAGCTAGCTTTTTAATGGTATTTGAGTAAATTTTCCAAATTTAGTAAGGGGTAGCTAGATTTTCATTGGTATTTGAGTTAATTTTTTAAATTTAGTAAGGGGTAGCTAGATTTTTATTGGTATTTGAGTTAATTTTTAAAATTTAGTTAGGGGTAGCTAGCTTTTTATTAGTATTTGAGTTAATTTTTTAAATTTAGTTAGGGGCAGCTAGATTTTTATTGGTATTTGAGTTAATTTTTAAAATTCAGTTGGGGGTAGCTAGATTTTTATTGGTATTTGAGTTAATTTTTCAAATTTAGCTAGGGGCAGCTAGATTTTTATTGGTATTTGAGTTAATTTTCAAAATTTAGTTAGGGGTAGCTAGCATTTTATTAGTATTTGAGTTAATTTTTTAAATTTAGTTAGGGGCAGCTAGATTTTTATTGGTATTTGAGTTAATTTTTAAAATTCAGTTATAGGTAGCTAGATTTTTATTGGTATTTAAAATAATTTTTTAAATTTAGTAAGGGGCAGCTAGATTTTTATTGGTATTTGAGTTAATTTTTAAAATTTAGTTAGGGGTAGCTAGATTTTTATTGGTATTTGAGTTAATTTTTTAAATTTAGCTAGGAGCAGCTAGATTTTTAATGGTATTTGAGTTAATTTTCAAAATTTAGTTGAGGCAGCTAGATTTTTATTGGTATTTGAGTTAATTTTTAAAATTTAGTTAGGGATAGCTAGATTTTTATTGGTATTTGAGTTAATTTTCAAAATTTAGTTGGGGGTAGCTAGATTTTTATTGGTATTTGAGTTAATTTTTAAAATTTAGTTAGGGGTAGTTAGATTTTTATTGGTATTTGAGTTAATTTTTAAAATTTAGTTAGGGGTATCCTTGAAATAGTATGAGAATCTAGTAAATCTCGAATGAAGTTCATTAAATATTCTTCCTTTTTACTTGGCTTCAAGTTAGTTTTATTTGTATGTTAATATCAGTACCACAGCTCTACGCTAGAAATTTTTAAAATTCTTCCATCAGCTATCTATTATTAAAAACGTCACTTTCTCAGTTATGACATCATCGTACGCTCTATATACAACAGCTTGATAAATTATTATATATGTCTTCGTAGCGGAACGGTTTAGAGGTCTGACTGCGTGAAATGAAGAATTGTATACATATGGTTCGAATCCTGGTCGCGGTGATAAGGTTTATTTATTATATTGGGACATTTGTATATTAAATACCCTTCAATATAGGTCCTATTTATCCGTGTCATGTGACATGTTCGTGTATCATATTGCATCATCACCAAATCCTTTTTCTATGTGTTAATTAACATGCTTTTCTATGTATTTTGTTTATTAAAACAATACAATAGTCTTCAGTTCAGTTTTTGCTCTAATTAAATTGCAACGAAAAAAATCTCGCTCATTAATCTAAGAGATGCATTGCGCCCGAACTCGGGTGATCTACTATTGCGCCCTACGGAGGGTTGAGCTTAATAAGCTCAATAACATGCGATCTACAAATTTCAATATATACTAAGTTTGAAGTGGCAAAACATACTGATTGACAGCAGCAAACGAATGACATAATACAAGCGAACATGTCTCTGCTAACGGCACTTTGGTCACATGGGACGGGATTTACAATGTATAATCTATATTTCTTTTTGCATCTGAAAACTCATCAAAAAAGGGAAATTGGCAAACCAAGAACTTTCGAGAAATACATGAAAATGATAAACGTTCATCGAATACTTACAAATAAACGAGAATACATGAAAAAAGCAAGGTTGTCAGATATAGTATCTAAAATTGCAAAGCTTGAGCTTAAGGAAATTTTGAACATCTGGCAACATACCAAATGCTGCTGTTGAAACAAAAGAAGAACTAGAGTGACCCAATTGTAGTATATTGCATTTGCACCAACTGGGCGGGTTAGTTTTTTTATGCGGTCTTCTGTGTCGTTAAAAGGATTTACAACATTAGTGAAATCCGCCAGTGGCGCTGTGACAGCGGGAATCTATTAATTTTTAAAATATATATGCACGCCATTGGGCAGCGTTTGGGATTGAAAATCTCGCTCTTTACATTGACTTCAGGAAAAGACATATATAGGTTATATAGTGTGTTCGTCAAATATGGAATAAATTCGATATTCCTAAACGAAAAACCTTCCAAAAAAATCTCTTATTTTCACAACAAAATTTAATTATACAGGGTGATACACATTAATGTGATATCGTCATCGGGAATTTTTTTTAAATATTGATAAGATTCCATACTCAGTCCACTTTTCAATGATACATTTTATTACAAACAAAGAACCAAAAAAAGCTTTAAAATTACATGATGTAATAAATTAGATTTTTCCTCAAATTTCCTATAATATCCTTATTAAGATAGTGATTGAACTTATATACATATTATAAACTTTGAAATGGGTCCAAAAAAAAATACACAAAACAAAATGTTTGCAGAAAAAAACGTCTCTCTCGGGGTATTTTGATGCCAATGTGATATTTTCGTCGCCAAAAGATCAGTTCATTGTCAATATTACGTCAAAACATAAAAATAAAGGCAGTTAAACTTTAAAACAGGCTAAATTCTCAACATTTAGTTTGCTAAAGACATTACTGACCATATGTACACCGTAAATATGTACCTTCTTAGTTTGTGAGATACGGGTTGTTAAGAGATGCAGATTGAATATACATTTTATTGTAAATTTTCTCGAGGGCTAGAAGTACAAATTTGAATTTTTTGTGGGTTATAGTCTTTTTGAAACATAACAACAGTATCAATTTTTTCAAATTCTAATGAGCCACTGGCTTGGTACCAGGGGTTCGTAAACTTTTATTGTACCATATTCTTGAAACAATCTGTATTTCAAACCAAACACTTTTATCTGCAGTACTTCACTAAATTCTCTACATAAAAGGTACCTACTCTTTGTTGAACTCGCTGCAACATACAGTTTTTTACATTATGATTTTTTTTGAGCAATAATTTTGTAGTGGTTGTGAATCTCATCGCCCTTTAACACCTTTTTTTCGGATCAAGATGGGAATCTCATATTCGAATCCTGGACCCAAACAGTGTTGGACTCACCCCCAAGGGGATGCCTACCAACCAAACTCACCTGAAAAGTCGCCCTTGCCCTCTCAACAAAACCACTAACCTCTCCCTCTAATCATGTTCTCCCAATACACCGCCTCCCCTAGTTTCCTCTCCAACTTCTTCAGCAGTTCTTCGTTCTTTATCCTCCACTTCACACCTCTCGCACACTCTGGTGTCCCTTTTCCCAATCTTGTGGAGGTTGAATGCGTTCTCGACGAACACGAGTCGGGACAATTTCTTGTCCCTCCAGCTGCTCTTCCTAGCCCTTTCCACCAAGCCTATCACCATGCCCAGCGCCGAGATGTATGATTTCCCCTTCGCAAACCCGTGCTGGTTTAGCCTAAAACCTCCATTCCTACCAACTTTCTTTTCAATCCTCTCCTTAATTATCCCCTCCATCAATTTACCCACATCACATAGCAGGCTTATTGCGCTAAAATTTTCTCGGCTTAATTCCATTTTTCGACAGACTCATCAGCTTCAAAAATTCAGTTTAGGAACAGCTTTAAACGAAGCGGTATGAAACTTTGACGTTCAGTTAACTGTGACATTTGATATTTGTTGACAGGCGCTAACTATTTTGTTATATCCAACACTTAAAAGACAACCCTCGTATTATAACGATTGGAATACATTTTTCCTAATCTCACTGTCTGCCATAATCTCTGTAGGATTCTAAAATGGACAAAGGTAAATAGAATCAAATATGTACAAAGGAGAAATAAATCCTCAAAAAGATCTTCCAAATTGCCTGTTCTTTTATGTGAAATGATTTTTAATTTACTTTGGTGTTTGAAGTACTTGAATTAAACAGAAATTATTGAATTTTAATTTTTAGTAGCTCAAAGGCTCTGAGGAAATGAAGAATGTTCTAGTAATATTGACAACGGACCGCTATTTTAGTGTTGTATGAGATAAAAAAACTTAGAGACCAGTAAAAAGACCAAAATATACTATATTGAACAAATCTTTGGACATATATCAATGTCAATACTTTCAATATAAAAAGATTGCCTTGAAGATATATACTGTACCTATATCATTTACCCTTTCACTTTTACGGATTGTAGAATGTAATGTTAGAGGTGATTCGTTTTCGCAAATAATCGAAATAAATTCAAATTGGGTTATGTTTTAATTGACTAACAATAAACTCTTAAAAATTATATAAGTCATTTGACATAGAAGTTCATATAGCCCGGTCAATTTAGACGTTTATAATAACAAAAACTCAGACAGAGCTGAATTTTGGCAGAGACCTCGGATGTTGAAAGTCCCCATCGATCCCATATGTGCTAAAAAAATTATTCGAAGTCAAATGTCAAAGTTTTCGTTTTTTGGGATTTTTCTCGTGAACGGTACATTTTATCAAAAAAATAGACTGATCCAAAATTGTAGATCATAAAATTATCTACAAAAATGAACTCAACACTTTTTCATCTTAGAACCACCATCTCTGAGATATCGCAATTCTAAGAGTTTCTGGCTAAAGTAATCGTTGAATCAGAACCACATAATTTACAGCAAACATTTTGTCTACAGAAATATTTTTAACAACAATATGAGAAATTTTTTTTCCAACAATCGACCTTAAATGATACCGCCATGTCAGACGATGTTAACAGTAAAACATAACCTCAAATATATATTCTCACCGAAGAAAAACGATATCAAGTAAGTCGTTATCAGGAACTCAATGATGTAAAATGTACCCAAAGTGAAAGCACGTTTTCGGTATATGCCTAATCAAAAGAAAAAACCAGCAAGGGAGACGAACAAGCTCTCTTTTATAATTGATGTTGGGCAAACCTTACCTCTACTTAATATTCACGAAAAACGAATCACCTCTTATTTTTTTCTAGATTATCAGTACATATATTATATACCTAATGTATATTGTTTTTAACTGTGATGATAAGGCCTTTCTATTAACCAATTTGTTTTAAAATTAGTTTTTAGAAAAGTATATGTATATCTATCAAAATTGTATAATTCTGTAGATAAGCATTGAGTTTGTCACTTAAATTTCTTTGTGTAATGCAATAAAATTATATCCCCTTGAATATGTATTTTAATCCACTATTTCCTTTCCCAAAATATATAAAACTACGAAAAGAATAGGTTTAATATGTTTTTAATATTCCATTTCATACCACCAATTATGGTCAAAGTGAACCAATCACAATAATTTTAAAATCTGCCAATAAACGTGGTGGTAGTCTGGATTTATTTGGAATATCTACATCAACATTTAGGAAATCAGTTAAGCTTCTGTATATTTAAGCATTTTAATTTTTAATAAATTTTTTCATATATCATTTATGTATGAACTCTTTATACTGAATGAACATTCTTTTGTAAAAATGGTAAAAGTTAGTTGTCCAGGCTTACTCCCCTCATAACGGTGGCTTAACAACTCCTAACTCCAACACCGCCACAATGCACAGGATCAACTTTTTTTTATTCCTCCAACAGGTAAAACGGAAAAACCTAAAGAACCCCCCGTTACAACCTTCCTCAAAGCAGGGTTACCAACCCAAGCCCCACCACAACCACGAATAATCTTCGTTTGACCAATCGACCAGCTCTAAAAGGTCGAAGATATGGTTGCCTACCAAATTTCCTCGATACGTATATAAGGTTGCCTATAAGAAGGAAACGAAGTGTAACAATTCCTCATTTTCCATTTTCTAATATGAGCAAAAGTTACTCTAGCACAATTTCTAGCATTAAATTAAATCATGGCTGTTTCCCAGCGCATCTTCACATACTTAATCTAGTTGCTTCACCATATTGCTCATGCAATAATAACAAAACTGACGATCTAAATCATCTATTCTTTGAATGCACTAACTATGTTTCGTCTATTGAACAATTTATAGTCGATTTAACAGGAAATGGATTCCAGCTACCGGCAAATATTACCTCAGCAATATCAACAAACAACAAATTTATCTTGGACTCTGTAATAAGATACATAAAAAGAACCAATATTAAAATATAATTAAAAATTCCTTGTAAATTTCCTCCAGTTTTGAAATAGTATGTGGCGAATGGCGAGAGCTGATGCCATCCCTCCCGACACACAAGCAAATAAATAAAATAAATAAATAAATACATTTTATACCGGTCCAATTGAATGTTTAAATTTCTTATTTCCATTTCCCCTAAAACCCTCCTTTTGTGTTCGATTTGCTCTAGGAAATATTTGGATGTCTGGGGATAGGCCAGATCCACCATTATTTCTATATCGGCCTCGAATTCCTTGTGCCTTTAGCTGTATACTGTCTCTAAAGCTTGTAAGAGGGACGCATAATTGAATGTGTCTTGCGGAAGAAGCTGCAAAACGGTTGCTGCATGCCCACAACACTATTTATGAAGTCTGGCCGCAGCTTCAAATTTGATATGTTTGGCTTTAAGAAACTGTATTTTTAATGTGGTCTAGTTCGGTTATAGAAGAGGATGAGGTCGTGCCTTCAATTTCAATATCAGTTACTGAAGCTTGGGAACGAATTCTTCCATTTCTAATTTGTCTTTCTAAATTTTAAATTTTCTTGTTGTCCAAAATAATATTCTAAATGGATTACTCTATCATTAAGCTGCCCTACCTCTAGTTTCAATGTTCCCTGAATTTGTGTTAGGCCATTCATAATTTCTACATCTGCTTGTCTACGCCTCCCTTCCTCACGTCTTTCCTTCTTCTCTTCTTCCTTCATTCTGCGTCTTCCCTTCAATTATCTTCTTCTTTCTCCTATCTGCGACTTTCCTTCTCGTCTTCTTCTTGCTTTCTGCGTTTTCCCTCCTCATATTTTTCCTCCTTTCGGCGGATATATAAGTATTAATAACAACATTCTACATAATAGTATGTAAATAAATTTCAATTCCAGTTATCATTGTATATGTATACAGTTTCATTTGTAAATTATTGAAGACAAGGTATACCTTGGCCAGTATTATACTAGATATGACGCCAGAATCAAAAAGATACAAAAAAGCGCCAAGTTAGTTTCGAGAATGAAAAGGAACGAAGAGAAAAGTCCTTTAGCAGTTACTCAACATTTCGCAGCAGAAGAAATTAAATTATAACAATTACTGATAATACTTTCTTTAATTAATTCAGTTGATCAACATTTATACCGCCATTACTGGAAACTAACATTTCGTTGTTTATTCGAAGGACAAGGAGTATTTCCACTACCATTTCTCGAATTACGATTTCTAGACACCGGTCTAGAACCATTTCTTCCTTCATTGCCACTATTCGCCATTGCTCTGTTCTGATCTTTAAGCGGACACGGACGTCGGGGTTTAATATAAGTTTGATCTGCAACTCCTCCATTGCTACCGTTGGTAAGAGGTGTCATATCAAACGTAGCATTCGCTGCATTAAAAGTTCTATTCATATTACTTAGAGGACATGGTCTTGGAACGGCACCACTCGTCCCATTTGATATATTGAATGTTTGATTAGGATTTCTCGATGGAGGGCCAACGTTAAACGTGGCATTTGCTGCTTGGTTGGCTGATCCGTTTGACATATCAAAAGTTTGATTAGGATTTCTTGCTGGAGGGCCAGCGTTAAATGTGGCATTTGCTAATTTTTTGGCTGATCCGTTTGACATATTAAAAGTTTGATTAGGATTTCGTGCTGGAGGGCCAACGTTAAATGTGGCATTTGCTGCTTGGTTAGCTGATCCTTTTGACATATTAAAAGTTTGATTAGGATTTCTTGCTGGAGGGCCAACGTTAAATGTGGCATTTGCTGCTTGGTTAGCTGATCCTTTTGACATATTAAAAGTTTGATTAGGATTTCTTGCTGGAGGGCCAACGTTAAATGTGGCATTTGCTGCTTGGTTAGCGGATCCTTTTGACATATTAAAAGTTTGATTAGGATTTCTTGCTGGAGGGCCAACGTTAAACGTGGCATTTGCTGCTTGTTTAGCTGACCCGTTTGACATATTAAAAGTTTGATTAGGATTTCTTCCTGGAGGGCCAACGTTAAACGTGGCCTTTGCTGCTTGGTTAGCTGATCCGTTTGATACATTAAAAGTTTGGTTAGGAGCGCCCGCATTAAACGTAGAATTTGCTAAAGGACATGGACCTCTTTTTTTAGAAGCGTTAAAGGTAGCATCTGCAGCAACATTCATAGTACGATTAAGAGCAGGTTGTTTATTAAACGTGGCATTTGCTAATTTGTTTGCTGATCCATCCTTCGAAAGACTTGATCTTCTACCATTTGTCCCGTTTGATATGTCAAAAGTTTGGTTAGGTGTGCCCGCATTAAACGTAGAATTTGCTAAAGGACTTGGACCTCTTTTTTTGGAGCTGTCAAAGGTAACATCAGCAGCAACGTTCATAGTTCTATTAAGAGCAGGTTGTGTATTAAACGTGGCATTTGCAGCTCCTCCGTTATTAAAAAATAACACTTCTTCTTTTTTATCAAACGTTGCATTCGCAGCTCGACTGTCTTGAACGTTGACAGAGTCAGAGCATCTTCGTTCAAAAGTTGTGTTCGCTTGAATTTGAGGACTTCGAGGAGAAGGCATAGAGGAATTGAAAGTGGCTTCATTATTTCTTCTGTCAATAGTTAAGTTTTCTTTACGCGGAGTAGAGCTAGGACAGGTTATGTAAGCTATCTGAGATTGTGCAGTGTAAAAAGCGTCATTGCCAGAATCGTCACTATAAGCTTGTTCTCCAGAAGAACCAGTAGGATAAGATTGAGAAAAGTCACTTTCATCAAATGTTGATTCTTGCATAGCACTTATATCATTCGCTTCTTCCATTTGTAAATTTTTACCTTCCACTAGTGAACTACAGCTACAAGGAGCAAATCCTTGTCTTTCTCCGTACCTGTATTGTTGTACTGGCTCCCATGGAGTTTTTACTGGTACTACAATCCTATTATACATATCTTTTTGATCCCGATCCATCACTCCTCCACCTTGATTTCCAAAAAGTGCTGGCATGGAATCATCTTCCAAGCTTGAATCTACCATTGACGATGAAAAGTCGGGTCTGGAAGCTGGACATCTGGAAATTATTGGAGAACCTTCCTTTCTAGTTAGAAAATTTGGTGGTTTAAATCCCTGCGCGTCTGATGGTTTGAAATTTTCGGGTAAACTTCTGTTTTGTCTTCGATCAGCAGCAGTTGAAATATTTTGGTTTTTAGGAACTGAATTACATATTCGAAGAACTGTTGTTTCATTTGGATTGAGAGTACCTTTCGGTATCACAATTTTTCTATTCGGGGATGGAGAATTTGAAGACATTACTTACATTTCACAAAAAATTTGGCCGTTCGGAAAAAAATTATTAAATATCTGTCAGTATAAGTTGACGTTTGATAAATTATAACCTAGTTTGCATTGTATTTATTTATAGTGAATACCAAACCAAATCAGACCATCAGAAAGATCTAGTAGGACTAAGACAAGGATATGCATGGGAAATTACGACCAGGTCCTAGTCATCTCAGTTTCTCTCTAACGTCCATACTCCACATCCAAATGCTCGACTGCACCGATTACTTTAAGATAGAGAGCAAACTAGTATTTTTGAGATTACTTTATTTTAAGACTAACTATTCCTGAAACTAATTAAGGAGCACTTAATATTAAGTAGCGATGAGCAAAATTGGTCTTGGTCTTGCAGTCTCGGTCTTGGTCTCGCGAAAAAGCAAGACCAAGACCAACAGTATCATTAGACTAGCAAGACCAAGACCAAGACCGAATGAACAAAAACAAGACCAATACCAAGACCGAATATGATTTCCCGTGTGCTTCTTCAAGTAAAGCACAGCTTACAAAAGCAGTGCTTAAATTCCAAACGGGAATTATAAACTAGCCTTAGATATTCCTAGAATACTAGAGACACCCACCTAAGATATTTGTGTAGCACATTGAAAGCTCTGACAAGTGACAGTTGACAGCTTTGAAAATTGACAGCTATTACAACTAACAAAGACTGTTACGCTGACGGTCAGGTTTCAGCTTCCACGTTTTCCCCAATTGATCGTCTGACCATTACTAGAGTAGTTACTCATTCCAAATGTTGATACCAGTTAAGTTTTGAGTCGATTAATATCCCAAGATACAGTGACGCTACATATTGAATTTTATTATCATAAAACGGTTTTACAAGGAAATAGAAAGCAAAAAGAAAGCTAACCAACAATTCCAACAGGCACAGTTGTCGCATACGTTATCGAGTCACTAGAATAATTTTCCGCAGACTTTTTATGTATTTTTCGTGTTTGTTTTTGAAAATTTGACTTGGACGTTTCACTTCGTTGGATTCTTAAATTTCCGGCTACAGATTTCACAGGTACAGGACTGCAGTTTCCACTTGAAGGTCTGTCATTGGGCGGAGTATAAAGTTTCGCTTTAATTTCAGCAATGCTATCATGTTTATGACATCCTCGAGATCCAAGAACCGGATAATCCGGAGGACATTTTATAAAGTTACTTGGATAATTCATACTTAAATACTTCAAACTATCAGAAAAAACATGTCTAGGATCATTTGTGAGTCTAATAGATCCTAATCCACTACGGCTAATTTGTGTAGTGACAGATTTTGTCGGTGGAGTGGAAAATTGTCGGTTTTCTTTCGAAAAATTTATTCCAGAACCTCCCGCTGTTATTACTATTGTTCCTGGAGATATTGGTCTAGGTACGCACCTAGAAACTTTTCTAGCAATTTCCGTGCACCCCGAAGAAGCACGTACTTGATACGGAACTAGATTTAAATAAGCTGTCTTAGACGGAACTTGTCTCTTCGTTATCTGTGAAGAAATCTTTGAGGTTAAAGGTTTGTAATCTGTAAATAATCTTTCTAATTCGGATCCGTATCTGATAGAACGCTTCCATTGCGGGTCGAGTGAAATAATTTTATTCCCATCTCCTGTAAACGAATGTAAGGTTCTGTTTAACGGGGAATTGGCTAAACCATTTTGATGTTTGCTCTTAACTACTACCAATGGACCGGTGTTGTATAGTCTAGATGGAATTTTTATAATTGTTGTGTGGGTTGGATTTAACAAACCTTCGGGTATAATAAGGTCGGTCTCCTCTTCTTCTTCGTTTATATTTGTCGATGCCATATCACGAAAAATTTTATTTGTATCATTCAAAACGTTTAGATAAATCTGACTTTTATTGACAGTTTAGTTCGTCAAAAAAATGTGGTTAAGCTACGTTTTCCCGTATATTCGCCAGTCGCTTTCGATATTTCGTATTCCGTGTACCGTTCTCTACACGACTTACCCCTTTCCCCACCTGGTAACAAAGACAACCCCTAAAGTGGTATCGCTTTTGTATTTTCCACTTGCGACCACGAAACGTAATATTTTCACAGGCTGTGGAATGCAGATTGAATGTTAACCTTACTTCTTGTTTGACAATACTAAAAAAACATTACATACATAGTAAATATTAAATAATAAAAACTAGAAAGATTAAAAACTGAAAATAGGCAAGTTGTGTTTAAATAAAAATTGATATATTGGTTGGTAGCGCAGCTAATTTAAGACTGAGACGTGAGTTTACTTCAAGAAAATGATGAATTTTTCAGGTACCTACCAAAGGTACCAAATTTAAAATATTCTAGGATAAAGTAGGAATAAAAATTTCATATAAGTTTGAAACTTTATTACTTGAGAGAATTCTAGAGAAAGCACAATTTCACGCAAAATTTTACTTCAGCTGGTCTACATACAAGTACAGAATTAAGACAACTGGAAGTAGAAGTGAACAATGATTTGGAAAAATAAACTGCAAATCAAATTGAAATAAACTACCGATATGCTCTTTATCCAGAAAAATATTAATTCAGTAAAATTTAGATAAAAATAGGAAATGAAATTATAAATGAGGTGGATAGTATATATGAAGTATTTGGAATTATTCTTGGATGAGAACATAAACTGAAGCATACACGTACAACAAAAAGGAAAAAGTGGTGCCAGTGACTCTACCAATGTAGGAATTACTTAAACTATGAGACATTTGAAAAAAGTAACACTTGTGAAAAAAGGGTTAGATAGTATTTAGAAAATATGAGGAACGACATAGCTTACCTATGTCTTTTGAAAAAGTACCAATTTGTAAAAGAAAGGAAGGATGATACTGAGCGATATGATGTCATTTGATAGAAATTGAGAATTACTGTACCTATACTCACACTCCTTTGGAGTAGACCAATTCTTTACGAAATTTAAAACAAAGAATAAAAGAATTATTAATGAACGATTCTAAATAATTTTAAAAAATCATGTTTTCTAAAAAACAAATTATTTGCGAGGAATCAAAACAAAGGCATGCTAGGGTTATTTTATAAAGAACCATTCTGTATAATATTTTTTTTGCTCGTTATTTCAGCTAAAGAAATCTTGGGAATTGAATTAAAATATACGCAGTTTATAACATTATTATAAGTTCGTATGTTTTAAATCAGCATTAAAAAATTATTTATGTATACAGGGTGTTCCCAAATTCAGGCGAAAAAATTCAGAAGGTGATTTCCCGTATAAAATTATGATAAGTCTTTCCGGATATTTAAATTGAGAAAATTTGAGAATATAGTTTATCTGTTTTTTGAAAAACTATCTGTAGTACTGTAGGTTTTTATTTTGAGTAAAAGTATAAGAAAAGTCTGAGAATTCGATAAAATGCAAATACTTATGAATTACTAAATACAGAGCGATGTTTTAATATTATTCAAAACAGCATGTTTCTCTTGAAAATCGGTTTTAAAAATCAAGTAAACTAGTTGAATTATCAAAAATATAACAAGAATTAAGATTATTAGTAATTAAAAATTGAACAAATCAAGATATTTTTCTGAATCTATTTTGCTAAACTTTTATTCGAATAGAATAAACTAATTTTTAAAGACCCTGGCCCATTTAATATTTCCCATAGGAGGTAGAAGTATATGTATAGTTTATCAGAACTAACCTTCCATATAAGAACAATTTGTCATAGCTGGGAATATATACTGGCCGGCTTTTTAGAATTTTTAGTATTTTGGTATGAAACATTAAAAGGATGCAAAAATGGATTATAAATAAACAATATATATAAATTCTGTATATTAAGAAACAATGGAAGCATACACATTTAAATTGTCATTTAATATTTCCTATAGGAGCCCCAATACGTGATAGAAGTATCTACAGTTTATCATGACTAACTACTTATATAAGAACAATTTGTCATAGCTAGAAATATATACAGGCCCCCTCTTTAGTATTTTAAATATTTTGGTATAAAAAATAGTAAAAGAAAGCAAAAATGGGTTATAAATAAACAATATTTTGTACTAATAGATTGGGTAAGCAAATTTAAAACCTACTAATCATTTATAAAAAAAAGTTCGTCCAGACAAATGACCAAAAAGTACCTATTTATCAAAAAAAAGTTCTAAGCAAATTTTAAAATCTGTACAACAATTGTAAAATACTTGGTTTATGCATTAAAAATCAATTGTTCATTGTAATAAAATTGTTCGTATACAAATAAAATGAAAACTTACCATAAATGTATCAGATTGTAATCCAAGTAATCCATAGAGCCACTATTCACTACACTACCCGATACCTTATTTTTAAGAAAAATAAAAATGTATCCATGTTTTTCAGGAAGTTCGAAGAATTTTCAAGAATATTTTCAATGTTAATTCATTTTTCGGGATACTTTTTGCGAGTAGTATTATTTAGTGACGACGTATAGGTTGGATTCAATTCGAAATATCCTAAACGAAAAGCCATCTATTTGATCAACTGAAAATTAATGACGTCAACGACAGGAAAAATTCGTTTGTTCTGCAGGTAAATTTAGAAAATAGTTTAAAAAAAGTCGTAAACTGAAAATATTCTTAAAACATTTAGGGGAAATGAAAACGTTCCTAAAATTTCTTGAAACATTTTTAGAATGAGTAGTAATCTGATAGCCTGGATAATCCTGGATAGCTGCTACCCATATTAATTCGCTATTCGCTCAATCGCCGGCCGTCGGACTTCTTTGGGAGCAGGTTAGGTTAGGTTAGGTTTTTGATGAGTGGGTCTATAAGGCCCTCCACTGCGACTCGCAAGAGTCTATTGTGGCTCACACCTAATCAGATTTCACCAAACAAATTCAGCTTCTTAACAAAGCCAATTAGTTTATTTGGTGAATGATATTTCAGGTCCGAGGGCGAGAGAGAATCCCTGCCAAACATCAGATACCTGATTCGAGCCGCGGCGGGGCAGGCACAAATTATATGCTCTGCTGATTCATCATCTTCCAGACAAAGACGGCAGGTCGGATCTTCCGACAGTCCAAGTTTTAGCATATGATGATTCAGATGACAGTGGCCTGTTAAAAGACCTGTTAGACAACGTAGGTCATGCCTGCTATAGTCTAACATTTTTTTGGAGACATTCTTCGAAGGATGTATGAAAGCCTTTGAATGAACCAATCCTGGTAAATTATGCCAGAAGTCTAAAGCTCTTCTTGTCGTCCAGGTATTCAGTGTTTGTTTGGCAAAACTTATTGCGATGCCAATTATTGGTTCTGGTCCGATAGAAACACGTACGGCACCCTCCCTTGCAAGAGAGTCTGCCTTCTCGTTTCCTTCCATGCCAGAATGGCCAGGGATCCAGACCAGCAATACTTTATTGAGTTCTCCGATTAAGGAGAGTCTTCTTTGGCAGTCTAAAACCAATTTCGACGTTACACGGTGAGAGCTAAGTGCTTTCAAAGCCGCTTGGCTGTCCGAGAAAATTTTTATTGTTCTATGTATGAGATTGGCTTGCTCCAATCTCTCCACACATGAAACAATGGCGTAAATTTCCGCCTGGAATACGGTTGCATAGGATCCTAGAGAGGTTGAGATTTCTGTCCTAGGTCTGCGCCCGTATACACCTGCACCAGAGCCTGAGGGTGATTTTGAACCATCTGTGTACCAACAGCTGTCTGTTCTTAATAGTTCATCCTTACGGAGGAGGACCCATTCATCTCTATTTGGAATTAGGACGGTATAAGGCACACAAGCGACTTATTCGTAACGATTTATCAGGTAGGATAGCGTTTTTAGGTTATGTTGTTTTTAATTTAGGCATTGACATGATGAAAGACTCGCATTCAGTGGAAGTAAAGGATGAACAACTTGTGGATCAGATATCCAATGATCTCAAAATATGAAATTCGCCGATGTATAATAATTACTGCTACTTATTTGGCGGCAGTCGTTAGCGATTAGAAAATGTGTAGAAAAACGAGCTTAAGGTCGTATTCGGTGGTATAGGGACGAGAAAGATCTGGTCTGACCGTTGTCGTCTGATGTATTGTTACCGTGACAACCTCCATAACAAAACGCCGACTTTGACCGTCTACGGTGGACTTAAAAATTTTCTGCTCATACCGAAGCTAGTCTGACCGCATCCTAACAGACACGCAACCCCAATTCCCCCTTCCAGATACCTGCACACCATTAGAGCCATTTCTGCTTTGTATATAATCTCCTTTTCGTGTTTTCTCCACATCAGTTTACTGTCTGAAGTCAAACCTAAATTCTTGACTTTTTGTCTCTATCCATCCTCGCTCCCATCAAGTTTAATGGTTTTGAGGTTGAGCTTTATTTTCTTATTGAAGGCTATTAATATGGTTTTGGTGGGGTTGATGTTAAGTCCCACTTGCCTGCACCAGCTATTTGTATAGTTTAGCCCTTTTGTACAATGTCACAAAGGGTGTTTTCGAATTTTCCCCTGGTTGTTATGACAATATCATCGTCATATCCTTGGCAGGATATTCCGAGGTCAGTCAAACCACACAGGAACTCGTCAACCATCAGGCTCCACATTAATGGGGATGCTATTCCTCCCTGTGGACTTCCTCTGGTCCTCGTCTCTGCTACTCTAGTGGTGAGCAGTTCCGACATCCATTTGGATGCTGTGCTGTCTCTATCTTCTGTCTTCTATTTAATGCTCTTTTGACAGCCTCATGAGGAGTATTGTCAAAAGCACCTTCTTTATCCAAAAATGCGCATACTACAGCTTCTTGGATGTCTAGAGCACCTCGGATAGAGGAAGAAACTGCAGAGCCTATCCTGTCAGTGCATGGGAAGAAACTACGTAAAAGGTAGGTTCAGTCTCAAGGCTGATGGGCTACATAAAGAGACGGGTTGAAGGATGTGATGCAAGTTCAGAGGACCACAATAGATCTAGAAGGATAGCAGAATAAAATAATGATGCTCTTTTTTACATTTTTATTAGTTCAGTTACATACAGATAAAACACGAGTACATTCAAGTAAATCATTTCGGCTAATGATAGCTTCATAAGCTTTCCATTTGCATTTACAAACAAACAAGTTGTAGATTGGTATTATTTTTATACGATACATCAACCTTGTAACTTACAACAAAGATTATCGTGGACAAAACGCATTCCACGGATTTCTTGGCTTAATACCCACAGGATGATCGTAACAATGAGCTTTACAAGGACAATCGTAACAGCAGCAAATTTCAGGATCTGGTTTGTGTAAACAGCAAGGCCTAGTACAAGGACCAGGTGTGTATCTTTTAGATTGCTTAGGCTTCGGAAGACATTTTTGTACTTCTGCTGTCCACACTCCACAAGGATGGCCATTACCTATAGCAACACATAAAAATACAATAACTTTTAGTAACTACTACATCGTCTTCCTGCACAACTTTTGCCGGTGTCGAATGGGATTTTTACTTAATTGTCAAAACAAACTCACACGGTGGAGACAGCTTCATATCGCAAGGAAGAAAGCCAGTTGGACATCCTTTTGTCGGCTGTTTCCGTTTTCTTCTGTAATCTTCACATCGGGAGCTATGAGGATTGCCAGTTTGTGGTAGTTGCTTCGGAGGACGGCTGGATGGTGTAAACATGTGCCAGTCTTCATTGTAGGCATTGTAAAAGTTCATATAGCGACTAATCTCAGCTGCTTCGTCCGATAATGGAGGCTAAAGAAATAAGATTTTGTACATTTCACGGCATTTTTCAAATATCGATTGACTTACATCGTCTCCACAACAAACTGTGGGCATCATGAGCGGTTTGACTGGTTGAGGTTGAGTTGGAGCTAAAATTGGAGGTGGACAAGTCATGCAACAAGTCGCGTGAGGATAAACAGGTGGGGGAAATGGAGATTTGAAAGATGGTCCACAACTGAAATGCATAAAAGGTTATTGGTATGTGAAGTAAAAAAATATCTTCTGTGTTTTTGACTGTAAAAAAAGTTGCTGATGATTAACTTACCAAGGATCGCAACACGCCATTTCACTACAAACGAACCGATATAAACAAAAACTGGAATTTTTAGTATAATAGCCTAAATATGAAAAATTTCGGAATACAAAAATTTATTACATATATGTCAAAGTTAGTTGTCAATTAATTTAAACACGTTTCCATAGTTTCTATTTAGGTTAAGTAACAAAATAACGACTACCAGCCACACTTGAACACATGTCGACTGTATAATGACCACGTACTCCATGCATGCAAATAAGTTTTAAGAATAAGAGGAAGTTATTGGTCCATATGTACCGAAGGTCTTCACCAACATGCCTATCAATCAGGAAAATCCTGTGAAACAGTCTTACACCAACTGGTGTCGAAAATTGAGGCTGCCCTAGGAAATCAAGAAATAGCTCTCGGAGCATTTGTTGATATAGAAGGAGAGTTCGACCACACCTCCTTTGACTCCATGATTGCTGCTGTTGCAAGTCGTGGGAGGAACCTTATTTGGAGATTCTATGGAGGTATCGATGATGAAGAGATTACCACAGGGAGGAATCCTATCACCTTTGATGTGGGAGCTTGTCTTAGACGAAATCCTGGAAGAATTGAACAGGAAGAGGGTATACACCCATGGGTATGCAGATTATCTGACAATACTTGTACTGGGGAAATATCCTAACGTTATATCGGAGCTGATGCAACAAGATCTGGAAATGGTGTAGATTTGGTGTGGGAGGGAATACCTAAGGGTGAACCCTGCAAGAACTGCGCTCATTCCCTTCACTAGGAAAAGGAAGCTTGAGAGACTAAGACTGCCAAGCATCTTCAACGTGCAGCTGTGTCTTAGCCAGGAGGTCAAGTATCTGTTTAGGATCAAGTTTAGGATAGAGTGACAGTAAGTTGTTTGCATTCGTATGTGGTTTCATCTTGGTTTAAATTTTTGATTAGTTCGAGTTTAAGCTTTATACCTTTTATTAATAAAATGCTTCAAATTCAAATTGAACAAGTTAAACAGAGTGATAGATGTCAGATGTCAACATTTTTGTCCTGGACAAACTCAAACATCCCAATGAAGGAAAAAGAAGAAGCTGAAATATGGAACAGAAAAGGAAGACTATCGACCACTTCACATTTAAACTAGTGACGTATCTGCATTATAAGTTGCATTTTTTCAGTAAATTTTTTTTTCATTTTTTTCTGTTAATCTAAAGACCAAATTTAAAATAATTTTATTTTTGAATATCCCATTTGTCATTTGTCACTTATTAATATTACCTAATAATACAAAATTGAATTAAACGTGATTGAATTTGACATTTCAATTGAAAAGCCATTTTATTTTGGTTTTGGTTTTTTTTTTCAAATGACATGACTAATAAAGGCAATGTGTCACTTGGTTGGTTATCTCATAATAACAAAGGCCAAGTTGAATGAAATTTTGGTTGAAGAAAACAACTGAAATATGATGGATACATGAAACAAATTTATAAATAAAATTTAAACATCAAAAAAAAAACTTTTCGATGATTCATTTCAAATTTTAGTTCATTTTTATATCTTTATGAAAAATATCTAAATTTCCGTGAACAAAATGGCTTGTTGTGATGCCCCTTTATTAGGGCAACTGCAGAATGTTATGGCAGAACTAGCAGGACTGTAAGTTATTTTAACATTTTTCAAAATAAAGATTGTTTCCTCTCAACAAAATTTCAAATATAAGAGATAATGTAGGTATATATTTATGATGATAACGTTCCCTGAGAAAGTATGCAATAGATAATGAGTTCCGGTCGTATGCCGACACTTTTCACATGGAAGGAGCGTCAAAAGTAATGCTAGTCGATATTCTTAACATGTCTAAATCAATTAATAATGAACATAAATTGAATTTGGACCATACTTCACTTTTCTTACAAATCTAAACCTTTCTTGAACAATTTTCATACGTAAAAGAAATAAAATTCGTTGAAACCAATTTTTAGCTGTCATTTTTATTTCTAGTAGTTCCAACATCGGAGGCAGTGGCGCACCATGTTGTAAACGACCCTGCTGCCCTGCGCCGGTTTGTGTAGAATGTCCACCTCCTCCACATCCAATTTGTTGCATGCCTTGTCCTCCACCTCTGATACTACCAACGCTACCAGAACCTGTCAAACCTCTCATGATGCCCGTGGAAAAGTGTGAGGTAAAATTTCATTTATAGTACTTGACGCAATTCCTTTTATATCCAATGATACATCAAAACGTATCTTTGTTTCTGCTGACAGACAGGCAGCACTTAAATCCTTAGATCTAGACTGGTCTGGCACTGACTACAAAAATTCTTAACCCTGACCAACCACAGGATTAAGTGGTTTTCGGGGCAAATGAAATGATACACTTGCAAAGAAAGGGTCTGAAACGGAATTCACTGGTCCCACAGTAAACTCCTGGTGAAGAAACCCTCGGAGTGGCTGACCAATGAAATACTAAACCTAAGTAGGAGTCAAATAAGATCATTACTCACCGATCACTGTGCTTATATATACCATGGGTATATATAAGGAGGAATGCATGGGAGAGAAAGAAACAACCCCACACATAATCTTCGAGTACGAAAGTACTGACTTTTTGGAGATATAAACTCCCAGGACTAGAACGCTCAAGGGAGAGTCTTTTTTCAAGAAGGATCTTATGAAAAGACTTTAGCCTGATAGGCACAAATATTCTCTTCACATAGACGGTACAACCAAGCTCACAAAAAGCCTGAAGTCATCAAGTTGTCCAAAAATATGCCAAAAGAGTCTCATAATTTACTCAAACTTGTGCAATCATGAAATTTTGTAGTAGTTTAGCCTTCTTAAAATTCAAGGGTTATACTGAGTGAGCCTTCATTATTTTTAGAATCGCATGGACGAAGCAGAGCAATTAGTATACAGACACGCCAATTTCTACAACAACTATAACATCGACTGGAAAACTGAATCGATAAAGCCTTGTGGTCCACCGTCGCCGGATCCAAGAGCTGACTTGAAGTACAAAGTAGGAGTTACGGTAGATGGGAAAAAACCTCTTTGTCCAGATTATTGTAGAAAGGACAATTGTTGTACAGATAAAGGATGTCCAACGGGCTTTAAGCCGTGCGTTATGAAGATGCGTGCACCTACCAATTGTCATCCCTGTGGGATTTGGTGTGCGGAAGTACAGGAGTGTGCTCCCAAACCGGCCGGGGAATCTAACGTTCAGCGACCGTGTCCTAAGGGAGATGCGATTTGTCGGATACATAACGGTTCGCAAAAATGTAATCCCATGTGTTTTAATCGATAACAAAAGCATTTTGATCGTGATTATTATTAATGTAGAATACGCGTCAATATTTCTATAGAAGTGTCACGCTCTACAAATTTTCATAATTTCATCGAGTTTGGAGTTAAACTTCAAAATTCTTTATTTTATCACTTTGTATGTACCGTTTTTGTCGTATCGTTTGATGTAGTATATTAAAAGTTTTTTTTAATGGTTTTGTTCATATTTCTAAAAATTACCTGCAACTACTAAAATGGATAACTCCCATGCTACAATTCAGAGGCTTTGGTGGCTTTGGTGTCAGCCACTAGATGATACTATACTCCATTCCATTTTTTGCATCTTAATACACTATAAATTAAGCGTAAAACTGGCTGAAGTTTGAGGTTATCAAAAAATGTCATAGGTTGTCACCATAAACCCAACATCTATTAGGCAACCCAGATCACGACTTAATAAATAAATAAAGTTTTACAACAATAATTATAACAACCACTGCAAAACTGTGAACTGTAATGTGCAAAAGAAAATTGACACTATTAACCAGTGACAAGGTACTTGCTAACTAACCTAACGTCATTTGTTCACCTCATTGTTTACTATTTTTTGAAAAGTTCCCTCCACTGCTGTAGTAACAGCACTGGAAGTCAGTACCAAAAATAACCTACTTGGTCAGTACAGTACCTTTGTAAACGTCAATTGCACGAGCCCTTTGAAATCGTAGAAGACAACGGTTATCGGTGTTGCCAGCTATACACCCAGTTTCGTACTTTCGGATAGGCAACCTCAATACATAATGGAAATTGAATTTCTATTATGTTTTCCATAATGGAAATACGTGTATTAAAATAAACCCTCAAGCTCTGTCTGAAATAAATATACCTAATACTTCTGTAGGAATGTGCAGCTAAAAAAGCTGCAGCCGCGAAAGAAAAAGAAAAAAACAAGAATGAGAACGAGGGAAACTTTTACAATAACTACAACGTAGACTACAGAGAAGGAATTAGATGGAAACATACAGTGCCTATTAAGAAATATGTTAAAACGCGAGATCTTCAAAAAGGAGTCACACTTTCGGGCCAGCCTGCTTGTTGTTGTTGTGCAAATAAATCGTGCGGAGGAAATAAAAGGACAAAACAAGTACAGTATTATTTCCTATGCCATTGGCCTTTTCCAAGTACGTCATCGTGGCAAATTTCTGTCACCGGACAACCTTCACACTAAATTCTAATATAACCTCAAACCGAATAATACAAAACGATAAAACTCCATAACAATTGCTTTTTTGCACTTTCAAATTATTATAGTATCCAACTAATACATACTAGTACACAAATTTACCAAAACCAACTAACTTTTGTTCTCGATTTACATTTAAATCAGTGAAAAATGCTATTTTCATCCATCTTTCTGAACGTTGTCCGTCATCAGCTGACAAAATGGCGCGGGTTGACGTCACTTGGAAACGCTCTATTAATAGTTATTTAACCAACAAGTGTATTAATGAGGGCCATTAACAATCGAGATAATTTAACGCACGAGCAGAGCGAGTGCGTTAATGTTCGAGATTGTTAATTGCCCTTTTAATAGTCGTGTTAGTTACAAAGCTTTTCCGTCGACTGTATCAGTTGTATTCGTTTTTCTCAATATTTAAAAACTAAAAATATTTATTTGTTTCATAGGTAAGTACTGTCAAAAATAAATAATGACATTGAAATGTCACAGAGAAGGTCGCCAGTTCAAATGTCACTGTTTTCGTTTTTCTTACATTATATTTTGGATGTTTCATTGTTTCAACACTAATATTATTATAATTTTGTAGAATAATAAAATAAAAACGATATGCAGGTCAAAAACTAAAAGTATTCTATACTAGGATTCATTTTTTGAAGACGTTATTGTATGTTTGGTTGCCTACGCCACAGGTAACTGTCAATATAAATATAATGTATAAGATGTGCGTTGGGTTGCCTGCAGAAAATCGTTGATTAATGTAGGTAAATCATGCATTAATGGGGGTCATTAATGTATGATTTTGTCTAATTTTGAGAACGTTAATAGCATATGTTAATACACGGTCGACGGAAAAGAAATTTAATATAGCCATAGAATAACCGAGTCACGCAGAAGGGTCAACTTTTGACATTTAAGTATTGTTGCTAAGGTAAGCGATTTTGATGTGACATTAATGACAGTATCAGCACCTATCACGCACTGAAAAAACTGTCGAAATAAGTTACATTGCAAAAAAGAGTTGAGCAATTTAAATGCTTAAACTTAAAAACTATGGAATTGGAACGAAAAAAGAGAGTGAAAACCACGTGGGAACAACTCAGGTTACTGTTAGTAAGCAGTTCCAACGTTAAGAGCAAATGGTTTGTGAAAGTATTTGCTCCTGGTAAATCAGACGCAAGCGCAAAGGAACTTGGTTTATTAACTCGGATCTGTTCAAAACCACGTGTAGGGAACTCCAGGGCAGAACACAGTAGTTCAAAAATCATGAGGGACGGAGTCAGCACGTTCTAAATTGAGTAATCCATGTTTTTTTAACAGCAATTTGAATCTGCTCCATCTGTCTCAATTAATAAACGGCAAACAAATGTCAGCTCAAGTTTAATAGTCATAAACATAAGGGTTGTCTCTCGCTGCGCTGTGACAAACTTCACTAGTACAGATTACCTGTTCCAACAGAGCTGTTGCGGACTAGTTTCAGATCCCAAATGCGCGCATGGGCAAAATCAAATTTGAGTAAAGTCCGAAACGAATCTTTGATTGTCTGTCAACATTCATATTATATATTCACTTATGCAAAATTGATACGTGTGGAAAGTGGAGTGGGTTGTCTTCTTTTCACATAGCACCCGTAGGAAATAATGAAATGAAAGTATCAATACCGAATAGTGAAGACTGTTTGAATCGCTTCTGTGTCAGTGAGTTATTCTGTGGTATAGCAGTATTTACTTCCTAACGTTTTCGTGCGAAATTCATTCAATTTCGTACACGAATTGTAGTCGAGTGCTCTCGAAAATACATCCCCTGTCTTGGAGCACTTTCTTTTATTGTTTTTTTATCCTAATGTTCACCCTTTGTATATAAAGTTAGTTCATTTATATTGTTATATATATTTAAGGAAACTAGCGCTGATAATAATGGGTATTCAACAGGAAACAACAAGCCATACATGTTTCAATTGACTCCTTCTCCTGATCGTTCCGGTGCATGGTGCGTCGAAATTAAACCTTGTCCAGAGGATAACAAAAATAAAACAAAGAAAACTGCCAATCGGAATGAGATCAAACCGTGCTCCAAACCTTGTTGTAAACACTGGAAACCTAAGGAGGGGGAGTGTCAATATGACTTACCTTGCAAGGCTGCTTGTTTTAACCATCCACCTGGCATAAAACCCAAACATCACGTACCTGAAAGTAAGAAATACTTGTTTTTACGTAACCAGCTACGACAGGTTTTGTTTAGTAATAGTAGGCAAATTGTATCAACTTTTTGTTTCAATTTGTTTTAGTCGACTATGAACTTTTGAAAGTTCTGGGAGAGTGCATGAAGAATACCTACGTTAAATGATCTTAATGAATAAGAGAATGAGAAGAACAATTAACACTTTTTTCTCCTTGCGATGAAGTTTGGATAAAAATACCGTTGCTTTTCGATGGAAGAAACAATTTAAGGTTTTAATACAAAAGATTATACCAATAGAATTTTTTTACTGTAACTGAACAATTAAAAATAAAGCTATAAATTACAAGATTTGTGTCTAGATCATGTAATCCTTCCAATAGTTAAACTACCTCTGTACTACCCCACTACTACGGAAAATATAGACTACATTTGCACTTGTGCGGAAAAAGCAGGATTAAATCATTTTCAGAAAATATATTGCTGGGATCTTTTATCTTTGAAAATTATAGTTTTAGAAAAAAAAATGGTGTACAACGTGTGCACCAACTTAGTTTTCCCAACGCTGTACAAATTACTATTGGACGATGGTTTATATTAGGTTTTTCCTGCATTTCTAGTATAAGTAATTCTAACCAGTTTCCACTGTTTTGTATCTTTAATATCGTGGGATCGTAGAAAAATTTTGGTGAGTAATTCGAGGGTCACTTCTGATACATTGCAACTTTTCCATATAGATACTACAGATAGAGGCAACAAGCCATAGGCCGCTGTGTAAGTGGGAATGTCCGTCTGAAATCAGGTGAGAGAGAAAAAGGCAGACGTCAGAGGTTTTTCTGCCTTTGTCTCTCGTCTATAGCCTCTGACTTTCTATCTCTCTCTTATAAGCTGATGAAGGGTTCCGAGCTGGATTGTTGCCTGTATTTGTAGTATCCCTATGAACTTTTCACCTCAAGTGGCAAAGCAGCATTTTCACTCTTATTACACAAACAGTTATTGGGAGTAGGAAGTTTGTCTAACTGATTAATTCCCCTTTTATTTACTGTGAACCACTTTTTGATGGAAGTTTTGGAACCAATTATTTCTTACCTGTTTGATGTCTTTTGCATAGCAATATATTCAGCTACTATCTTCTGGTCTTCACTAAATAAGACCATAAGGACACCGATAACCCACTAGATGGCTAGCTTAAAACATGGTTAAACATTTTACGCCCAAACCATAATGACGTTGCCACATTTATAGTTGAGGCATTTTTTTGAGACACTCTTGAGCACAAAAATCTATTGCTAATAGTTCCGCTTGGAGTGTTTCCTAGGTCGGTTGATATCCTAATATTTAGACCTGTAACCCCTATTCCTAACTCTGTTTTTATCCTCTGTTGCGTTGTTTTGATCCACCAAACCAACGCAGCATAGGTTTTGTTGTGATCTGAGATTAGTGATCCTTACATGTAATGCTTCCCTTATCCTTACTTACTCTCTATACAAAAGAGAATAAGAGAATTGTGAGGTTTTGGTTTTTAAAAAATGGCGGTATAGACAATTCCAGAATACCTGACTTTGGCAGGTAGGCCATATTGTGCTGGGTTTCCCCATCAGTTGGAGCTGAAGTTGTGTGTTTTGACATATGGTGTAAGTCAGTTGATTGTTAGACAGTCTTTGTAGAACAATGCCAATGTAAAATATATTTGATTTAAATAATAAAAACTTTACAAATAATACATGGCGCAGTCAGTAAACTTTTGTTTCTGAACTGAATTAAATAATAATTGATATGTCAGACGACGAAAAAAACAATCAACAGAGTTATGTGATTCCAACGAAAGTCAAGGGCAGCAGATTCAGGGGTTTCAGTCTAATAACAATGGGTAATAATTGGTCTGACAACCGTTAGATATGACCAGTAGATCCTTTTCGATTTCAGACCCCACGTTTTCCCAAAAAGCCGGCGGCACGTCCAGAGAGTCCTTGTTCCTTTTGAGGTACCTAATAGATGCTATGTGTGGATTCCACGTACTCCTATCAAAGGATGTCTCCTATGGGTACTCATCCTCTCATGAGAACGAGAGAGGATTATTCCATTCATGCTAGGAGGCTCTGTATTTTTAATTTCCTCCTGTTAGTGAATGAGATGAAAACGACACGTTTTGTTGGGATTTGCTGTTATCCCTTCCTTCGAACATCAAGTAGTTATAAGGTTTAAGCCACGTTGCATGCGATCGGCAATAATACCGTCGTGTTTACCTCTAGCCTCTAACTAAATCATTAGCGTAACCCAGAACACGAAATTCTTCTCTTTTGAGCTTCGCTTGTCAACCACTAGTTACCACAGTAGAGGTGATAAAACTCCTCCTTGCGGACAGCCTTTATGTGTTTATAATAGTCGATTGATTTCCGAGAAAGGTGATTATTTTCCTAGTACTTAACATGGATTGAACCCACTTGATTACGGAGGGTTGGATACCTTTTGCTGTTGCGGCGGCGCTGATCGATTCATATGAGGTATAATCAAATGCACCATTTATTTTATACCTATGGACACACATAGCGCCACCTCCTTTTGCCTTTTCTTTGTGCAAAGCATCTACAGTGGATTTGCCTGATTGGTAAACAAATTGTTCTTCGTGAATCTGTATTTCTTTATAAATATGTATTAAGTATTTTTTCCATACTTTTAAGTAGAAAGGTCTATAAGACTTCGGTTCCTCTTAAGGGCGTTTATTGCCACTATTAGGAATAAAGCAGACCCTGGCATGTCTCCATCCTTTTGGAATATAATCCTATTTCATCTTGAATGTCTCAATTAGGTGTGTACTTAAGATAACAGAATAGAGATGGAAAGATACCATCCTCTCCAGGAGATTTGTAGGGCTTTTTTCGGATCGAGTTGGAAAACTCATGTTCGAATGGGTCCTATCCAGGACCCAAACAGTGTTGGACTCTTCCCCAAGGGGATGCCTGCAAATCAAACCCACCTACCCCTTCCTCAGTATCACTACTCTAGCATACTTCGAGACGGGCGGCGGTCCCTCACACACTCTCCGCTCACACCGTCTTCCTCTCCCTACTTATCACTCCTACCTCTCATGCCATATCGAGTCCTTCTCTCCCCCTAATAATGCTCTCCACTACGCCACTTACCTCCATCCATTCCTCCTTCCCTCTCAACATTATCTCCACCATGCTCTCCCAATACACCGACTCCCCTAGTTTCCTCTCAAACTTCTTCAGCACTTCCTCGTTCTTCCAGCATCTAAACGCATGCCCCACATCATCCTCAACTTCACGCCTCTCGCACACTCCAGTCTCTCTTTTCCCAATCTTGTGGAGTGAACACCTGTGTCAAGAAGTAGTTTGCCTCTTCGAATTTCCGGTCCATCCAATCTCTCCTATTCCCAATCGCTCCTTTTAACGCGCCCTCATACTCCTCCATCCATTCCTGAACTTCGATCCTCTCTGGTCGCCCACCTCCAGCGTTTGTTCTTGGCTCTAGCTATCACGTCCAATGGGTAGGACCTTGAAAGCACCGCTGCTGCAACTCCACCCAATGTCCTGTGGACCCCTGCACCACCCTCAGGAGTATCCCTCTCTGCACCCGCAGGAGTGGCCTAGCCCTTGCATTCACCCCACACCTCCGCACCGTACAGCATACTCTGCTCTACAGTCCCACCGATTTCCCTCCTCTTCCACTCTCCCAGTCCTCCATACTTTTAAGTAGAAAGGAGGTAAGACTGATAGGTCTATAAGACTTTGGTTCCTCTTAACAGCGTTTGCCATTCTTAGGAATAAAGCAGACCCTGGCATGTCTCCATCCTTTTGGAATATAGTCCTATCTCATCTTGAATGTCTCAATTAGGTGAGTACTTAAGGTAACAGTGCCCTGTTGTAGCAGGACTGGAAAGATACCATCCTCTCCAGGAGATTTGTAGGGCTTAAAGCTGTTAACAGCCCATTCAATTCTGCTGATCCATATTTTCTTACTTAGTTAACAAAATAAAACAAATTTGGCTCTTAAAATCTATTTATTAACTTAATTAAAACGCTACAAAGCGTATTTTCAAAATACATTATCATTTTTGTACAATTTAAATATATTTTACTCGAAATTCCACTATAGCCCTGGCATAATAAACGCAACGTTATCCAAAGTACTAATTAACTCTTCCGGAGTACAACAGTTATCTTGTAATTCGGGAATTTGCTGTGTAAGACATAACAGAGGTCCCAAAGCGCACAACAGTGAATCTAGAAGAACTGACAAACTTCCAGACACCGCAATTTGTCCCTAAAAACATTTTTATTTAGATTTGTCGATTATATAGAGTTAAAATTACCTCATGTTCTTTTAATCTCTCTCCAATTATAGTTAAACTTTCTCCTAGTAGTTTCAAATGTGCAGCGACATCTATCGGCTTGATGCCGTTGACTTTAAACGGGGAGTCTTTTCCTCGAGGACTGGGTGGAGATACGTTGATATTTTCGTAAGTTGGTACTCCAATTTGAAAGGGCCGTAAAGGTCCAGGAGGAGTTTTATTGTTGCTCAGAATAATTTTTTTTGTAGTGGAAGATGGTTTTGGAGACGTTTTTAATGGTAGAGACTTCGTAAAGTTCGAAAAATGTTCTAAATTTGATAATAAATCGATAATTATATATTACAATGTTTATTAACTTTTTGAAAATAATATGTATGTTAAGAAACTTTTAGAATTTCTAAAGAGTGGTGCAGGTTTTTAATGAGGGGATTCATCCGAAATGGATTCATCATACATAGTGGAAACTGGAAACTTGCCCTAAGTTACGATCTAACCATAATATGACACAGAACTACGAAATAATCTAGAAATTGCGATGTTGTCAAATTCATTTCACCATGCGAATGAAAATGTTCGCACATCTCGAACAGAGGTCAAGAATACCATTTTTAGAAAGTGTTCGCAAATTGACCATTCATAACCATGCGCATTCATACAATTGCGAAGGATGTCAAGAATAGCTTCCCAGATAGAAAATTATGACTCTCTTGTAGGAAGTTGAACTAAAATCTCTAAATAATTATCTCAAACAATACTCTCAAGATTGAGAGAATATTAATTTATTTATGTTATTGTTAAAATCAAGAAATTCTAATTAATGTGTTCTGTGATTCCCGTAAAACTACTGGTCCTTCAATTACAAGAGCTAACGAGGTCCAATGTTAGTATTACCAGTAGTTTTCAATTTACCCACATTCTACTGCTCGCTGGTTACTACAATTTACCTTTATCTTTTCCTTTTAGCTTATCTGACTTGATAATTTTTCCGTCTTTGATAACAAGTTTCTTTTTCGATGAAGTTGAATCGAGTCTTCTGAAGCCTTCCGTTTCATCGAAATCACTTTCCGATTCTACTGAATCTTCTATGCTAGATTCAGTAGCATTTGCATTTGGTTCATATTCACTGTTATATTCAGAACCACTGTCCTCCATGTCATAGTTTTCTTCCTTTGAATACATCTGGTAAACAAGATTAAAAATATAGTTATGGTAACTGTAGACACAAATATGTGAACCCTTTTTTAAAAATTGTATCGTATGCCCGTGATAGATGGAAATTCATACAAATAAACTAACCCCTTTTAAATATTTACCCCCATGATATGGAAATTTGAACAGACAAACTAGCCCCTTTTAAATATTTTATCGTAGGTGTACGCCCGTGGTAAATGGAAATTCTTACAAATAACTTAAGGCCCCTTTAACAATTTTATCGTTCGCCCATGGTAAATGAAAATTTTTACAAATTAATTAACCCTTTTTAAAAATTTTATTGTACACCCATGGTAGATGATTTTTTTTTAAATACATTAATCGCTTTTGAAAATGTTATCGTACGCCCATGGTAGATGGAAATTTTTACAAATAAACTAACCCCCTTTTAAAATTTCTATCGTACCCCCAAGATTTGGAAATTTGAACAATCAAACTAACCGGTTTGAAATATTTTATCGTACGCCCATGATAGATGAAAATTTTGCAAAAAAACGTCCAACACGCACATGATACAGTCGAGGCCCAGCACCCCAGCACCTTACATTAGTATATTGGTGACGATAACGTCACCAACCCAAAATTGTCACTTACTATCAATTAAGATTATTTATCAATAAACTTACTTCATCAAACTTGGATTTTTTTGGAGAACCTTCAAAAGTCTCTGGTTTTCTTTGTACCACTGCTGGAGATCTTTTATTGAATGTTCTGTCAATTTCATCTGGAGATTCAAAGTCCATTAACTTGGAAGATTTTTTTCTTACTCTTCCACTTCTTGACACGCCTGTCACTTCAAGATCTATAAAACAGAATTAAGATGTTACGATTTTAGCAGGGACTTAAATTTTTTTAGACATTAAATAAAAAAACAGACTTCCATACCCAATCACAATTAACTAAAAACAACAATTTAATACTTATTTGTAGTTTCGTTTAATTTAATTGAGAAATTATTGTTAATTATTTATTGTTTTATATTGAAATCATATACCTTACTGCTATGACTATAATAGCAATATTGTAACAAGTTTACAGTTAAAATCAAAGTGATAAACCAACTGGATTGTTTACAATGTAGAATTTTTGAGAAAGGAAAATATGAAATTGAAAAAATTGAAAATCTAATTTGAAAAATAGCTTTTATTGTACAAAATGCAAGCTTATGTTGACCATATACATATAAAACTTATGAAACATCTTCGTCTTGCATCCAACCATCTTCATCACTAAAGAATCGTCTTTTAACTGTTGTGTTCATGTAAGGACGAAGAGCCCATTCCGTATCAGCAGAATTAACATTGTCCAATGTACCCAGTTTAATTTCATACAATCGTAATTGAAATCTTGGACCAACTTCACTTAATTCAATCTAAAAGTATAACATACAATAAATATAAAATATTTAAAATTGTAGGTATATAAACTCACTAAATAATATATAACTACTCACCTGCCTATCTACACTTTTATAAGTATGATGCCTAAAACTTATGTAATCATCATGATTAGCAAAAGTAATAACCCTTTTTGAATCTTCCTTTGGTACTGGGAACAAGTACTTTAATACATTCATGGTACGTTCAGCTAAGGTCGTCTTAAAATTATGAAATATTAAATGAGGATACTGTTCAGAAACAGTTCCAATATCAGGTATATCATGTCTCATAACAACATCGGACATGTTGAAGTAAGCCGTTGGACCATATGGAAGATGACAAATAACTAATCCATCTGGTACACCTCTGTGTTCATGAACAACGATAAAATCTGTCACATCGTTGGCTCTACATGCATGTATTAGTTGTTTCATTTCATAATTACCACGATTCATTCGTTGAGCGTTTGGGAAAATTAATCTAAGTTCTTTAACAAACATTTTTAACCTGGAACTGGGATCTCTGGATGTTGTTAAAACTATTTTCGGATCTTCTACTCCTGCATACCTGTATTCATCATCTTGAGAATTTGCTACAGTTCCTCCACTTTCTCCGCCAAGTCTAGCAGCTGCTTGTGGGCCTGCATCTTCCCATTCTATTTTTTTCGCATAATGAAGTGCCTTTTGTTGAAGGTCTCCATGGATAGTGGTGTGTTGGTCGAGGCTCTTTTTTATTCGATCTTTTTTATCCTGTATAGATTTTTGTCGATCTTCGACTGTTTTTCTGTATAAATATTCTCTCCGTAAACGCGCTTGTCGTCGAATCATTGTTTTAAACAGCTTTTTGTAAACCTTTTATTGAAATCGTTCGTGCACATGTACATGTACGATAAACAATGACATAACCTCAAAAATACAAACGTCAACCGTCACTCGAAACAAAAATATCAACCTGGACTGGAAAAGCAGAAAAAAATCAGAAAGAATAACAATCTTTCACAGCTGGGAAACAAACAAAAATAAATATTTACCTGTAAGTGACTTGTAAAGTAAATTTGTTAGAAAAAAATTCCAAATTCAGGCCAGATTATCAATTTCAGTTAAGTTATAATTTCGCAGAATTTGGAGAATATCAAATTCAGGTAATGCAAGAATATCAATAAATCAATTAATATTCAATTGCAATTTGTTTAGACCTTAAACGCCAATAAGGAAAAAAATGAAAGTAGGAAACAAAAATAATTACCTTCAGTTTTTTGCTTCTTTGATGAAAAGTTTTCCATGTTAAAATATTTATGAGTTATTGATCCGGTGAACAATTAACAGCTAATCGTTTATTAATCACTACAGCTGCTCTAAAAATTACTTTTAATCAGATCTTTTAATTTTAAATGCTATTTTTAACAACTTGGATTATATTAATTATTTTGAGGTTTTATTCTTCTTTTTTACTTTATTTGTACATAGAGCTTACAGAAAATTTTGACAACCGAAGTTGTTATCGCTGGAATACAAATGAAGGTAGTATTTCGTACTTTCTACCAATAAAAGATACATCAATAAGTTATAATTCGTTGAAGATTTGTGATTAATAACAAGCATTATTGTTAAAAAAGCAGCTTCTATAGCATACATTGGTAGCAAAAACCATAGAAATAACAATGTAATTCTGTGACTAAAGTTCACATCAGATTACACTAAATCTGACATGTACTGTTTAGGTAGAGGCCAAAATAGAGAAGAAGAAGAAGAAGAAATCTGACATGTGCGAAATTGAGGTTATGATAATATTCAGTATTAAAAGTTATGTTATTAACCAGTTAATTTACTACTACATTTAGATGGTAATTACTTTATTTAGATTAAGTAAGGCTTAAAGATGGCACATTGTAAAGTACATAATGTGAGATTCTACAACCCAGAACCCCAACCAATTCGATGTATGAAAATTCACCACGATACCAAAAAGTTGGCTTTATCCAGATTAGATGCATCTATAGAAATTTGGAACTTACAAAATACATGGTTTTTAGAAAAATCCATTGCAGCAACGGCAGAAAATTTCAGTATAGAAGATTTGGCATGGTGTGGTAATAGACTTTTAAGTGTAGGACTCCATGGACTGTTGGTTGAATACAATTTATCTAAACTTTGCTTAGAAAATCGTTGGGCAGTAACTGGAGAAGTAGCTTTCTGCTTAGATGTTAACAAAACCAATTCAAAAATAGCCATTGGTACTGAACAAGGCTATTTAAACATCTTTACTGTTGAAGAAGATGGAATTTACTTCAAAAAATTTCTCGACAAACAAGAAGGTCGAATCATATCTCTTAAATTTGACTGTTCAGGAGAATATATAGCAACAGGAAGTATAGATGCTATTAGAGTATGGAATGTTGAAACCGGCCATGCTATTCACAAAATGACCACTGGTAGATCCGAAGTAAATAAACCAACTATTGTATGGTCTATTAGTATAACTGATGACTTCACAATAATAAGCGGAGACTCAAGAGGAAAACTAACATTTTGGGATGGAAAAGTTGGTTCGCAAATAGAAAGTTACCAGTCACATAAAGCCGATATATTGTCGATATGTTTATCACCAAACCAGTCAACGTTATATTGTGCTGGGGTTGATCCGAACATCATCATCTATGAAAAAATAACGATTAAAAGTGGTGCTCCAAAATGGGTTAGAAGTATACAAAGAAAAATACATGAGCATGATGTTAATGCTTTAGTTTTATTAGAAAATAGACTTTACTCTGGAGGTGCTGATAGTTACTTAGCTTGTAGCTTTCATCCACCTAAAACACTGTTGAAGCTGCCTCCTTTACTGCAAAATCCTTGCGTTCAACTAGCACCTTCTGCCAAACGTTTGCTATTAAAGTATCCAAAACATGTTGAATTGTGGAGTCTCGGTAACAGTAAAGCAGTTGATGTGAATTATAGAGGCTTGGTGACACTAAACGAAGAACCGAAGAAATTATTAGAATTAAAGAGAATAATAAAAAATTATGACGATGAAGAAGATACGGAAGGAATTATTTGTACTGCTATTTCTAATGATGGTGCATGGATACTATACAGTACTATTCAAGGGGTAAACTTATTTCAGTTCATACATAATGATGAAAATCCAAATCTTATAAAAGTTGATAATTTAGAACATAAAAGTATTCCTTGTATATGTGCTACATTCACTTCTAATAATAAACAATTAATAACTTGCCCGAACTCTGGAAATATATTTATTTACCAACTTTTAGACAACAAAGCATCGTTATTACAAGTAATTGAAACTTCTAATATGTTAGAATGTATAACATTTTTAAAAATAAGTACTTGCTGTAATTATTTAGTGGTTGGAGACACTGAAAGTAATATAGTTACATGGAAGTGGAATACTAAGAAAAATGAATGGGTTCAATATTGCAAACTTCCTAAATATAAATGTCCTCCCATAGCAATGGCTTTACATCCTAAAACTACAAATTTAGTCGTAGTTTATTCCGATTCCAAATTAATAGAATATGATTTGAAGAAAAAGGAATACACCACCTTTTCCAAGGAGTTCGAAAAAAGTGACTGGAAATCAAGACCGTACCCAATCAGAAACATAACTTTCGATCCGAGGAATAAAAATAACATTATTTTGCAAGACGACAGCAATATAATCATAATAAACAAAAAACAAAGTACAAATAAGAAGGGAAAAATTGCTAAAACAAATTCACAGGAAAACAGCTTGGACAAGTCGTCTGAAAATTTTGAAATTTATTTAATGAAGAAGTATAAACATTTGGTGCATTTAGAATGGTTGCAAGAAGATGAACTAGTTGCAGTTGAATTGAGTCCGTTAACTATAATGGAACAACTACCACCTGCTTTTGTTCAAAATACATTCGGAAAAAAATAAATGATTTTTATATTTTATTTAATAAAAATTTATATATAAATCAACAATATTTTTTACCCTTAACTATACTCATCTTCTAATCCCTAAATTCCCGTATTTTAATTTATACATGAAGCTAATATCACTCACCAAAAAAGGGGACCTGGTGGGATTGGGACCATTATCCCTTTAAGGTACGGAGATCCCAATGGTGATGGATAATAAATATCTCAGGGTAATTATTGACTAACATGGATCAAACAACTGGAAAAAGTAAGGACCAGAAATTATGCTTTTTTATGTCTTTTTGTATAACTTCAAATTCAATGCAATAACACTTACTTCAATAAATAAAGGTAAATCTTAAAATGAATAAACCCGATTTTTAAATTACACCCTATAGGTATCGGAGCGTAGATATCCGATCCCTATGACTACATCTTTGTAACTCTCTTACATTTTAAAACTAAACACTTGTTCTGAATTTCTTAACATTCTTTCCCATACATAATATATGATGCATAAAATATTATCATGCCCAAAATATCACAAGTGGTGTCTGGACAATTTCGTGGAGCGATCGTTAAGTAACCCTATTGACACACATATTACTGACTCAATACAGGGTGCATCATATCATTTGTATCAATTTATTTTATGAAATGCAACAGCGATGGCAAGGCGAACTTGTGGAAAACATGATATACTGAATATACCTATAGTGTAGTGGTTAAACCCATTATACCTAACATAAAATATGTGTCTCTGGTAAGGTGGACAAAAACGACTCAAAAGAATACCTAGAATGATAAAACTAGCGCCACTAGAAGCCTTTTTTGGCCTTCCCCCACTACACCTTGTGAAAATGGTTCCTGCAAGAAGCTCTAGATCAGCTAATACACGACTGTAACCCATATCTTATTTGACTGTGAGGCAGTGGACTTGGGAAACAATTTTGGAGAGGCCAATTTACCACCTGAATCATATGGCACACATCAAATGGACCTATATCGTCTACTCAAAGGTAGGGGATAACTGGGTGGGTGGACTAAATGTGGGAGTACAGTACAATAAGCCAACAGGCTGCAGTGTTTAGTGCTCCCAGCATGAGGAGGCTTCCAAAAACGAAGAAAAAATGTAATGGAACAGCTAACACCCGCTTTTGTTCAAAATACATTCGGAAAAGATGAACTGATTCTTATATTTTATTTATTAAAAATTTATATACAAATCACTATCAATCAATAACTATTCTTATCATCTAATCCCTAAATTCCCATATTTTAATTTCTCCATCGTCACTACATGAAGCTAATATCCGAGGTACAGTAGGATTCCAAATAACGCAGTTTACGTCTTGACTATGTGCATTATCTATTGTAAAAACTAAACTAAAATTAGGACAATTTGGATCACTTCCTTCGTCCTCTTTAAAAATCCTAATGGCATCATCTCCACTTGCTGTTGCTATGAGTCCAGTTAAATGACACCAACTAATATCATATACAGTCCTTTCGTGGTATCCTGCTAATGTGCAAACACATTTCCATGTTGAATCACCGTCTTGAGTCTGTACACCTTCTGCATTTCCTGGAGGGTATTCCTTCCATATTTTAACAGTGTTGTCATCACTACATGATGCTAATCTACTTCCAGTTTTGTCAAAACAGATGCTCCAAACTGTCGATTCATGACCAGTTAAGGTACCACAACACACCCAATCACCATCGCTGGGATCGTCTCGAAAAAGTTTAATGGTATTGTCATATGATGCTGATGCAAGTAAATCTTTTTCAGGATGAAATATAACCTAAAATAGCTACGATTAGAAACTAGGATTATTTAAGCTAAACGTATTCACCTTTTTAACATCTTGAGAATGTGCATTTAAAACTGCGGCACAATCATATTCGTCTTCATCAGCTACTTCCCATACCCAGACAGATTTATCCCTACTACAGGTTGCTAATAAATGCCCCGATTTTGACCACGCTACACTTTTTATTTCATTCTCGTGTCCTTCCAATGTTGCATTACATTCAAATTCACCACTCTTCTTGTCCCAAATACATGTAGTTGCATCAAAACTAGCAGAAGCTAAATAATTGCCACAAGGTGACCAAGAAACCTGTCTTACTGTTCGTTTATGACCATCAGTTAATACTACTTTATTTGTCCATTTTCCAGTTAAATCTTTTGTCCATATCCTTATCGCTTTTTCTTCGCCACAAGAAGCTAAAATATCTCCTTTGGGGTGCCAGCCAAGATTCCATACCCGACCAGCATCCTTCTTTAATGTTTGAACTAATTCTAACTTTCCCATTGATCTGATTGTTAGTATTTTCAGAAACAATAATAATCTAAATGCTTTCGATTAAGTAATTTAACAAAGTTTTCTTTTTTCAAAACTATTTTAGGTTATAGATCTCATGACATGACATGTCAAATTTAGGTTAGTTCCAATCTTCCATCACGCTTAACCATAGAACTGGATTTATGTAGTTAACGTACTCTTCTGTGTTCCCCCCTTTGATAAAGTAAGTACCAGAAACTTCAATCAATAGTATATTGATTAGTTTACATATCTCTAGCTTCAAGGTACGAAAATTTTTATTTTTTGTCCTCTAGATAGGTACCAGATGCGCTAAAGCTAGGCAACGTTTATCGCAATGTTGTGATAAAAGTTGCATACTCTAGGAAGCATATCGCGTTGAATAGTTCAAAATATCATTGACCGTATTCACAATATTATCCGAAAACCAAAATTGTTGATTTTTTGTTTTTTACAGTGGCGGATTTACCACTACCAATCTATCAATAGATCATTGTCTAAAAAAGACAATGATATTACAAAACGAAAAAATGTGGTTGTAATATCAAACGGTTAAAATTATAAATTTTTATATTTAAGAAGAAGACGTTTATAAGGTTATGTATGTTTTGTTGGAGTATTTTATGAGGTTATGTTTTGATGTTGTAAAATGTCGAGCAGACCTGGAGTGTTGAGCAAAAAAATGTGAGCAACGTGATAAAATTTGTATGCATTCATTTAGTATATTTAGACAGGTTGTTCCAAATTTAAACAGAAATATCTTCAAATCATATTTAACCCGTACGTACTTAATTAAAACTCGACAAATAAGAGATATAGGCATGGATAGTTCACAATTTGAAATACTACCATCGCCGATTAAAAGCGAGAGCGATAAAAAAGACTACAGAGTAATAAAATTAAAAAATGATTTAATAGCTTGTCTAATATCCGACAAAGCTGTAATTCCTCAAGAAGACATGGATGCTGATGAGTGTGATATTGAATCAGAAAATAGTTTGTCCTATAGTTCGGATTCTGGATCAGATTCTGATACAAGTCAAGCTTCTTCAAATTTAGAAGAAAAGAGATCTAATACAGATCAGAAAATGGCAGCAGCTGCTTTATGTATAGGAGTAGGGAGTTTTAGTGATCCTAAAGAAGTACCGGGTATGTTTTTGTTATATTTTGTTTGTTAATGGGAAACTTATTTGAATGTTCTTAGGTATGGCTCATTTTTTGGAACATATGGTTTTCATGGGAAGTGAGAAGTTTCCAGCTGAAAATGATTTTGATTCATTCATTAAGAAAAGTGGAGGTAGTGATAATGCTTCAACAGATACAGAAACAACATGCTTCTATTTTGAGTGCCTTGAAAAACACTTGCAAGCGGCCTTGGACAAATTTTCCCAATTTTTCATTTCTCCATTAATGAAAAAAGGTGCAATGACAAGAGAAAGAGAATCAATTGAGTCTGAATTTCAAATGGCACTACCATCAAATTCTTCTAGAAAAGAACAACTTTTATTCCAATTAGCAAAGTCTGAAACGCCAGTAAATTCATTTGGATGGGGTAATTTAAAAACATTACGAGATAATATATCTGATGACAAGCTGTACGAAGGTGTACACGCATTTAGGAAAAGACACTACTCAGCTCATAGAATGACTTTGGCTATACAAGCCAGACTACCATTAGATACCCTCCAGAATTTCGTTGTAGAATCTTTTTCTCAAGTTCCTAATAACAAATTAAGTAAAGACGATTTCAGTGCCTTTTCAGATGTATTCAACACTCCTGATTTTACTAGGATGTTCTATATTAAACCAATCAAGGAATTGATTAAATTAGATTTAAATTGGAGCTTACCGTCTCTACAACATAAATATAAGAGCAAGCCTTTGCAATATGTGTCTTTTTTGGTAGGAGATGAAGGCAAAGGAAGTTTATTGTCCTATTTGAAGAAGAAGATGTGGGCTATTTCAATTCAAGCAGGTAAATATATTTTATCATTAAACATACTGCTTGGTGTTTCTCTTTGATCATAGGGATCTGAGACAATAGCCTATTTTGGATTTTAATGTTTTGTGTGTTCTAGTAGGTTAAGTTCATAAATTCGGAGTTTGTGTTTTAACAAATTACGATTTTTGATCACCTCACAAGTGTTTATATGTTATACTTGGAATGTTTTTTCTTTAATGTAGATGTTTGTTTGCCCTTTCGAGCAATATGTTTGCAGTTTTAAACAACAATTTGAGATTGTTTACGTCTAGGCATTATTCCAAACAAAATTCTAAATTTTAAATCACAGTTGACTGAATAAAGTGGAAACAATAACTGATGTGAAATTCTTGAAAATACGAAAGAAAACAATTTGCCTTAACCCTTAGATCCCGAAGTGGGGTCAGTTGGGTACCCTACTTGTAATAGTTCCTTATAAAAATGGTAATTGAAGCTGTAGGCACTACCACCTTCATCTATGCATCAAACTATATTTAAGGTTATTTAATCATTAACAGCCGGGGGACCTTGATGACTACTCTTTGGCTTTAAGGTAACTATCGGCATATAAGGGTTAAACTTAGAAACTTATCAACTTGGAAACAAAAAAAAATAGTCAAATAAGCAAGTAAACATTCAATAAAACCTAAGTGAATGAAACAGTTAATAATTTTTAACATAAATCCAATATTTATAAACTTCCCTAACTTTTGTGTAAAAGTTTATTTGATACAATTTACATTTGTTTGTTCTGAGTTGCTCTATGACAATTTTCTTCCAGGTAATGAAGATACAGGTAGTGACCATAATTCCATGTTCTCTTTATTCAACATTTCTCTGGTACTTACCGAAGAAGGTCAAAAACACATATTCGAAATAGTTGAAGCCGTTTTTTCCTACATAAATTTAATAAAAAAGGTCGGACCGCAAAGAAGAATATACGACGAAATAAAATTGATAATGGACACAAGTTTTAGATTCGCTACTGAAACGTCACCTGTAGATAACGTCGAGAGTTTATGTGAAGCAATGCAGAACTACCCTTCAGAAGACTACATAACGGGGTCAGAAATATTCTACGAATTCGATCCTGAAAGTATTACCATGGTGACAGATAGCTTAGTACCAAAAAAAGTTAACATTATGGTTACCACCAAAGATTTACCGGATGGTTTAAAATTTGATAAAGTGGAAAAATGGTTTGGTACTGAATACACCGATTTATACATTTCCGATGATTTATTAACAAAATGGGAAATTGTAGAGCCTTATCCGGAATTGGACATTCCACCAATAAATCCCTATTTAGCAGATAACTTTGCCATTCTTCCAGAAACTAGCAAACATCCAGAATATCCTCAAAAGTTAATAGATACCACCAAATGCGAGATGTGGTACAGAAAAGATCAAACTTTCAAACTTCCAATGGCTTGTTATAATTTTTATTTAATAAGTCCTATGGCCGTAGAGTCTGCAAAAAGTTCAACTTTAAGTGAGTTGTTTATGAATCTCTTATCGTTCGCTATATCCGAAGAAGTATACCCGGCAAATACAGCGAACATTGAACATCAGTTTAGTTCGCATGAAAAAGGAATTGTTTTCAAAGTGTCAGGATTTAATGAAAAAATACCAACACTTATCGAAGTTATAACAAAGTATATTAAAAACCTACAGGATTATATCAATATTGGGATGTTCCAGGTAAGTTTGTTATAATATTGCACATGGTGATTCATTAGTGTGATAAGGTCCAATATCTTGTAAATCCTCAGATAAATTTAAATAAAATTTTGACCGATTGTAGCCAGAGTAAAGATATAGAAATGTCACAAAAACTAACTGTCTTAAAAAATACATTAAATAATGGTACATGGAAAATTTTACAAATAAACTAATTCCCTATGAAAAATTCATCATTCGCCTATGATAGAAGGACATATTTGCAGATAAATTAACCTCTTTTAAAAATTTTATTGTACGCCCATGGTAAATGGACCATTTTTTCAAAATTTTTGACCATTGTTTCAAAATTTTTGACCATTTTTTCAAATGTTAACAATTATTGATCATTTTTTACAATTTTTCAAAAATATTTACCATTTTAGACCATTTTTCCAAATTTTAACAATTATTGACCATTTTTGACAGGTTCTGACAATTATTGACAATTTTTCAAGAATTTTGACCATTTTTCAAAAGTTTTGATAATTTTTAACAATTATTGACCATTTTTGACAGTTTTTTATAATTTTTGACCATTTTTCAAAATTTTAACAATTATTGACCATTTTTCAAAATACTTAACAATTATTGACAGTTTTTTATAAGTATTGACCATTTCTGACAATTTTTCAAAAAATTTGACAATTATTGACCATTTTTTTTTAAATATTTAACAATTTTTGACCATTTTTGACGATTTTTGATTGGTTTTGACCATTATTGACCGTCTTTGACAATTATTGACCATTTTTGACAATTTTTCAAAAATTTTAACCATTTTTCAAAATTTTTGACAATTATTGACCATTTTTTCAAAAACTTTACAAATATTGACCATTTTAGACAGTTTTTGACAATTATTGAATAAGAGAATTGACAGATTTTGACAATTATTGACCATTTTTCCAAATTTTTGACCATATTTAAAATTTTTTGACAATTTTTAAAGAAAATTCAACATATTTGGCAATTAACCATTTTTTCATAATTTTAACCATTTTATTGACCATATTTGACTGTAGCCAGAGTAAAGATATAGAAATGTCACAAAAACTAACTGTCTTAAAAAACACATTAAATAAACCCTTTTTAAAAATTTTATCGTACGTACATGGTACATGGAAAATTTTACAAATAAACTAATTCCCTATGAAAAATTCATCGTTCGCCTATGATAGAAGGACATATTTGCAGATAAATTAACCTCTTTTAAAATTTTAATTGTACGCCCATGCTAAATGGACCATTTTTTCAAAATTTTTGACCACTGTTTCAAATGTTAACAATTATTGATCATTTTTTACAATTTTTCAAAAATGTTGACCATTTTAGACCATTTTTCCAAATTTTAACAATTATTGACCATTTTTGACAGGTTCTGACAATTATTGACAATTTTTCAAGAATTTTGACCATTTTTCAAAAGTTTTGATAATTTTTAATAATTATTGACCATTTTTCAAAATTTTAACAATTATTGACCATTTTTCAAAATATTTAACAATTTTTGACCATTTTTGAGCATTTTTGACAGGTTCTGACAATTATTGACCATTTTTCAAAAAAAATTACAATTTTTAACAATTATTGACCATTTTTGACAGTTTTTTATGATTTAATTATTGACAATTTTTGACCATTTTTCAAAATTAGAAACAATTATTGACCATTTTTGACAGTTTCTGACAATTTTCAAAAATGTTGACAATTATTGTACGTTTTTCAAAATATTTAACAATTTTTGACCATTTTTCAAGATATTTAACAATTATTGACAGTTTTTTACTGTATGCCTATTTCCCAGTGAATCACCCTGTATAATAGCAATAGCAAATTATTTATAGAATAAGAATCGAAATAAGTTTGACCTTTTTTTTTTAGATAATTAAAGAAACTTTGTTAAAAAGTTACAACAACAGGATACTTAAACCATCCACTTTGGCCAAAGATACTCGTTTAAAAGTATTAGTAGAAAATTATTGGACTCCCGTGGATAGATACGGCGAATTATCCGAAATAACATTCGAAGACATTCAAAATTTCATCAAAGACTACAGAAAACGTTTGTACATTAAAGCGTTGGTACAAGGGAATGTTTTAGAAGACGTAGCTTGTAAAACTGTCAATAAATTCGTCGAAGCGTTAGAAATTGAAGAACTGGACAAAACTCAGTACCCAATGTTTGTTATAGCTCAAGTCCCGTTAGGTCAAAAGTGTTTACTAGTGGAATCTTTTAATAAAAACGATACCAATTCTATAACGTCTAATTACTATCAAGTAGGATCTTTTAATTTAAGAGATAGCGTCATCATAGACTTAATGATGATGATTATCGAGGAACCTTTATTTGACGTACTTAGAACAAAAGAACAATTAGGTTATCACGTTTATTGTACGCCAAGAGACACGTACGGTATTTTGGGATTCTCTGTGACTGTCAATTCACAAGTTGTTAAATTCACCACTCAACACTTGGATCAAAGAATCGAAGAATTCTTAAAACATTCCCAAAAAATACTGGAAGAAACTACAGCAGACGGCTTAGAACAAATTAAAGAAGATTTGATTAAAACTAAAGAAATAGCGAATACGCATTTAAAGGAGGAAGTCTATAAAAACTGGTCGGAGATTACAAACGATTATTGCATGTTTGATAGAACCAAAAAAGAGGTAGAAGAAATTAAAGCAATAAAATACGAGGAGATAATAAATTGGTGGAATAAACATAATTTATTCGGAAATAAAGAGAATTGTAGGAAGCTCAGTGTACAAGTAGTCGGACATATTCCGGATGCGGCAGAAGGAACGGTAGTGGAACATAATACCAACAAACGGATTTTAATTAAATTATTAAATAGTACCGAGGTTAAACGTGAAGTGGACGCTTCAGATTATTTTGTCGATAATATTGATACGTTTAGAGCTAAATTGCACTTCTATCCTATAAGGCCTATTAAATAGAGATTATTTGAATGGAGATTGGATCAAATTTTTTAATTTATTTTGTATAATGTTGATTGTATATATATAAAAAAAATACCAAGTCTTTGCTTGTCTTATTTTACACTTAAGCTGGATTTTTAAACTCTGTTATTTGTTGCTTTCATTGGAGGACTTCAGTCTTGAAATTTCTCTTCCCCAGTGGTGGAAAATTTTCAAAATTTTTGGGTTGGCAACTTGTACCGAAGTCCCCCAAATTTTATTTTTTATTATTCGTAATTCGCAGCTCCGCTAATACGAAATCTACAGCTAGCGTCACGCCACTTGACATCTGTCAATAATGTCAATGAATATAAAACAATATTCTTGCTCTAATAGAGGCGTTACCACCAAATATCTGTTATGCCGATAAATCAGTCGGCTCGGAAACAACCGAGAATAACGAATCGCCAACGGAAGATGGGAACAAAATTTATAAATCCACCTTAACACCCACGGTTCAGTAACCTAACCTTTTTTTTTATGAAGAAGGAAAATGCATTAACGCTTGAGTGTTCTGCCTCCGGTTGTTTGGGACTCAGCAAAAACATATTGCACTTCTTGCAAAGCAATACCCACTAAAAATATCCTTCCTTCGCGGTGCCTCCTGTCAGGAGCTGCCTCGTGGCTTTCTCTCTCTCTTCATTGATTTTTTTTTCTCATTACCATTTCGATAAGATGAAACAGAGGTTCCTTTGTTTTGGGATCTTCCATCCATTCCGTTAGGTTTTCCTCTATTAGGATCTTACCAGTTTCATTCATGGTGTCCGTTCTTTCGGTTTTCCACCTCGGGAATTTTATTATTGTATGTACCGGATCATCAATTTCATCGCAGTACCAGCAGCTTGCATTTTCTTTTTTGCCCATTCTATTTAGATATTTTGCGGAACATCCATGTCCTGTATGAGAGCTTGCGTAGTATGGAACTTTGCCTCCTGCTTGCAATTCAGCCATGAATCCTCTTTTTTATGAATTTTTTGTTATATCCCTCATATTCTTCCCATTCTGCTTGCCATTTATTTTCCATCTCATCTTTTATAAGCATTCTTCAGATGTACTTTTTTTGTATGATTTTGTGCGCACTTCTATTCAAAGTTTAATCGGTGGTATCTTCGCTAGTAGGAGCAGGGCTGTGGTTGGGGCTGTTATGTAGGCCGAAGTGATTCTCATTGCCATCATTCTGTTGGTAAGTTCCATCATATTTTCATATTTCGCGTATTTTATTTCTTTCTCCCATATTGGAGTTGCGTATAGAATGATGGACGCTGCGGCCGAGCAGACCACTCTTCTTATTGCAGTTCTTTTGGTCCTCCCAGATTCGGGAGCAGTTTTGATATGTTCACCATTGCCTAGCATGTAAGTTGTATGTGTTGCTTGAGGCTGCAGTTTCTGCTGATGGTGATTCCCATGTATTTGAGATGTTTCTTGCTGGTGAGCTGATGCCCTTCCACTTCTATGGTTAAAGTCTTTAGACTTCTACTTGCATTTAACAGTATCATTTCTGTTTTGTGTTTTGCCAAGGTATCTAATTCCCATTTCCAGGAGTCTATCCCTTATGACATCTATGGCCATTTCGCTTCTTTCTTTTATCATTTTAATGGTTTTGGCCAAAACGACTACCGCCACATATATCGTCTGCATAGGTCCAGTCTGAGTATGTCCTGGGGCCCAGGATTGTGCCTTTGTGGGACTCGCCACACGTTACCTGGTACTTATCCCCTTTACGCAGGTTTCAATCCACATCCTCCAGGTAGGACTTGATGAAATTTACTATATACGGGCTTATATGTTTTCTCTCCATTTAATTGTTTTATTATGTTTGTCCATGGAGCCGAGTTAAATGCATTTTGCACGTCAAGGGTGATCAATATACAGGTTTCCCCATTTTTCGATGCCTTTCTTCGAATTTCTAGCACTGCATTTAGCGCATCTATGGTAGACCTTCTTGTAGATACTCTTCTAGTACGGCTGTCCGATGAAGGTATTCAGTGCCTAGGGTATGCGGACGATCTTGCTGTCGTCATAAGAGGACGGTTTCCAAACACGATATCAGAGCGCACCCAAATGGCGCTTAATATAGTAAGTGGCTAGTGTAGGGAGGAGGAACTGGCAGTGAACCCTCACAAAACTACACTGGTACCGTTTACAAAAAAGAGAAATTTGCAAGGTCTACAAAAGCCACAAATTAACGGAGTGGAAATTCCATTTGCTAAAGAAGTTAAGTACCTAGGGGTAATCTTTGACCAGAAGCTTACATGGAATTCTCACATCGAAAAAACCACGCACAAGGCCAGAATCGCTCTCGGAAGGTGTAGGCAGATGTGTGTGAAGAATTGGGGATTGAATCCTAACATGACCAAATGGTTATATACACAGGTCGTGAGGCCAATGATAACCTATGGATCAGTAGTCTGGTGGCCCAAGACACTGCAGATTGGGGCGCAAAGGCAGTTAAGTGGTATCCAAAGGCAAGCTTGCCTAAGTATCACAAGGGCCGTGAGAACGACGCCGACTGCAGCCCTGGAGGTAATACTGAACCTGCCACCACTGCATATCTTCGTTCAGGGAAATGCAAGATCTGTAAGTCACAGATTATTACAGGGGCCTCCTCCGATAAGTCAAGGACAAGGTAAGGTCTACAAAAAGCTATATGAAGAAATAAAGGCAGATCCAATACTGGGAATGCCAATGGACCAGATTGCCCCACAATATAGTTTTAAAAATGAATTCACAGTAATCATTCCAGAGAGAAAGGACTGGGATACAGGGCCTCCTATAATAGCGAATCTCAACTGGTACACTGATGGCTCTGAAACAGACTCTGGAGTAGGAGCCGGAATATATGGGGTACAAGAGAAGATCACGATCTCTCTAAGCCTTGGGAAACATGCCACTGTCTTTCAGGCAGAGGTAATGGCGGTGCAATGCTGTGCAGAAGAGTTTATGAGACGGGAGGTAGATAGCCAAAGAATCGTCATCTACTCCGATAGCCAAGCAACACTAAAAGCGATAAGCTCATATCGGACGACGTCAAATCTGGTGTGGGAGTGTCGCAAGGCCCTCAACAGACTAGGTAGTCATAATAGAGTGACCCTAGCCTGGGTGCCAGGCCATCAAGGAATAAAAGGCAATGAAAAGGCCGATGAATTAGCCAAGCAGGGAGCGACGGAGGTCATGATAGGACCAGAACCTTCCTGTGGAATTGCTAAATGCCTCACCAAGGAGAGCATCCACCAATGGATAAACAACCAGGCGTTGCGCTGGTGGCATGGAACTCCGGGGCAAAGGCACGCTAAGCTATTCCTTAAAAGCCCTTCGGTCAGACTGTCACGCGACCTACTATGTCAAAGTCGAGAAACGACAAGGATGATGGTGGGAATGCTGACAGGGCATTGTAGGCTAAGGAAGCATATGCACACAATTGGCCTAGCAGATGACAGCCTATGTAGGTTATGCCAGGAAGAAGACGAAACCGCGGAGCACTTACTCTGTGAGTGCGAAGGCCTAACAAGGGTGCGGTTTCACCTATTCGGAGAAGAAAAACCGAGGGCAGAGAGCTACGCAAAGGAGGCGGTATCCAGGCTAATAGGTCTAATAAAAAGAATAAAGCTAGATATCGAGCTCTAAATATGGCGGAGGACCACAATAGATCTGCAAAGGTCGCAGTGGGATAGGACAAAGAGCCACTCCAATTCTAATCTAATCTAATCTAATGGTAGACCTTTTTTTCCTAAAACCATATTGTCTCGGGTGTATGGTTCCATCCGTCTCTAGCTCTGTTTCGATTCTTCCCTTAATAGTTTTGCATAGTTATTTAGTAAACATATCGGTCTGTATGCTGCTTCAGCGTTTTCCTTCCAGGGTTTTTCTATTAAAAATAGTCTGGCTTTTTTCCATATCTTTGGGAAGTTTTGTTTCTCACGGCATTTTTTAAATATATTTAGAGTTGTCTCTATATGTTGTTGCTACATACTATCTTAATATAAGCACTGAGCTCTTGTGTTATCAGTTCCAAAATGGTGTGGGAATGCCTAGGCAAACTAAATGAACTAGGCAAGAACAATATAGTGGATTCCAGGACACACAGGGATAGAAGGAAATGAAATAGCAGATTAACTAGCAAAGAGAGGGACTGGAACACCCTTTTGCGGTATCATCTCCAATGTATACATTGGAAGAAATAGGCAAATCCGAAAAAAAGAGAAGATCTGACCATTGGAAAGATCTAGTAGGACTTAGGCAATCAAAGATTCTTCTGGGTGATTACAACCTGTTGACATCAAATGAATGCATAAGTCAAAGTAAAACTGCACTAAGAGTTTTAACAAGCATCCTTACGGGACATTGTCGCCTGAATGGGTACCTGAAAAAGCTCAAAATAGTGGAGGAAGAAGAATGTAGATTCTGTGGCATGGAAGAAGAAACCTCCATCCACATACTTGCGAACTGCACAGCAATTCAGAATCCTAGGGCACAACACCTTGGAGACTACTGGATAGAAGAGGGACATTTACCTAAGTTAAAGCCTGCAGATATCCTGAAATTCCTCCGGGAAAAAGGACTAAAGGATCTACTTAGTCTCCGAGACTTTCCTCAGGAACTAAGTAGAAGTAAGGGGGCACAATCGATCTTTTAGGTCTCGGTGAATGTCACCCCACTATACATACATACATAACACCCACGGTTTTTCATTTTACTAGCGGTTTGGTCTTTTTGCGCCAATACGATCTTCTAATTATCAGTCACTATAATTTGGTCATTAATAGTCAGTTGGAAAAGCTATAGAGGTCATTCGACAAAACAAAAGATTAATCATTGAAAAGCTATGAAGGTTAGAAAAATTGCCGTGGTGGACTGATAGTTATGGAAACTTTCTCGAAAGTGGGAAAAACAAATTATTTGAAAATTTTCTTAATCTTAGTCCAAAGCTCAAGCTACAATTTGCTATATATAACTCATATATGAAGTTTTAAAGTATTTCGATGGAAAATAAAATCGACAAAAAATTTACTTTTCGGCCAAGTACATATTTGAATAATTATCTCGAAAATGTACTCAAATAATTTTCCAATCTTGGCCCAAAGTACAAACTATAATTTGCTAAGTAGTTAGTTTCTGTAGTTTGAGGTTTTCTTGAGATACTGGAAAGTTAAAACGATACTCCAAAAAATTTACAAAAATGGTCATATACTTTTTGGTCATTATCTCAAAATGGGACCCAGAGAATTTTCTAAAAATGTCAATATTAGCCCAAAGTCCAAGCTATAATATGCCGTACATGTCAAATCTGTAGGTTACGGTGTTCATGAGATATGGCGATGAAAAGTTGAAACCACAAAAACTTGACTTTTCGGCCAAAAATGGTCATATACTTTTCTGTCATTTTCTCGAAATTGAACCCAAATAATTTTCTGCAAATTTCTTCAATTTTGGTTAAAGTACAAGCAATAATTTGCTATATAACTAGTTTCTGTAGTGTAAGGTTTTCTTGAGATATGGTACTGTAAAGTTAAAACGATATTCCAAAAAATTGACGAGTCGCCCATATACTTTTCGGTAACTATCTCAAAATTAGACAGAAAATTTTTCCAATATAAGCGAAATTGACTATAAAATTCTTCTGGTTTTCCAAATTTTACTATTTAACGCGCCGAGAGATTCCAGAGATTTTTCACAGCTACCTACTTCCATTCTTTTATTTATTAAATGATAAAACCAACATTTTTTCCAAAATCATGAGTGAAATAAAAAATTTTCCATTTGAATTACTTCAAGATATTTCTTCTATGATTTTTATTGTTTTTGAGGGATATTTCAATATATTTGGGACAATCTATAAGAAATTTTGAGTAGGACACACAAATAATAGCTAAACAATATAAATTTATTTATAAGTACACATAATAAAATTGAACATAAGATTATTATAACAATATCAACGGTTTAAATAACATTTCATCCAACAAAGAGTTTAAAGGCACCCTAAAATTAAAAATTAACCTATAACGGCAACATTTACCGGAGACACTACAGATGGATGTTTTAAATCTCCTTTCGCTTGTGGCTGAAACAAGCAAAAAAATTTCCTTAATTTGGTATTTTCACCTCCTTGTTCCATAATTCCTCTCTGGTTGTTAATAGAGTACTCACCATTACGTATATATGTGTTTGTAGCATTCTAGTTGTCAAAGAATTCAACTGATCTTGTTGAACATTTATCGTTTCATTTTCCCCTAATTCCGGTACTTTTAAACTCAATTTTGGCAACGCCACGCTTCCCGCTATTAAAGGATTCAAATTGTACTGCACCGTTCTTGTCGACATCGGCGAAAGCGACATTGAAATCTAAGAGAAAAAAATTAGAATACAATACCAGGTTGGGAGAGGATATCCCCCGTTACAAGCTGAACTACAGATTACACTCTACATTACAGGTAGAACGTTTAACTTGTAACAAAACAATTTTGTTTAAACAAAAATTGCTTTCGCATATTATTATATTAAGTGACGTTCGAGTGGGTGATTGTAATTTTTAGACCCCAATATTGAGCATGCGCTGATATTTCAATATTGCACCCAACTAGTTCATTTGACATATTTTAACCTGTTTATAGCCGGAAAACATGAACGGATCGCTAGCTTCCATAGATAATTCTAGGTGAACAAGTTCCTGAGATCTATTTTCTACGTGGTACTCTAAAATCATCGGCGTTCTAACGAATCCATGAGCCGGGGCGTTCATTTTTATACCAATCGGTACCCATTCACAAGGAAGTCCGATTACAGCTAGGGTTGTCGATGTACTATAACCGTTTTCTCTAAAAAGAAATAGTAAAGATAACAAGATGCTTATGGATAGAGCAGGCATATGTATAGTGATGCTTTCTGTATACGGAGCTTATCGTCATAAGCGCGTCAAGATTCGTTTTGCTGCTATAGAATGACATCATTTTTGGAATAGTTTTACAAAAACTGATGATTTTCGATTAATTCCATGGATTTATCAGCTATTTTACGTAAAAATACGCCTCGTCACCCTACACATGCATTTAAGCGATTGACATCGACAGCAGGCGATTTACAGCTAGTCTGCTTTAACGAATCCCCACTACTGACGCTTCGTGTACATAAAAACACAAGTGTAGTAGCACAATGCGTGGGTATACTTTCGTACGTCGCATTTAATACACGCCTATGACGATAAGTTCCGTGTGGAGATTGGCTAAGAATGAAAAAAGAAAGTAAATCAAATGCTTGGGGTATGCATAAAGCGCAGGTCACACTAGGCTGGCTGCCAGCTGCGATTTGATGAAGCTGCTACTTCTAGTGGCTGGCAAAGTTGGACATGTTCAGCGCATTAGCGGCGAATAATCAACACTTACTTGCTGAACTGAACAACTGTGAACTGGTGAGTAGCCAGCCGTGACAATGTAACCAGGTTGACAGTAGCTGCTTGTTGTTAGAAGCAGTCAAGTAGCAGCCCATAATGCTAGCCGCTGCTTGCTGGTGCTACTTCCAGCCGCTAAGTGTGATCCACGCTTACGTGAAATGTAATTTTCTGTCGTTTCAGATGTTAGTTTGCGTTGTTTTAATGAATGTGAGTCAACTAGTAACAAGGGAAAGTATTACTGTATTCATACTATCTCTTTTTCGAAACTGGACGTTCTCAATAACATATAGGTGTCTCAGTGGGTATTACAGTTTTTAAATAAATAATACTCGGGGAATGAAAATGCTGCACCACTTTTATTATCACCAAAATGCAAACAATATATGCGAATTTCATTTTTTGAACACATCTTCTAAATGCTGTCCGTCGCGTACGTAGCACTCCTCCAATCTGGTCCTGAAATTTGCATAGACGCGTTGACACATTGCCGCTGGAATGTTGTTAATTTCTTGGCGAATGCGATCCTTTAATCCTTGGATGTTGGCAGGAGGGTTTGTGTACACTACTTTATTTATCCCCACAAAAAAATCCAGAGGTGTGAGATCCCGTGAACGTGCCGGAAAAGGAATGTCACCTGTCAGCGGAATAAGCGTGCCTGGAAAAACATGGATATTGCTGCGGTATTAGGCGTGGCACCATCCTATTGAAACCGTATCCCAGCATCATAACCAGGACACGTCGAATGGTTGGGTGCAGGTAAGTTTGAATAATTGCCCTGTATCGCTGAGCATTAACAGTAAGGATGCGACAGCGTTTATCTTCAAAAAAATATGGTCCAATAATTCCTTCAGCTGTCATGGCACCATACTGTAACCTTTTTGGAATGCAGTTGTTTATGATGTTTTTTCTTGGGGTGGTTTCGGACCAGTATCGAGCATTATGTTTGTTTACATACCCGTTTAAATGAAAGTGTGCCTCGTCACTAAACATCAACCGGCATTCCAGAAATTGTTCATCATGGTTTCCGCAAACTGCTTTCGGTGAGCATAATCTGTTTCTTTTAAATATTGCGTATTCTGAATTTTATATGGATGACATTTTAAATCTTACTTTAAAATACGGTGTAAACTGGCACGTGAGAGATTTAATGCTTGCGCGAGTTTCCGAAGGGAACGCCTCGGCTGTTGAGTCACTGCCCGGCGTACTCTTGTAATATTGTTTGGTGTTCTTACAGTTTTCTGGCTACCAAGGTATTCATTATTTGTCGCACTTCCTGTTTCTCGAAATCGTTGCACCCACGATTTAACAAGATTAGCCGATGGGACATCTCTGAATGTTAAATTGAGCACAAAACCGACGTCGACCTAGGATATAGGTCTCGTTCGCCTTAAAATATGGCTCCAGCATGAAAGCACGATGCACACCCGACCACTGCTTCATGGTGTCTAAAATCCACATTCGTCTGCTCCCTAATTGCCCGGACATGCGCTGCTTAGCTTGTATAAGGTCGGTAAAGGGCGCATATGAAAATTAAAATACCCACTGAGACACCCTGTATCTCTAGGACAAAATCACAAGATGTGGGTGTGTGTGTTTAAACAAAATTACCTTTTCCAGTTGATGATATATTGTCCTACGTTTACGGATTGATCAGATTTTTTGTTACAAGTAGCTAGATTTAATTCAGCACCAATTTCATCGGTATTGAACGTTTTTCCAGCTATCTGACTAATGTAGTTTTCTTCTGCGGAGCTCACTGGATGTATCTAAGAAAAAAAGTGCGCAAAACGGTTGGTTTGTGTAACAAAATTTCATAAAAAGGTAATCAACTTCAAGTTTTGACTCCCATGTTTTTTTTAGGTAATATAAGTAAGTGAAGGGTACAGGGAGAGAATGGCCGTAGTTCATCTGAACGGATGTGGAGAAAATCGAAAAATAGAGAAAGCCAGAACAGCACGATATCGCGTTATCGTCCCAATATCCTGTCAACATGGACTGATGCCGTTTTTTCGTACCCGCGCACGGACTCATGCCACTCTTCCCGGGCATAGTCTTGTAGATGTTGTTTTTACATTTTAACGATTTCATTATCTGATAGTAAACTTAAAAATATTATAAAATCAAACAGGAGCTTGGTTTCGCAAACAAATGGACTAATGCCGTTTTCCCCTGTACCCTTCAAGTGGTAAGAATGGGTTATACAAAAAATTATTTTAAATTTTGTCCTTTGGTTAATAAAGAAAAATGAAATCAAAAAATTACTGAAATTATGCAATTTATAATGCAGAAACGTCACTGGTTTAAATGTGAAGTTGTTGCAAGTCTTCGTTTGTTGTTCTATGTTTCAGCTTGTTCTGTATGTTTATAAAAGGCCAAAAAAATAATGACTATGACATCTGTCACTGTCATTTACTGATTTAATAGAGAAGTTCAACGAGACGTTATTTTCCCAACCGGTACCCCCCTGAATTCTCAACGCAACGGTGACCAATAATTCTAGAAAGCCTCAAAGAACAAAAAGTTAAGCCGTAATTTGTAGGTCACTTTTAAAGAAACTTCTAAGGGGTGAATAGAGTATAGTTCTCTTTATCTCTCGATCATAAATAACGCATAGTCCTCACGATCATAAAACGAGAAAGTATAGTTCACTCGATCACTCTCGAACACAAAAGCAAAATGAATAGCTCTCTTTCTTTCTCCCTCTCAAACGAAGCAGGATAGACTCTCTCATAGCGCGTCTAGTTCACTGAATGACTTTCTTTGTTCCTTGCTTTTCGGGCCACAGATAGTTTCCTTTGTCGGCACTTTAGCGCCGAAAAGTGGTTCTATTAATCTCTCTAATATGCAAAACAAAGAGGCAACGATCCCCCGCTCCAGGTGTTAGGGAAACATCAGGGCATAACCACTGACTGCAATTGCAGAGCAAAGGAATACTGAGATCTGTAATCAATCGGTGTTCGGCGAGTTTTAGCTAACACCTGTCGTGCTGAGTAAAGGGGACGCTTTTAACTATGTTAAAACCATAGGCTGGTTGACGTACTGAGAGGGACTTCCGGGGGGATGCATAAAGGGCCTAATGAGGTCTGGGTACAGACACAAAAGGTAATTTTCTTCGGGTGGTTGGTGGTTTTATGGTTATTGGTAGGGGCACAGCAAGACAGATAGTATGGAAAGTTACAAGTCTCTACAACCAATTTATAAAATGCCTTCATCGGAAGAAGCAATGAGAACTATGTCACAAGAGTTTTACAATGTTGCAAGATTTATAGGAAATTAAAATCAACTTTCTCCGACAATAGTAAAATGTAAACTAAAAATAGGCAATGTGATTGTTCCCAGTTTGTGTCAATTGTTACATACTACCAACCCAACAAATTTTTTCTGAGCGGCTCTTGTTGAGTTCTCCTAAAATCTGACATATACAACTTCCAACGTTTATTACGCCGAGTTTAGAGTTAATGGTGACTTATTTAAACCACCAGTTAAGGTTTGTTTGTATCTCCTTTAAGCTAGGTTCAAATTTAAGCTTGGCTTAGTCAGTTTTGACAGGTGTCCCCACAGGACAACATCGCCTGAATGGGGACACCTCAAAAACGTCAAACTAGTGGAGCAAGAAGAATGTAGATTCTGACATACTTGTGGATATCATAGCAATTCAGATTCGTAGGGAACAGCACCTAGGAGACTTCTGTTTAGAAGAGGGACACTTATCTAAACTGAAGTTTGCGGGTATCCTAAAATTCCTTCGGGAAATAGGTTTGAAGGGAGTATTAGTCTCTGAGACTCTCCACAACCGAACCTTAATAATAATGACTTTTTTTAAATAGTTTGAATCCAAAAAATCACTACTTATAATAAAATCCATCTGCACATGCACCTTTTATAAACAGTGTGTCCTTTGAACATATTTATTTAACGAAAGAAATTAGAAATTGTATTAGTCCTACTGACAGACAAACTAAGACAAATATCTACTTACATATTCAAATTTTGTATCTTCAATAACAATCGGCCACGGTGAAATGAACTTGATGTAATTCATAATCCCGAACTCTTCGCCAATATAAAACTTACTAATCTCCGCCATTAACATAGACAAATACTTGGTAGACACTTCAAACGGTTCGACGACAGTCAAAGGTATTTTTTCCGATTTTATACTCAAAATTTGTTTTTCATCACTAAGAGTATAAATTAGTTTCACTTGAATATTGCACTTGCATACTATGTTCGATTTTACGTAAAAAGTTATGGCACTTATCGTATCTTTTGCTTCGACAGTTTCGGGATTTTTTAATATCAAGTGAGATTTTTTCTGATTTTCGGAAGGTTCTAGAGATAGTTCGACTGGAATATAACAAAAAAGATCACAACAACAATAGGGAACTTGACTAAAATTTTAATTAGCAAAAATGTGCTATAAATCATAAATTTATATTGCATGAAAATAACTATTTTTTTTATCACATACATCAACGAATTTAACATGTCAAAAAATTCAAATTATTTGAAGGTTTTGTAAGCCCATTGCTATTGGTTGTGACGTTAAAGAGTATGTTTTCGGTTCTACGCGTGCGTCCATGCGACAACTAACGAAGAAAATGTACCTCGTACGTCGTTCGATACACGAGTACACAGCTGGACATCATACTAAATAACGTCAGCAGCTTTGGCGCGCTATAGAGGTCGTTTGAAATGATTTTAAATAACAGGGAACTTTAAACTATGTTTTCCAAGTTAATATTAACTTAAAAAAGCCTTAGGGCTTATTATTCACTTACCGTTAGTAATTTCTTCCTCGATCCATACTTCCACTTTCAAATCTTTAATACCATATAATTCTTCGTTTTTGACGTTAATTTTAATTTCGTACCATTCTCCTAATAACGCTGGACTTTTATGAACGAATTCTACTTGAAGTTTAGATTCTCTAGGAACTATAGTTGCTTGCGGTAATAATTGAATGTTGTCGAAATTTATTTTATTGGCGGTATATTTGAAATGGCTCAATTCCAAGTGATTTGAATATGTATTGTTCGATGCGGAAAATTTAAGGTCTACACAAGAATTGGGTGGGTTTCCAAGGATAATATTTACCGAGGAAATCTAATGAAAATTATTATTTTATTTTGTAGTAGGAAGTTGTAAATATGATAATTACCTACCTGAATATCTGAGTTAACGTTAACGGAATCCGCTAAAAATTCGATGGAAAACTTTTTAATTTCGTCTTTGTTGAATCCGAATGGAGTTCCTTCAGTTTGGTGTACGTAGAATTGCGTTGTTTGTTTTTGGTTACTGATAGAAATTGCAATTTTCCATATGTTTAGAGGAAATGGACAGGTGGATCTAAATAAAAAATAATCTTATTAAAATTACCTACCTCTATCCCATTTCACAGCAGGGTTGGCTCGTTACTACTCTAAACGTCTAAAGGAGGAGGTAATGGCAAAGCAATTGAAAGCCCCATACCCAACGCCGCTGGCGAAAGTTTTCAAGGTCATGAGTAAATTTCAATAAAAAATTTAATTACTCAAACATCTATACTATCAAGTAAACCGTATTGTTATACAGGCCAATATCCAGCTGCAGATCAAAGTGTGTCTATAACAATATCAGAAAATGGAAAAAAGTAAATTAGGTACTAAAAATATTAATCAGTAAATAATTTATAATTTCACAAAATTCAACATCAAGAAAATAAACACCATCCGACAACACTGCTAAAACTATCACTTGACCACTCCACAATCATTTCGTTTGTGAGTTTGTGACTAGTGATGAGCGATATTTCACGAACTGTTACTTTTTCACTGATATGAACAAATCACGGTCAGACACAGTTCCTATAATCAAATCTAAAGCGTGACGTGATCACACCCAGAGAAAACGACAATGAATTGAATATTCGAAATCGAACATAATATTGACCTTTATCGCTCTTATTCGACGAAAATTCGTCAATAAGATCGAATTTTGTTTTGTTCATTACTCTAAGATTATAAAGAGACTGCTTTTTATTCTAGAAACGTGGAACGAGAACGGCAAACGGTATCCTAATATTTTGTATTCACTATTATATTGTTATGGTATGGTGACCGGATATCTATTTATGATACCGTGATAGTGAGTATTGATGTTGGTAACATGAAGGAGATTTTTATATTAGTAAAAAAGTTTGGAAAAATCGGAAAGTAGAAAATCAGGACAGGAATTTGATAACATTTTCTTAGCTTAGTAAATTTGAGAATACAGTAAAATATGATATACTGTTGCCGATGAATATAGATACATTTTACAAACAGAATATCAAATGTCGTGACCATGTCACGTTTTAAAGTAACTGATATCACTAATTACCTAGACATAAGTTTCCAGTAAGGAATTTTATAACCTATAATTTGTCAAATGGGAATTATTATGCTTAAAACTATTTCTAAATATTTGCAAAATTGGAGTATTTTCTTTCGGTCTAGTATTTAAAGTGAAAATATATAATATAATATTGATCTAAATATATTTTATAAGGTAGGTATAGTAAAATTAATACCTATTTGGAGGTACCAGCCGTTTTAGTAACTTAACGTATGCGGCTTCTTGAACCATCTGAACCCGCATGAAAAAAATTAGGTTATGACCTTTGTCATGTCAAGTGCTTGACATATTTCTTATTGCATTGGCGTAGTGACTTGAAATTTCATATTATCAGTGGCGGTTTGTAATAATACAAATTAATTTTATGAAATTCATGAAATTCTAAAGATGTTGACATAATAAAAGAATATAAAAGAAGCGCACTAATTTTAAAAACATTGTTTTATTAACTAGATACATAGTTTTCTTAAAAAAATATGGCAATTCAGAGTTCGATTGAGTACAAATTCTAGATTTTAAAAAAATGACAACGTGATCTTCAAGGCAAAGTTTAATTAGTTTCTAAATCAGAATAACTTTCGGAAAGTGATAGTTCATCATTGGATACAGAGATCACCATAGGTTCGATGTTTAGTAGGTCCAGTTTGTTTTCTACTTCCCATGCTTCAGAAATAATTTTCTCTGTATGATTTATGTAATTCTGCCAGTGTTGCTCCGGTACATTTTTTACAACGTCATTCCATACTTTTAAGACTTCAGTAGGTGACCTTGCAGTTTTCGTAATAGCTTGGTCATAATGTCTTTTAGTTTCTGACCATACCATTTCGATGGCATTAAAATGGCAATGATAGGGTGGTAGCCTGAGAACACAATGACCATGCTCGGCAGCGTATTTGTCTAAATGATAATTTTTTTCTGGCAAAACTTGCTTTTCAATTATATTCCAAACAGCATCCTTTAAAATGTGATCTGGAAAAGGAATATTCTTTTTTTTGAGCCATTCTAACATGCGTGTTTTACTCCAACTTTTTCTTGGGATTTCTTCATCCAGGCGACTGTGATACGTTTCGTTATCCATTATAATTAACGATGGTTCTTCCAAGTTTACAATTAGTTTCTGTTTAAACCAATTTTCAAAATTTTCGGTGTTCATGTTATCATGGTAATCGCCTGTTTTTTTATTGCATTTAAAAATAAGCGATGCATTTGCCACAAAACCTTTTTTATTACCGGCATGAACAATTACATATCGTGTCCCACTTCCAGTTATTTTTAAATCACTGTGTTTAGTACCATCTTGCCACATTCTTCTGTCCCCGCTTTTACTAAAAACCCATGTCTCATCCAGAAAAACAGGTGTAAAGAGCTTTTCGCTTTTAGCAGCATTGGTATTTGTTCAAAAATAATATTCTTTTTAATCTGACTGCAGGCATTTCCAATAAATGTTTTCTTCCATCCTGTTTTTTGAAATGAAAACCCATTTTTTTAATTCCCAAATATAACGAAACTTTGGAAATCTTAGTTTCTGGAGACTCTTCGATAAATTGCCGTAAAATAGTTTCTACTGTGATTTTATCCTTTCGCGCATACATTTTATAAATTACTTCCCTCAAACAATGCAGGGTATTTTTTGTAATTCGGGTTTTGCTCCGGGAAACGCTTGCAGACATATTTCTTCTAAATTCGAAATCTGTAGCTCTGTTTGGTTTTTCAAGATTATATAATGTGCTTTCTGGAACTTTTAGTGCTTCGGACGCTTTTTGAATTGCCTTAAATCGAGATCCTAAATCGTTTTGAAAATAGTTTACTACATTAAGCACATAAGTTTTTTGGATTCATCAGAATATCGCATTTTTATATCTTATTTTGCGTTATGACATTAACATGAAATCAAAATTTGACGTAACTTCAAAAACGTGACATCTAATAAATTAGTTACGACGTTCATTTTTGTTGGTAATTTTTTGTTTCAACCGATTTATTAATAATAAATAAGGATGGTCTTATTCTAAATGGGTATAAAATTTACTATAGTTCTTGAAGGTTGAATCAGTTCACGAGCAAATCTGTCATTGTCATGAAGTTGCCTTGGCAGCTACAGAACTTCTTCTTTTATATTTGGGTTACTTGACTATGTCTACTCGGAATGTCAAGTAGGTATCTAAAGTTCATATAATAGCCTTCTTGGTGTGCGCAATTGATTGTTAATGTCCTTCTAACACATTACGTTGAAACAAATGGAAAAAAAGGCAGGTCTGTGATTAATCCTAATCAAAATATCACAATAATGAACCGTTTAAACGTATTTCAAACGTTAGCCCTAATCTTTGACTTACAAAAATTTGATTGGCAAACGCGACCTACCAATCGGGCGAAATTACATCGTTCAAAATACGATGCAGACGTTCCTTTCGTAGCGGCAATGTGACTTACATCTTTTTCTAATGTCCCACTGACTGTTCTCGTCAGGTCTGTACTTTGTTGTTTACGGTAAATTATTATATTATACGGTTTTTCTAGTTTTCGAATTTAGTCATTGTACAGGTTGTCAATGTGAAAATCACTTGAATTTACTGTTTGGACCCTTACTTTGTGGAATCTACTCATATTACTTTTTTTAAATTAAACTCACTGTTTCTAATTAATTCCACTATTTAATGAAAAAGCTAATGAAAATTCTAAAATATTATTGATTATTTCTTTCGTCTATTAAATATCAGTCATCAACCAATCATACATTTGTTTCCTGTTTGACAAGACCAATGAACACGCTCAATTAGCGACTATTTGCATGATACTCATACCAAGAAGGCCTGTGCATCTGACAGTACTCTAAATATATAAATTTTAAACTGAAAATTTAATCAATCATGTTGAAGCTGTTGAAGTGTTTCAAAATGAATCGGTTTGGAGAAACCAAAAACGAAGAAATATATAGGGGGTAATCGAGACTACAATCCCTGATTAATACAGTGAGGAGTAGAAATAGGTATGGAAACAGTTTACCAAATTTTTCGAGCATCGTCAATATGAATTGAATGAGTCGACACCATTCACAAAACTGAATTATATTTTGAAAGATTGGGACTGGAATATGAAAAAAGAAAATGGTTACTATATAGTTATATCACAAGAGTTGAATATTTTTTGACATTTTTGTGTAAAAATTGCGACAAAAATTCTTTTTAAAAAATATCCCCCCAGCTTCGCTGTCGAGTCGACACCATTCACAAAACAGAATGTTATTTTGAAAGATTGGGCCTGGAATATGAAAAAAGAAAATGGTCACTAGTTATATCACAAGAGGTGTATATTTTTTGACATTTTTGTGTAAAATTTCTGTAAAAATTGCAAATTGAAATCCATGTTAATTAACAAAAATGTGACGTTAATGTGACATTAAAAATTGGCTGTGGCAGGTGAGCCGGGGTATATTCACTTATGTCAAAAAATATCCAGTATAATTTGCTTCCGATTGGTCGCAAAATTGCATTTTATGGGTTAGAAACGGATGGAGGTATATAATCAAGATTATACTGTGAAGTGTAAGTGGAATTCTACAGCTAAAACTATTCTTCAAGAGATGTATTTCAAGAAGTATAACATAAAAATAGATCCATTTCAAGCGTGCGAATTCAAAAGTTCTCGAGACGCACGCAATGCCAAGATACGGAAATTGCAGAAACATCATGAAAAACGGAAACGGAGTTCAACGGCCTTACTATTTTCTATTTAATTCAAGGAAATCACGATTTTCGATTATTTTTAATTTTCAAAAATTCGTGGGTTGAAGATACGGTAATAAGTGTAAGGACTTTTTTGATTCAAAATAGTCTAAAAAATAATTCATTGCAAAAAATCTTGTTTGCAACATTTTTAATTTTTCGTTGTTTAAACAATAACGATAATAGATATCAAGTGTCATCTTGTATGTATGTATGTAAATTGGGGTGACATTCACTGAGACCTAAAAGATCTATTGTGCCCCCTTACTTCTACTTAGTTCCTGAGGAAAGTCTCGGAGACTAGTAGCTCCTTTAGTCCTATTTCCCGGAGGAATTTTAGGATATCTGAAGGCTTTAACTTAGGTAAATGTCCCTCTTCCATCCAGTAGTCTCCAAGGTGTTGTGCCCTAGGATTCTGAATTGCTGTGCAGTTCGCAAGTATGTGGATGGAGGTTTCTTCTTCCATGCCACAGAATCTACATTCTTCTTCCTCCACTATTTTGAGCTTTTTCAGGTGCCCATTCAGACGACAATGTCCCGTAAGGATGCCTGTTAAAACTCTTAGTGCAGTTTTACTTTGACTTATGCATTCATTTGATCTCAAGAGGTTGTAATCACCCAGAAGAATCTTTGATTGCCTAAGTCCTAGTAGATCTTTCCAATGGTCAGATCTTCTCTTTTCTTCGGCTTTGCCTATTTCTTCCAATATTACATTGGAGCTGATACCGCAAAAGGGTTCCGGTTCCAGTCCCCCTCTTTGCTAGTTCATCTGCTATTTCATTTCTTTTTATCCCTGTGTGTCCTGGAATCCACAGTAAGGTGACTATATTGTTCTCGTCTAGTTCAAGTGTCATCTTAAACTTTCATAATCAGGAGAGCCTCCCGGGCATTTAAAAATAAAGTAATTAAAACAATTTTGCAAACGAATGCGCCATTATGCCCTGCACTATATCTCCAAACAAATACCATGGATGTACGTAATCAACAACTAACTTTTTACAGTGTCCCAATGTATAGTTTGGAAATTATGTATAAAAATGAGTTTTTATTTCAAAACTTTAGAGGCCTATAGCTCGTATTACAAATTATTTTAATGGCCATGTCTATCCAATTTTTCAATATTTTGCATTTAAAAATTAAAATTAAAGTATTCTTGTATTTAATTATTTTAAAATACATATTTTTCCGACGTTAGAAATAAAAACCAACTCGGTTTATCAGCTAACTTGTTTTTATTCTTGACAAAAAAGGTTACCACTGTGAGTAATAAACAACTCTGTTATTGTCTGCATTTGAGTTCGAATTTATTGGTAATAAGAATTTTATAACCGATGGTTTTGTATAATATCGGGAGTGTGTTTCAAAGAAAGACTTTTATTTACTATGAACAAATTTTATCTTGTGATTTTTGTGACACTTTTATAGTGAATTCTAATGGAAATGGAAATTATGGTAACATTCATGCAAAAAGAATGCATTTTGTCGATGTCTGCTTTGTAAGTTTTTAAAATTGTTAACTTCTTTTGATTGATATAAAACAAAAATTAGCTGCTAGACTGTTAATCCGGTTCTCAAATGTCAAGAAGGGGAAGGGTGAATCGAATAATATTTTCCCTTCCCCTTCTTGAAGAACATTAGTATTGAGAATTTGGCAGCAGCACAACAGATAAACATACTAACTACTTCTTTTTTGGGTTGCATAACAGTATATTATACAGGCTAATGAATTTATACCTTGTTAGATTTGTTTCTGTGCTATAGACAGTATAGAATAAAAGGAGTCAAACTGTAAGCAGTTTTTTTATAATATCAACTTTGGAACAGTTCAGTTCTTGATACTTTAGGAAGCTGAATAATCCCATTTCTACTTTATAGTTTTACAACTATTTGACATCTGCATCTGACATCAAACATCATTTCATGTCACTTATTAATAAAAAATATATATAGTAAATTTTATACCCATTTAGAATAAGACCATCCTTATTTATTATTAATAAATCGGTTGAAACAAAAAATTACCAACAAAAATGAACGTCGTAACTAATTTATTAGATGTCACGTTTTTGAAGTTACGTCAAATTTTGATTTCATGTTAATGTCATAACGCAAAATAAGATATAAAAATGCGATATTCTGATGAATCCAAAAAACTTATGTGCTTAATGTAGTAAACTATTTTCAAAACGATTTAGGATCTCGATTTAAGGCAATTCAAAAAGCGTCCGAAGCACTAAAAGTTCCAGAAAGCACATTATATAATCTTGAAAAACCAAACAGAGCTACAGATTTCGAATTTAAAAGAAATATGTCTGCAAGCGTTTCCCGGAGCAAAACCCGAATTACAAAAAATACCCTGCATTGTTTGAGGGAAGTAATTTATAAAATGTATGCGCGAAAGGATAAAATCACAGTAGAAACTATTTTACGGCAATTTATCGAAGAGTCTCCAGAAACTAAGATTTCCAAAGGTTCCTTATATTTGGGAATTAAAAAAATGGGTTTTCATTTCAAAAAACAGGATGGAAGAAAACATTTATTGGAAATGCCTGCAGTCAGATTAAAAAGAATATTATTTTTGAACAAATACCATGCTGCTAAAAGCGAAAAGCTCTTTACACCTGTTTTTCTGGATGAGACATGGGTTTTTAGTAAAAGCGGGGACAGAAGAATGTGGCAAGATGGTACTAAACACAGTGATTTAAAAATAACTGGAAGTGGGACACGATATGTAATTGTTCATGCCGGTAATAAAAAAGGTTTTGTGGCAAATGCATCGCTTATTTTTAAATGCAATAAAAAAACAGGCGATTACCATGATAACATGAACACCGAAAATTGGTTTAAACAGCAACTAATTGTAAACTTGGAAGAACCATCGTTAATTATAATGGATAACGCAACGTATCACAGTCGCCTGGATGAAGAAATCCCAAGAAAAAGTTGGAGTAAAACACTCATGTTAGAATGGCTCAAAAAAAAGAATATTCCTTTTCCAGATCACATTTTAAAGGATGCTGTTTGGAATATAATTGAAAAGCAAGTTTTGCCAGAAAAAAATTATCATTTAGACAAATACGCTGCCGAGCATGGTCATTGTGTTCTCAGGCTACCACCCTATCATTGCCATTTTAATGCCATCGAAATGGTATGGTCAGAAACTAAAAGACATTATGACCAAGCTATTACGAAAACTGCAAGGTCACCTACTGAAGTCTTAAAAGTATGGAATGACGTTGTAAAAAATGTACCGGAGCAACACTGGCAGAATTACATAAATCATACAGAGAAAATTATTTCTGAAGCATGGGAAGTAGAAAACAAACTGGACCTACTAAACATCGAACCTATGGTGATCTCTGTATCCAATGAATCCGATGATGAACTATCACTTTTCGAAAGTTATTCTGATTTAGAAACTAATTAAACTTTGCCTTGAAGATCACGTTGTCATTTTTTTAAAATCTAGAATTTGTACTTAATCGAACTCTGAATTGCCATATTTTTTTAAGAAAACTATGTATCTAGTTAATAAAACAATGTTTTTAAAATTAGTGCGCTTCTTTTATATTCTTTTATTATGTCAACATCTTTAGAATTTTATGAATATCATAAAATTAATTTGTATTATTACAAACCGCCACTGATAATATGAAATTTCAAGTCACTACGCCAATGCAATAAGAAATATGTCAAGCATTTGACATGACAAAGGTCATAACCTAATTTTTTTCATTCGAGTTCAGATGGTTCAAGAAGCCGCATACGTTAAGTTACTAAAACGGCTGGTACCTCCAAATAGGTATTAATTTTACTATACCTACCTTATAAAATATATTTAGATCAATATTATATTATATATTTTCACTTTAAATACTAGACCGAAAGAAAATACTCCAATTTTGCAAATATTTAGAAATAGTTTTAAGCATAATAATTTCCATTTGACAAATTATAGGTTATAAAATTCCTTACTGGAAACTTATGTCTAGGTAATTAGTGATATCAGTTACTTTAAAACGTGACATGGTCACGACATTTGATATTCTGTTTGTAAAACAGTATATCATATTTTACTGTATTCTCAAATTTTCCTACTAAGCTAAGAAAATGTTATCAAATTCCTGTCTTGATTTTCAACTTTCCGATTTTTCCAAACTTTTTTACTAATATAAAAATCTCCTTCATGTTACCAACATCAGTACTCACTATCACGGTATCATAAATAGATATCCGGTCACCATACCATAACAATATAATAGTGAATACAAAATATTAGGATACCGTTTGCCGTTCTCGTTCCCCGTTTCTAGAATAAAAAGCAGTCTCTTTATAATCTTAGGGTAATGAACAAAACAAAATTCGATCTTATTGACGAATTTTCGTCGAATAAGAGCGATAAAGGTCAATATTATGTTCGATTTCGAATATTCAATTCATTGTCGTTTTCTCTGGGTGTGATCACGTCACGCTTTAGATTTGATTATAGGGAATGTGTCCGACTGATTTGTTCATATCAGTGAAAAAGTAACAGTTCGTGAAATATCGCTCATCACTAGTCACAAACTCACAAACAAAATGATTGTGGAGTGATCAAGTGATAGTTTTAGCAGTGTTGTCGGATGGTGTTTATTTTGTTGAATTTTGTGAAATTATAAATTATTTACTGATTAATATTTTTAGTACCTAATTTACTTTTTTCCATTTTCTGATATTGTTATAGACACACTTTGATCTGTGTCAGTTGGTCGAAAAGTGTTGAATTAAAAACTATTGTCATTGCTATTATTTATAAAAGATATATTATTACTTATTCTCATTACATCTTATTTGTTTATTGAGGATATTTGTATTGTTATTTATTATTTTCTGATTTACAAAAAGAGGGTCAGAGGATATAGAGCCTGTAGGTACCAGGATATATCCTTGGTATACCAAACACTATAATCAGAGGATCTGTAAGGAACTGGATCGGAGAGCAACATAATAATTACCTGGTGAATATTCCAAAACAAATGCATGGGAACACATAAAATAACCAAAAGAACTGCTAACACTTTACATGTGTATACGAAACATGCACATGGGAGACACTTGATCGTTAAAAGGGTCAATTCTATAAGAAGTGGTTAAAAATTAACGGTACGCCGTTATATCTGATGAAGTTTCTTCTATTAGAAATGTTTTAATCCATACATAGTCAAGATTAGGATTTAAATTTTAACAGGTATGGTGTGCAATCAAGAGTTTTCCGTTAGTATTTTAAAGCTTATTATGCATACAGAATAGTAAAATGGAGTTAGTAGAATATCTAATTTTTAACCATACTTCAAAATTTAACATTTGCTTACAGAATTGCTCCTAAAGACAGTTAGTATTCGGCCAACCATAAGCACCCAGCTAAAGACTTCTACAAATTGGTGCAGGGGACAAAGGTGCTATATGAACGAGAACGAGCAAAAAATCCAGATAAAGAAGATAATTGATTATTGGAAACTCCTCTCTTCAACATTGTTAACATTTAACTACATTATATTGGAATGTTAGCTAGACATTAATGTCTCTGCATTTAGTTGTATTAAAGCACTTTCTTTAAATTTTCGTTTTTTACTATTTCGTACTGTAGATATTATGTTCGCTAGATACCATTGAACTTCCCAATCATTTTTTCAAATACCTGACTTAAAGAACTCCCTATCTTTATTAAAAACAAACCAAAAATAAATATTTCACATGGAATGTACTGGAGATATTTAAAAAATTGTTATTACCTTATGAATACTTCTGCGTTTACATTCTGATCAATTTCGTAAGTTTTTTTCAAAAACCTCGCTTTGACTGATAAACAGCAAGTTATATTCGTCATATCCAAAGACACATCTAAGAGTTTCTCGGTAAAAACTGGCTGCCATAAGATTATTGCGTTCTGTAATATGTCTTGTGGCAGCTTTGGATCACCAAAAGGTATTTGTTTCTATAATAAAAAAAACAATGTGTCAAATTTAATTTCCCAACGTACATGAACTCACCTTAAATATCCTGATTAGATTTTCATAAATTCTTCTTTTTTCATTTAATGGGGTTTCTATGTTATTTCCCAGCAGTTCTATGGCTAGTATGATATAATCTTGTACATTTGCTGTTAAAAAAGAACACAATATGGCTTTCTCTAATATAATAGACAATAAACTCCACCATTTTTCATTTCGAAAATCCCATAACATGTGAGTGTAGAGCCTGAAAACAATTTAATTCTTTGCAAACAAAAACAAACAACATAATGCATTTTTTGCAACAAATTAATTCTTTCAACCCTTACTACTTGTAATATTTCCATAATTATTAATTAAAAACAATAAATAAAAATTATAATATAATTTCTATAATATACTCCTGACAATACAAATTTTATTTGTGAAACCTGTCGAATAATATATGTTATATTGTGGAATTTGTTATTTATTGACTTTATTTAATAGTTTCAGTTTCAGTCAGCGTTCTTGAGGGATGATGGAGCTAATGGGATGCTTGGTCGTTAAATAAGAGCAGAAATTGGCAAAAGTGGTCGTTGAAAAGATTTTAAGAACAAGTGAATAATTTAGTTGTTAGGGCAAGGAAAAATTAACGTTAAACAAATAACAAATCAATATTACTTTTTTAAATGAAACTAACACCACAAAGAACATACAGAAGATAACTGTTTCTAATTAATTTCACTATTTAATGAAAATTCTAAAATATTATTGATTATTGTTTCGATATTGACATATCATCGTCAAAATGACAGAAGTTACATTTTATGTGATGCCTACTTGATGTTTAATATTTTGGCTAGACCAAATAGTGGGTGACCTATCTTGTGATTGACTTAATATAAATGAATAGAAAAAAGAAGAAGATATGAAATTAAAAATATTAAAGCTTAGATATTATTAGCCCTATGGGGATATCCTGGATATCTTTTTCCCATTTAAGATCACTATAACTGCGCAATGATATAGGAAAACCAAGGAAAACTATATCTGCTGATCTTTGCAATTGTTACTTGAGAAGACAATTTAATAGTGGAGAGCTCCCTAGATTTATCTGTTCATTGACAACTTCATAATGTGGGTCTCTAAGTTTCATTTAAAAAAGTAATTTGAGTAGATTCCACAAAGTAAGGGTCCAACAGTAAATTCAACAAATCAATAGTTAGGGCAATGAAAAATTCACATTAATACATTAGGCAACACCGCAGGCCTCCAAGCGTAAAAAGATCAAAAACAAATTAAATTGTGAATTTGGTGATAAGAGGTCTCCTTTAAAAATCCACTGAAGACTGAGTTTAACCATCATAAATGATAGAATAATTTTTATTGGCTCGAATTTTTCATCAAAAGCTTATTTATTACTTTTAGAAGAAAGTAACGATTCAATCTCGTGGAGTACGGGACCAATTCGCCATTTTTTGGTTGGGAGGGTGATCGGACTGGTTCTTGCTTATATTATACTGTAAGTACGATGCCCCCATTAAAAGTATGGATGACCGGCTAAGTGTTTGTCCCAAATGTGCCTGTCCTACCCTAACTTTGTCTTACCATAAAATAATATGCAAATTTTGATTAAAAATATCAGATTGGTAAGTATGTATTTTTGGTCGAAAAATCCGATTTTTCTCCAATTTTTTTTGAGAATCTGATCTATTATTTGGAATGGCCGTACCAAAAAACTTCCCTATCCAAAATTTCATCAAAATCGGTCTAACAGTTTAGGAGGAACCTGATTTCAGCGCCACCTACCGGGACCCGACCAATTGTGAACTAAACCATAACACACACTATTAATTTCATCAAAATCGGCCTGGCTGTTTGAGATAAATTCAGTGTGAACCCGGTTGTGAATCTACACTATCCAGGTCTTCGATAATTAAACATACTATATGAATAACCCGCTATACTGCTAGATATATTTATGGATTTCAGTTAGAAAAAACGATAACTTTTAAAAATAAGATTGTTTTAACCGTAGCCGTATAATGTTAAAGACCCCATGCTTTTCTCCATTTCAACAGTAGTTGATACGATCCGTGTTCATTTCGAGCTTGAGTTCATCATTTAAAAAAATACGGAGTCTTCTCCAATAAACAGTGACAGAAATTAACCTCAAAATTTAATAAAGCTAAATAATGAAATATTTATTGCAATAATTACTTCATATAACAACAAACTTTATACATAACACTGTAGAATGATCTACACTTTTTTCGAGGGGTAGACCACTGACCCAAAATGTGTACACCAATGCCCATTTGGGGCATTACATTGTATTTTTCGTAACTAATGCTTAAATACCTGTAATTCCCAATAATTCCTACAATGCCTTGTAATTTCGCAATACCCACAAATAGTACAGGGTGATTACCTAATCTTATTTTAACCGATGGATATTATCGTTATTAATGGTCCTAGAAAATCGTTCAATTTACCAAAGTTAATTGACTTTTCCTGAACCTTCAGAGCTCGCTCCAGAATCTGAATTCAGAAAAAACAAATAACCATAACAAATGTCACATTTTGACAGGTTGAAGATCAATATAATGTGTCTTATATAGCTGAAATCAGGGTAATGCGCTCTAACAAAATATGGATAAACATATAGGATGTACCATTTAAAAAAACCTTCCACCTGTCAAAATGTGTCATTTGTCATGGCTTTTTGTTTTTTCTGAATTCAGATTCTGAAGTTTTAGGAAAAGTCGATTAACTTTGATAATCTAAACGTTTTTCTAGGACCATTAATAACGGAAATAGAAATCAGTCAAATTAAGTTTTACCTCTGTATAAGTTAGGAGAAACCTCTGTTAAAAATTATATGTATAGTAAATTTTATACCCATTTAGAATAAGACCATCCTTATTTATTATTAATAAATCGGTTGAAACAAAAAATTACCAACAAAAATGAACGTCGTAACTAATTTATTAGATGTCACGTTTTTGAAGTTACGTCAAATTTTGATTTCATGTTAATGTCATAACGCAAAATAAGATATAAAAATGCGATATTCTGATGAATCCAAAAAACTTATGCTTAATGTAGTAAACTATTTTCAAAACGATTTAGGATCTCGATTTAAGGCAATTCAAAAAGCGTCCGAAGCACTAAAAGTTCCAGAAAGCACATTATATAATCTTGAAAAACCAAACAGAGCTACAGATTTCGAATTTAGAAGAAATATGTCTGCAAGCGTTTCCCGGAGCAAAACCCGAATTACAAAAAATACCCTGCATTGTTTGAGGTAAGTAATTTATAAAATGTATGCGCGAAAGGATAAAATCACAGTAGAAACTATTTTACGGCAATTTATCGAAGAGTCTCCAGAAACTAAGATTTCCAAAGGTTCGTTATATTTGGGAATTAAAAAAATGGGTTTTCATTTCAAAAAACAGGATGGAAGAAAACATTTATTGGAAATGCCTGCAGTCAGATTAAAAAGAATATTATTTTTGAACAAATACCATGCTGCTAAAAGCGAAAAGCTCTTTACACCTGTTTTTCTGGATGAGACATGGGTTTTAAGTAAAAGCGGGGACAGAAGAATGTGGCAAGATGGTACTAAACACAGTGATTCAAAAATAACTGGAAGTGGGACTCGATATGTAATTGTTCATGCCGGTAATAAAAAAGGTTTTGTGGCAAATGCATCGCTTATTTTTAAATGCAATAAAAAAACAGGCGATTACCATGATAACATGAACACCGAAAATTTTGAAAATTGGTTTAAACAGCAACTAATTGTAAACTTGGAAGAACCATCGTTAATTATAATGGATAACGCAACGTATCACAGTCGCCTGGATGAAGAAATCCCAAGAAAAAGTTGGAGTAAAACACGCATGTTAGAATTGCTCAAAAAAAAAGAATATTCCTTTTCCAGATCACATTTTAAAGGATGCTGTTTGGAATATAATTGAAAAGCAAGTTTTGCCAGAAAAAAATTATCATTTAGACAAATACGCTGCCGAGCATCGTCATTGTGTTCTCAGGCTACCACCCTATAATTGCCATTTTAATGCCATCGAAATGGTATGGTCAGAAACTAAAAGGCATTATGACCAAGCTATTACGAAAACTGCAAGGCCACCTACTGAAGTCTTAAAAGTATGGAATGACGTTGTAAAAAATGTACCGGAGCAACACTGGCAGAATTACATAAATCATACAGAGAAAATTATTTCTGAGGCATGGGAAGTAGAAAACAAACTGGACCTACTAAACATCGAACCTATGGTGATCTCTGTATCCAATGAATCCGATGATGAACTATCACTTTCCGAAAGTTATTCTGATTTAGAAACTAATTAAACTTTGCCTTGAAGATCACGTTGTCATTTTTTTAAAATCTAGAATTTGTACTTAATCGAACTCTGAATTGCCATATTTTTTTAAGAAAACTATGTATCTAGTTAATAAAACAATGTTTTTAAAATTAGTGCGCTTCTTTTATATTCTTTTATTATGTCAACATCTTTAGAATTTTATGAATTTCATAAAATTAGTTTGTATTATTACAAACCGCCACTGATAAGATGAAATTTCAAGTCACTACGCCAATGCAATAAGAAATATGTCAAGCATTTGACATGACAAAGGTCATAACCTAATTTTTTTCATGCGGGTTCAGATGGTTCAAGAAGCCGCATACGTTAAATTACTAAAACGGCTGGTACCTCTAAATAGGTATTAATTTTACTATACGTACCTATACTTAAGCACGTATAAAAAAACACATAGGAACTGAAACCAACTTACAACTTAAAAATAAAAAAGAAAACATTGAAAAGCTTGATCGCAGCTTTATTTAAAACTAGACAAATAAAATTATAAAAATGTTCTCAGTCAAGTTTGTCATTTTGTTTTCAAAAGTACAAGTACGTAAACCAAACTAATACAAGAACTAAGACCAACTTAAGTACAACCTAAAAAACATTGTAATGTGGATAGGGAGCAATAAACAACAGCAGCAGTGTTACCAGATTTTGATTTTTAAATTATGATATTCAAGGTCAAAATTGTGTGTTTTGAAAAAAGATATGGTACACATTAATTTTTTATCAAACTTTATTAAAATAAATAAGAAAAACTAGAAATACAAACAACAACAGTGACTGAATTAATGACTTGACTTGTGACATTACTGAGAGTTGATAGTTCTTTAATGACGTGCTCACGCTAAGATGAGAGAGTGAGAAAGAAAAGAGTGTCACTGTGCGGCTGCGGCGTCGTAACTATCCACGCAACCAGGTTATGATGTCGCGCAGGTTGAGCAACACTCGATTCATTGTTGTGTATTGTATTTGCAATGGTTGCGGAATAACTCTATGAATAACAGCAAAAACAAGAAAAATAAAATAAGCAGTATAAAGTTAAGAAAAATGCAAAGGTATTATTGCATTTGCGATTTTACCATGTATTTTTCTGAAAAATTATGGTACTAATACATAATTACAGAGGACCTTTCAGTTAATACTTAAAAAAACCAAACTTGTTGCTTTTACGAATTGAAGAGTTCTCCCGCAGGTTAGAGTACTGATGTTCGGAGAAGAACTAAAAATATCCAAAGAAGTTAAATATCTGGGGGTGACCCTTGATTCCAAACTGAATTGGAAGGCACACCTGGATAAAATTACTACCAGGGCGACTAGGCTTTTCTGGCAATGCAGAAGAGTTATGGGCAAAACCTGGTGAATACGACCTGAGATGGTTCACTGACTTTACACAACTGTGATAAGGCCAACGATCACCTATGGAACAATAGTCTGGTGGAGGAGGACAGAAGTTAATATATTAACTGCAATCCAAAGACAAGCCCTTCTTGGTATTACCGGGGCAATGAACGGCACGGGGACGGCATCAATGGAAGCCCTTGTGGACTTCCTCCTTTGGAACTTTTTATAAGGGCGGAGGCAATGATGGCAATTCTTAGGCTGAAATTGGGAGACTTATGGTTCCCTATAGCCTGTATTGATGAATACATCAGAAAAGGATATACCAGACAAAAAATTACAACAAATAACTAGGTCTAGACTGATAAGAAACTGTAAAAAATCCCTTAACAGGCAGGCAAGAGACAATAAAGGGTGCCGGCACATGAGTGGATTGCAGGTAATGAAATGGCGGACCAGTTAGCTAAAGAAGGCTCTAAAGGAGACTTCATAGGTCTGAAACCGTTTTGTGGAATCACAAGAGGGGAGTTTACTGAACAAGGTAGACAAGGAACTCTCAACCAGGCTATTGAAACTGGGTAAGAGACATTTGAAGACAGTTACCGACCTGGTGACTGGAAACTGCACCCTGAGGAAACAATCTGCACAAAATGGGCAAAGTTAGTGAACCTATGTGCAGAAAATGTGAACTTGATGATGAAACACCTACTCACATACTCTGCTTCTGTGAGAACTTACAAGTACTTGGACAGAAGCACTTAGGAGAGGAATTAATACAACCATTACAAATACTGAAAATCCCTCCAGACAAACTAGAGGCCTTTATAGAAGACACGAAGCTTCTGGAATGGAAGTAGATAACATGGGAAATGGTACAAAGGTTCAGTTCAAGTGCCTGGGCCGTTGAGCACAACCCAAACTAACGAATAAATGAATGAATGACATAATTACAGTACGCCTGGCAACACTAATCAGCAGCACCCGTTTCAAGCGACATCTGCCTTTACCTTCAAAAGTTTATAGCAATGCCGCAATGACCTTTTAAATACCTGCATTTTTTTAGCAACTCCTAGCAATCTTATGCAATGACCAGGTTTTGTACACCATAATGCCCTAGCGGTTTACCCCTTGACTTTTTTCAAACACTTGTTAACAACAGTAGTTAAAATTATTAAAATAGTTTACGTATGTAAATTAGTTCATATAACAGCACTGTAGTTTAAGTGCACAGCTGATGCATACACTGTTGGCTGACAATACCGACCTCTCGGCAAATTCTTTGCTACCATCTGATGGCAAAATTTACCACTGCTCGCGCTTCACTAGCGTCCTGTTACACTCTTCCTTCTCATTCCACGAAATCATTGCCACAAATTACAAGGAACGGAGCGAAAAGATGTTACACATCAAAAACATTCAATTTATAACAGATAAACACTTGGTCACCAAAATTCGTAATCTCCGAATTTATGAACATCCTTAACTTTTGTGGAGCAGTTTATATAGAGATAAAGGTTACTTAATTCAAAAAAATGATAACTTTAAACGTCACTAGCAAAATTACAAGAAGTTTGCCCCGACAAAGAAATTTAGTGTTCCTGAGGGCATTCTGAATAAGTTTTAGCGAAATCGAGAAGGTTGTGTTCTTAACTATGACCATAAATTATTATACAAATAAATATTAAATCTTACGTGAGTGCTTTTCCATAATCTTTCGAATCGTAATATTCATCAGCCATTTGTAGAACTAAGTGTCTTCTTGTTCTAGGACATCTATAAGTTTTATATTGGGATATAGCCAAACCATATAAGGCTATTATTAAATTCTAAAAAGGTAAATGTAATCAAAACAAACTAAGAAACTATTGTAAGCTGTGATCTTAAGAAAGTCTGCACCGAATACAAGTGCAAAATCTGTAAAGTGGAAACGGAAAACATTGGCTTATGATAGATACAGTAAGATTGAAACATTTTCAAATTATTTTGCAATATTTAAGGATACATTGAAAAATAATAATTTAAACAATAACCATAAGATTGAATGATAGTTTTGCAGGCAAATATAAAGCATAGAAATACTTGAAAGCAACCGAGGATGAAATTTAATTTTACATTATTTAACTAGTTTTCAATGAATCCTGCTACTGAAAACATAAAATTTTGTCAACAGTAACTCGGTAACTCAATCCAATTCTGCTGGAACTCTTAGCTCACAAGAATTTCTATTCACTCTACAACAGTAAACTTACAGAATGGTTTGTTTGTTTTTCCAAAATCTGCAAAGCTTGTATCCCATTCGACTCTAATTGAGGATCTGGTGGTTCAGCAGACAACTTTCCAGGTCTCCATGGTCTCTGTCCATAAAATTCCATATGGTTCGCTCCTTGCAGAGGATCAGGATCAGGATAGGCACTTGCATTCTAAATATAATCACAGTCATCATATTAATTTAGATTCAATTAGAGACTTACCGAACAAAGTTCTTGACACAATTTCTTTCTTTGTATGCACAATTGAGCTGCTTGTTGATAATATATTCCTGGATGTTGGGTTTGTACAGCAGGAAGGCCTACTTTCACTGCCTCGTCAAATATGTCACCAAAAACAGAATACCTAGAAATGCAACACTATATTTATTTCACTCTAAGTTATAATACAGGGTGAGTTTATGAGGAATATAAGTATTACTAAAGTACAGAGTGTGGGTACTTACTGTTTGGAAAGCCATGCATAATGTTCAAAAGTTAACTCATGGAATCCCATCCTAGCTTTGAATCTGTCAATATGTGCTTTAAATTGGGAAATAGCATCACGTGGCAGGTTTAAAGCAAACAGTAAGTGACAAAGTTTGTAGTTTATAAAACCTGCTATTGTTCGAATTTCCAGGGCATTTGTATCTACTATTCGTATTTCTAATAGACTATTATATGCATGGGTATAATGCCTTAAAGGTAAAAGAATATCAACTAATTTTCTTTTTATATTAAAAAATTTAGACTTACTTGTGGGCAGTATGCAAATCCTGTTTAAGTTCATTAAAAAACCCCATCTTAAAGTGATGCCTAACAAAAAGATATTGATGTGAATTTTTATTCAAGTGTTCTTTATGAGATTTTACTTTTTTAGCCTCATTGTGGTAGTAAGTCTGTGCAAATTCAAAAAATGCATTCTCAAGTCTAATTGCATAACCTTGTAAATGATCTCCATGAGGTAAGACAAATAATGATTGCGAGTTTAGTTCACAACTAGAACATAGAGCAGCCGCTCGCTCAGCAGCTAGAGCATCTTCCCCAGGAGGTAAAGGTGGACAATTTTGTATCAGTACAATTGTAAGCCTTGTATTACGACCCTCTAGAGCTGCTCTAAAAAATATAATTTACATTATTACAACTGGTAGATTTATTTTATTATTATATGCAGCTTACCTCATAGATTGAACTCTAGAAGCGCATTCTATCATTTTTTCATTCCACTGAGGATCGTGCCAATCTAAATCATAAAATATCACAATAACTGCTGGAACTTCGAACAGGTGCTTTCTCATCCAATTTTTTTTAAGAATACCCTTTGGAATGTACCAATCGTAAGAAGTCCTTCTTGGCTTCATCACAGGAAATTCGTGGGCATTATCTACTAACTTAAATAAAACTGGAGCTCTTTCAATTCTCCTACTACCACTGAAAGTCTCCCAAATTGATTTATGCACAGCATTATTTACAATATCTAGACCTGATATTCCGACTAAGACTAATGGTTTAACAGAAAGTTCTTGAGGAAGGTCTGTGTTATTGGGGGCGATAGCGGACTGCATTTTTTCTAGATATTATTTGTAATTTAGTACATATTTTGTTTTATTATTATTAGTTGTTTTGGTATGTTTACACAAAAAATAAATGTCAACGACAAATCAGTAAGAATTGACTACTGACAGTTCTGACTTTTGTCGCGCTGTTCTTCTTTTATATGGTTAGGTAAAGGTCGTCACACCATAGAACTACTTATAGATAGGCAATGGGCGCGTTCAGCAGCGCTAGCGCAAAGTTAGCGCTAGCAGCGGCGCTCTGTGAAAGCGCTTGAAGGTGGCTGAACATCGATGCTTTGATGCTCTATGACAAACTGCTAAACACATCACCCTTGAATTTATTTTATAAATATAAATGTATATATTTATAAATTTAAAATTATATTTATAGATTACTTAATCTTCAAAGATCTTGCGGATGAGAATAATATTGTGGAATTGATTCAACCTGTAATTGAAACACAAGAAGAATACGTACAAATATTAGCATTAAAGGAAGAAAAAAATCCTGTAAGAAATTTAAATTATTGCGTGGAAGTAATTCACTAATAAAAACTAAATACTGACAAGCTTAGCGGAAAATAAATTCGCTGGAAAAAATGGTCAAATTCGCACTCCGCTTACTTAGCGCTTGCCTAGCGCTAGCGTGGCTGAACGCGCCCATTGTTCACTACTGCGTCACTACGATCTTAAATGGATTTTAATTTTAATATGATTTTAATCTCCAATCGTCCCTAATTATCTTGGATCATGATATTCTGGGTATCCCTGCCGAAATTCACAAATTTTCAATTTCTTTTGAAGAATTTGTCAATTACAGGTTTTATTTGGTAAAAAAAATTAAAATTTCGCTAGATTAACACGCATAATCGTCAGTTTGATAAAACAATTCTACAATATTTACATAAAATAAATAATGACACATTTAAATTTTTTTCTTGTTTGTTGTTAAAAGATATTAAATTATATAACTTTCATTTCTTTTTTTTTGCGGATTTCAACGTTCGTTTCTGTTCAAGAAAATATGCGATATGCCTATAAGGTAGGAGACTGTTGTGACGAATAACAAAAATAGGAATATTTTTGAAAATAACAATAATTTAAATTGGAAAATAAAAAAAGAAATTTAATTAATTTTAGACTGAGAAATTACAAAAATCAGATTCACAAAAAATTTTCAATTGATCTTCTTCAGTGTTGAGATTTAAAGCAATTTTTAAAATTTTTCTTTTTGTTTATTGAACTTTTATAATAATTAATAATAAACTCCTTTTGATTGTGTGTACCACCATTTTTAATAATATTTTACTTACTTTTGTGTGATTTTTTGATTATTTTTTCAATAAACCACCAATGAATTTTCCATACTCATTTTTCCTTGGGGCTAGGGGTTATAAGACTATATCTTTTTATTCATGTATTTTTTTCAATATATTTTCTATTTTTGTTATTCAATAAGTATGCCTGAAATGTTTTTGCTATTTACAATTTTTCGTTTAGATTGCTTCACTTTAAATACTTTAATAAATATGTTAAATATTGGAAACATTCCAATAAGAGGATATTTTTATGTGGATTTTGTTTGTGTTTTCAGCGCTGCAGCATTCTGTGAGCAAATCGGTCAATAATTAAAGCAGTTAACACAATTTAAATAGAAAGTTATCAAAATAAGAATAATAAAAAAAACTACATGAAAATGTATAATAGCGTAGGAAATATTTTTTTTCACAAAATCTGATTCAGAATATTTCAACAAACCTTTAATATTTTTCCTAATTTAAAACATTCATTCAGCCGATCATTTTATTAAATACAAAAAATAAATTTGATCAGCTGTATAATATGAAAAGAAAAATTGCTTGAGAAATTATTTTTTTCACAACAGCTCAGATTTATAAAAATTTGAAGAAAAGTTAAATTTTTTCCTTATAAAACATTTATTTAGTCTAGCATAATATTATTAAATATGAAAAATAAATTTTACCAATTATATGTATAACCAAAAAAGAAAAATATATGGCTTAGGAATTTCGGTTTTTTTCACAGAAATATAAGAAACCTCAATTTTTTTTGCTAATTTGAAACATTTATCTAGTGAGGTATACTTGAGCATTTTGATGAAAAATTATGATTTTTGAAGTATTAAGACACTCAGAATTCACCAGGTAAAACCGAATGCTCCAGACAACTCAAAAGTGATAAGTGATAATTTAGGAAGAGGAAAACGAAGGATTTATGGTGCACATTTTGGGAGTCAGTAGGTCATCTATTTAATATAATTTATTCTTTTTGAATTTAAATAGAAACTTATCAAAATAAGTATTGAAAAAATATTATTAAATACAAATATAAATTGGATAAATAAATAAAAATAATAATTTTGTTTAAAAAATTAATTTTTTTTCACAACTCAGCTCAGATGCAGAACTATTTTGAAAAACCCGAATTATTTTTTTCAAATATAAAAAATTTCTTCAGTCCATCATATATATTATTAAACGATGAAATAAAACAATTTAATTTGTTTAAATCTCCATTTTATGGAGATTTAAACAAATTAAATTGTTTTATTTCATCGTTTAGTATGGATCTTCATCAAGTAAAAGCCTCATCTATTCAATACATATTATTAAACATTTAGTTGAAAAATTATTATTTTTGAAATATCAACACTCCCAGAACGCATTAGTTACAACGGAATCTTCCAGACAACTCAGAAGAAGGATTTCGGGTGCTTCCAATTATTTGCATTTTCCTTTCTTACAAATTTATACCCCAGATTATATTTAAATAGAGAATGGTGTATACTAGCTGTTACATTATAAATTTACTTTTTTATTAACTGAAATTTTTTTTGTGGTGACAAATTTTCCAATTGATGTATGCTTGAATAAACGTGATCACATATCTTTTCTTGGGTACAATAAAGACTTTGTAGTTTTTGAAAATCTTTTTTTTAACTTAACCACCAAAAACTTATTTTTATATTTTTTCAAAAATTACCACTACAAACTTATTTTTGTATTTTGTATATTTCTTAACTTGTTTCACACAAAAGACACTTTTTGTGCCCAGATTACTCAGACTCCTCGGTACTATTTAGATAACAAGTTTTTTCAAAATTAGATTACTCTAAATTAGATTATTTATAAATATTCCTTTTCTTCACCAGATTGGGATATATACATTTCAGTTTCACTTCTGATACTATTTTAAAAACAAGTTCCTCATTCCAGCGATTCTAAAATTTAAAATATTTTTGATTTCCATTCTTTTCCTAACTAGAATGTTGTTGAAACTTAACTGTTGATTTTTGTATTACTTAAGAAAGTGTGTGGGTAATATGGTAAGATTTTCACGGACTACAAGGACAAGGCTGTTGGGTTACGCTCATCTTCCCTCTATATATACTGACCGAATTGTATGAATTATTTATTTTAGTAAATTATAGTTTGAGATGTGTATTTATACAGTACCTACTCTAAAATGTAATCTATTTTAAATGAGACATGCAACCGGTTTTTATAGATAGGTGAGTTACTTACTCTATAAACAGAGGTACTGGCTCGATGTTGCTCTAACGTACTGGACTTAGAGGCAGTAAGTATCATAAGGAAAAGTATGTGATGTATGCCTTCGACTAAGTGATAAATGTGGTGGCCATCACCGGCCGGTAAATGGAAATGGTCGATTTCGGTTTTTAGTAATGGAGTAATGGTTAATGAGGAAATGGGATGACGCTTGTGACCTGAATAGTTTAAAATGTAAGTGTTAGTTTTACTTTTTTTATATTTTTATGTTCCTTTTGGATTATGTTCCATGAATTTGTTTTATCTCTCATAGATGAGTCTAAGTTACACTGTTTGTACAGAATTGTATATTCAAAAATGTTGATAAAATAAAAATTATTGCTGGAAATGTAAATAGTTTATGGCTCGTAGATCAAATTATTATCGTTATAAATAAAAGGGAAACCAAATAATGTATTGGGTGTTGCATACTACACAACTAAATGAGGGAAGCCGGAAAATTCCCCGACAACAATTCACCGGGGAAAAGTTTCCAGACAACAATTCCCCGACAGAAAGGAAAAGAGGAAAATTCCCCGACAAATGTGTTATTATTTTTTTCTCTTCTTCCCTGCACACTTTTTCTCGGCGTAGGACGAGAAACTTACTTTTGGCGTGTTTAGAAGGTTTTGTTTCTTTTTGTCTCTTTTTTTTAAATTTTTAAATAATTTTATATTTTTTTTTAATCTTTTTTCAACTTTGTATAGGTATATTTTTAAATTTTTTTGTTCTAACTTCTCAAATATTTGTTGGGAAAAGTATTTGAATCACTTAAAACCACTTATTGTGAAAACTTATCAGAAAATTAGTAGAAATAAAACAAAACATTCATTTATTCTCTTCATAAAAAATATCACAATTAATAATGACAGCACTGAGACTAGGGATGGCGATCTGAAATCGATTAATCGGATAATCGATTCCTCGGACCGAATAAATCGATTTTTTAAATCGATATATTGTATTGAATCGATTCAGTTAATCGATATTTCACCCTTGCAAATCGACTTTCGATTTTTTTTTGTGTTTTTGGTAGAGCGGCTTTTTTTTCAATTGCCCCGGCAACATCGCAAGTAGTGATGAGAGCGGAACCGCTCGGATTCCACTAGACTCGACAGACACTGTTGCTTTTTTTTCAAAAAAGCCTATAGGGAACTCTATGAGTAGGGATGTTTGAAATATTAAACGATTTTTATATAAATCGATTATTATTTTGTTATAATCGATTTTTAATGATCGATTTTTCGAGTAATATTAATCGATTTTGTATAAATTACGTGTGTTTAAGGAGTAGATGTTCTGAAACGGCTCTCGTATTATTTATTGACTATTTTTCAAAATTTTGACAGCTTTTGACGATTATTGACCATTTCTCAAAATTATTGACCATTTTTTAACAATTATTGACAGTTTTTGACAAAAATAGTCCATTTTTAAGAATTAATCGACAATTATTGACAGTTTTTCAACAATTACTGATCATTTTTAAAAAATTATTGAGCAATTTTGACAGTTTTGCAACAATTATTGACCATTTTTCCAAGTTTTTTAACAATTATTGATCATTTTTTAAAAATTATTGACCATTTTTTAAACAATTCTTGACCAATTTTGACAGTTTTTCAATAATTATTGACCATTTTTTACAATTACTGACCAATTTTGACAGTTTTCAACAATTATTGACCATTTTTCCAAAGTTTTCAACAATTATTGATCATTTTTTTAAAATTATTGACCATTTTTCAACAATTATTGACCAATTTTGACAGTTTTGCAACAATTACTGACCATTTTTCCAAATTTTTCAACAATTATTGATCATTTTCTAAAAATGAAGACCATTTTTCAACAATTATTGACCAATTTTGACAGTTCATCAACAATTATTAACCAATTTTGACAGTTTTTCAACAATTATTGACAAACAATATTTTGACCATTTTTTGACCATTTTTGAAAATTTTTGGCATTTTTCAAAATTTTCATAATTATTGACAATTTTCAACAGTTTTTGAAAATTATTGACCATATTTCAAAATTTTTGACAATTTTCATATAATTTTATTTGATTTTTTTTCAATCCGATAAATATCGTTAACGAATAAATCTCTTAGGTATATTATCGAAATATATACGAAAAGCATGTCCATTTTTAAAACAACCAAAAAAAATCAACGATCTTTTCGCAGAAATCGATTTATTTTTTATTAAAATCGATTTTTTCGATAAACCCATTAATTTTGAATAAAGAAAAATCGATTTTTATTTTATCGATGATTCTTTTCCATTAATCTCACACATTCCTAATCCGATACTTTGTGATAATAATATGGTAATAAAAAAATAATTGTTATTATTATCGAATTCCCTGAACATAAAAAAAATCCCCAATTTTACTGATAAATTTCCCGGAGAGAGATTGTTTATTTAGGGGTACCTTTCTTGTTGTTTTTCAATAAAAAAGATCGATTTATATTTAAATTGTAAAAAATACAAACTTGAAAAAAATCGATTTTTATGAAATCGATCTTTTAGTCCTCGATTTTTTTATGTATCGATTCATCAGGTTACGATTCGAATCGATTTAAAAATCGATCTTTTTTAGAAAGAATCGCCATCCCTAACTGAGACTTTTGACATTGACATCAAATAAGCACCATAAACAAAAGATGCAAAGAGTATACACTCGATAAGGAACAATAGTTACAACATATTTTTAATTTTTTTTTTATTGTTAGTTTGTAAGATTGGTCATAATTATTTACAAGGGTTGCGATTCGTTTAGCAGTATCTCGGTACTTTTCATTAGCTGGGGTGCCTTCTTTCCTTTCCTTCTTTTCTTTCCTTTGCTTTCCTTTTACGCTAAGAACAAATTCAAGTGCCATTTTACAATGTTAACGATCAGACGAACTCTTCGAAATGATAAAGTTGTACACACACACATACGAGATGAGCCCGCTCTAAGCGCAATGCATCTCGGGGAGAACTTCCACCGACCCTCCTATCTCATCCGATGGGTCCTCATCGTCGACGTTCGCGTACAGCCTGTCCCTAGCCAAATGGCTGCTGGCTGGGGTCAGGCTGTCTTCTCCTTGGCTGTGTAACCGTGGTGGTTAGGTTAGAAACACTAAATATTGATAAAAAACTAATAGAGCTGCTGAAAATGATAACGGCTAACAACAAAGCAAAAGTGCGATTCCAAGGAGTCACATCGAAGGAATTCCTCGTAAACAAGGGAGTCAAACAAGGAGACTTGATCTCTTCAACTTTATTCAATTTGGCATTGGAGAGTATCCTAAGAACATCTAAACTAGAAAGCAAAAACATCATAACAGACCATATTCAAATCATAGACAAATCACAGACGATTTAACCATAGTAGCAAATTCAAGACAAGAACTTATAAAAGCAATTGAAAAGATAGGAGAAGAGGCAAAACAACTTGGAATGGAAATCAACGTGGACAAAACAAAATATATGATAGTAGGTAAAAAAACCTAAAATACCGAAGGGAACTTAAAAACGCAATGGCATTCATTTGAAAATGTAACAACATTCAACTACTTAGGAGTGACGATGGGACAAACAGGAAAAGAGCGGGTGCAAGAAAGAATACTTAATGTAAACCAAGCCTACTGCAGAAATAGAAAACTTCCGAAAAGTAAAGCCATAAATAAAAACACCAAAATAAAAATATACAAAACACTAATAAGACCAGTGATCGCGTATGGCTTAGAAACAACGGTAATAAACAAAAGAAGCAAAAGACTTAAAAATCATAGAAAGAAAGATTCTTAGAACGATACTGGGGCCGAACATAACAAGAACTGGGGAAGGGAGACTCAAAACTAACAAAGAAATAGAAAGCGAGTTAAGCAATGAGACGATCGTGAAATATATAAAAGCACAACGCCTAAAATGGGCAGGACATATTACGAGACAAAAGCCTGGAGAAATGATAAGAAGAATAACACAATGAACTCCTCTATGACCGAGAAGAAGGGGAAGACCCAGAGAAAGTTGGAGGAATCAGATAGAAGAGGATACAAAAAGGATGGGAATCAAAGAGTGCAGAGAAAAATGCGGAAATAGAGCAGAATGGAAGAAAATAACTTCTGAAGCCAGGACACACAAGAAATTGTAATAATAAGGAGTGAAAAGGGAGTTAATCCACCCTAATAAATGGATTTAAAAGCGCATTAGCGTTAGCGACAATCTATTAGATTTAAAGGCTTGATGATGATGATGATCTGATTACATCGAAATAATTCCAGTAAACAATTTTCAGAAATACCAGATTAACCATTTACCTGACCATTATAATTCTAAGAACCCTAAATGGGTACACTACTTAACTTATTCTACATTTTATGATTTAAACGATGATAATGTAATGTTTTTGTTATTTATTTAAATAGTTTTTACGTATGGGATAAAATTATACACACTACTATGGCTTAATACTATTGATTTATTTATAGAAGCACACACTGTATTAAACTTAATTTATATACACACTTCACTTAATGTCTACTAATTCATTTACTCTCGGTATAATAGTTCTAATTTATTCTTAGCACTTGAATATTACACTATTTATTTTAAACAATTCACTATTTCATTCACTGTCCGAATACTTTTGTAAACTGTCTGTGAACTAGATCTTTACTGTCCGTTAACTATCTTTTTACTAACTGTCCAATCACTCAAAAACCCGCGTATATATAGTCTTTATCAATTCTGGATAATTCTTGTATTTTCCACGCTCGTCATATGCGTAAACAAAACGGTCTTTCTAGAATGTTCTCGAAAAAGCGCTTTCGCCTAAATTTATAGTTGAGTGACAGGGCCGGCTTTGAATTGGTGACTTCGTACAATAATTTAATGTTTTTATTACAGTTCCTTGCAAATATATTTCTTTTCACTATGAAAAATAACACGTTCATCTAAAATCCATAATTTAATTTCCAGCAATGCTATAATCTGTTAAACCATTTTATCTATCTCTTTTTTGTGCGCTCTCTTAACTTGTTATATCCCATCTTGATGAACAATTTTTGTTTCTTTTAAAATTAAATGAAGACACTATTGAACATAATTCAAATGAAGCATTTAACATAAACCTATTTTTTACACTTTGAATAGTCTTTTCTTTTAAATTTCGACAGCATAACGGTTGAATGGGAAGTCGAGTTTGTCTACTACTGAATCTTAAATAGAGATACAGTCGAACGAACAGAATAGGCCAGTTGATATATTTTTTTCGACTACTTATAGTAGTCTTTATAGTATTTGTGAAATGAAAGCTTCTTTAGCTGCTTTGAGAGATTTGTGGTAGAGGCAAAACTTACCATAATATTTTTGTAAAGGGCTTCAATGCTCCTCAATAGGAGAACTCAATAGAGTATCGCTGGTCTGGATCCCTGACCATTCTGGTATGGATGGCAATGAGAAGGCGGACTCTCTTGCAAGGTAGGGAGCCGCAAACGTTTTTATCGGACCAGAACCTACAATTGGCATCGCAATAAGCTTTCCAAGCAAACACCAAATACCCTGACAACAAGATGAGCTTTAGACTTCTGGCATAATATACCAGGATTGGTTCATTCAAAGGCTTTTATACATCCTTCGAAGAATGTCTCCAAACAAATGCAGACATGAACTTCGTCGTCTAACAGGACTTTTAACAGGTCACTGTCATCTGAATCATCTCATATGCTAAGACTTGACTGTCGGAAGATCCGACTTGTCTTTGTCTGAGAGATGAGGAAACAGCAGAGCATATAATTTGAACCTGCCCCTTCGCAGCTCGCCCTCGGACCTGATATATCATTCACCAAACAAACTAATCGGCTTTGTTAAGAAGCTGAATTTGTTTGGTGAAATCTGAATAGGTATGAGCCACAATAGACTCTTGCGAGTCGCATTGGAGGGCCTTATAGACCCACTCACCACAAACCTAACCGAACCTAAGGGGCTTCAATTACTTGCAAAAATTTCCATCTATCACGGGCGTTAATTTATTTGTAAAAATTTCTATATCATAGGCGTACCTTGAAATTTTTAGAGGGGTTTAAGAGTAATATGGAATAGCCTTGACCTGTCATATACGTATATTTTCCTAGAAATTTTCGGCTATATTATCGGGATTAAATATAATTTTAGTCTATTTCTTTGTGACAAACTTTTGGTTTGGCCTAAGCTGAAATTTAATTTTATTAGATGAAAATAATGCAAATACAGCTTCCCTTTGATGGTGCATAAGACCCAAAAAAAGGGAAATTCGGCGACGTTTTGTAGGATTTTTGCAAATGCAGATAGATATAGTGCGTTATTACTCGACATATTTTCTCTCTCTCTCTCTCTTCCTTTATTTCCGTGCCGAAATAAAAGGGACGAACGATGTACTTCAAAATATACTTACAATGCTTTAAATGGGCTTAAGGAAGAAAAGAAATCCTGGGAAATAATGACATCATCTTTCACGCAATGGTTGGATTAAGTTGATAACCAAGAAGTCCTAAGATGAAGGGGCTCGCCCCAGACTACGCAGTCCTAGTAGGATCCTTTGAGAACTTCATTTATTTCGATGAGCCCGTCGAATAAATTGATTGTGGACCAACTAAACCAAGGGACAAAGTCGAATGAAGAAGTATATGAATAAAATCACGTGAAATTGTAAAACATAATACTCGCCAAGGTATACCGTTGATCCCTTGGCTTCGATAATGAGTTATGGGATCCGAGCAGGTTCGAACTCGTAAATACAAAAAAATAAAATTCTTAGAGAGATAGTGGAATTATAATTTATTTAAATAGTATCCAAGAGGAAGACTTCATTATTGACACTGATGCAAGCAACGTAGCAACGTAGGAACTGGAGGAGTGGTCTCACAGATCCAAGGAGGGCTGGGATTTTTCAGTAAAGTCCTCTCCCAACCAGATCAAAACTACTGCGTCACGAGAAGAGAACTTTTGGTTGAACACTTTAACCAGTATCTCTATGGAAGGAATTTCTTAATAAGAACTGATCATGCAGCAGTCAAGTGGTTGATGCAGTTCAAGAATCCCGAGGGCCAGATAGCTAGATGGATTGAACGACTTCAAGAGTACGATTTCAACATCGAACATCTGGCTGGTGTGAGCCACCAAAATGTCGACTCTCTGTCTAGACGGCCATGCCCAGCAGACTGTTCCCACTGCAACAAAGCGGAATCTAAGGAAGCTGCAGTTTCAAGAACTACAGTAGTCAACGTAAAATGGTTACCCACCAGGATCAGAGAAGATCAGGAGAATGATCCTCACCTGAAGATCATCCCGTAATGGAAGGAAGAAAATCGGCGACCTACCTGGCAAGAAGTATCAAGATTTCCACCGACACTCAAGTCATATTGGGATCAGTGTCATGGAAGAAGGCCCGTTGAAACGAATCCTTGAAAAATATGATGGTTCCGAGAATAGAAGACAGTAGCTGAGGAACTGAGGAAGGTCATCTAGGAGTGAAAAAAACCATTCAGCGAGTACGTGAAATTTTTTATTGGATGAAGAGCTCCGAGGATGTGAAGAACTGGCTTAAGAAATGTAGGTACGAGTAGGATGTGTGGGAAGCGCTACGAAGCCTTCGAGACCATATGCAGGAATCCAACGGGAAGAAACTTGCTATGCCCAAGATAGAGAGCAACCAGTTGGATTGGCGAGTCATCAGGAATATGGTGAAAGTGATCTTCGAATATACCGGTGTCGTGTTATTTCCATACGACCGGAAAGTGAAGAAATGGGTCCAATTGCCGATTTAAAATTCCAGTCCCGGCTACACAGGAGTTCCAGGAGGAATTTCCTATTAAGGAGGGGGCAATGTTACGAAGTCACCAACTCAAAGCCGGCCCTGTCACTAAACTATAAATTATGTACCGGGTATGAATAAATAAGTAGACATTAAGTAAAGTGTGTATATCTATGAAATTCTAGGACGATAAACGGGATTAAGATCTGCACTTTTTAAAGTACACGTCAAATTTTTTGTCTTTTAGCGCACCGCTGCTGCCTTGAAATTTTCTCAACGGCATCCTAGGTCGAGTGATATATCACAGAAAACCTCATTTTTTCCTCTTTCCAAAAATAGTTGAAATAGTTCGACCGTCGAGTCATATCATAATAGTCCAAGGACGTATCCTTGATATTTTTAGCAGACAATCACAGTGCATTTATAGTTATTCTGTTATCCTTGTTTAGAGTGGCTTAAGTTTGACAAATATTGATCATCTAGGTGGTTGTAGTATTTCATGTATTTTTCTCCTTAAAATTACCTGACATAAACAGTACTTTTATGACTTACCGACCCTATCAAAGGATTCGACCGATATATCTCAAAAAGCCAATGAGTATTTATTTTCCGAGACTGTCTGGAGCATATAACCTCTTCGGAAGCACTTTCCTTGCGGTACAGTCGTTGTAGAGCGAAATAAAATCTTTCGACAGGATCGGATCTACAAAATAACATTTTAAACGTCAGTTGAACCAAATTTTTGGTAAATCTAGATCGTAGAATATTTGCAGGCTTTATACCATTTTTCGACAGACTCAAAAGTCAACCCTGGTAAGAGAGTCTCATGGAGAAAATACTGTGAAGAGGTAGAACAGACCTTCAAATGTGCTAGACTCCATAAGATACTCTCAAAAGATCCCCATAGGACAATTAACTCCTTGGCTACATCAGATATATACAAAACGGGAAGGAAACTCTGGTAGAAATGTGCTAGACTCCATAAGATACTCTCAAAAGATCCCCATAGGACAATTAACTCCTTGGGTACAACAGATGTACACAAAACGGGAAGGAAACTCTGGTAGAACTTCACGAAGTACATTCTTGAGAATGCAAAATAAGTAAAGTACCACTAGATACAGAACAAGACTCCAAATCGGAGTGAGGAGAGTGAGAGAGAATCTAGAGCAGTGGTAAACCAAAGTAAGATAAAATCAGCCATGGATTCATTTGTACCATATAAATCACCGGGATTGGACAAGATGTCTCCATTTATGTTGCAAGAGGCAACTTAGTAGACTGTGTACGATTCTAAAAGCAAGCATGGGACTAGGGTACATGCCAAAGGTCTGGAGGAAAGTGGTGGTGGTCTTTATTCCTAAACCTGTGGAAACAGGTGACAATAAAGCAAATACTCCTAAGATTCATCAGTCTGATGTCATTTATACTGAAGACGTTGGAAAAATTGGTATACATGCACATAAAAACCGAGAGTATCCAAAGAGGCAGCACTACAGAGATATAGTATGCTCTCGACAATAAGAAAGCCTTCCTTGATATAGAGGGCAATTCGTCGAAATCAGATTGACGAAACAAGCTGAAGATGGGAAGACTGAATGCTAAAAGACCTAACCATCTTCTCAACCTTGATGGATGGAACAATATCAGCAGGGGTTTCAAGAGGATGTACTTAGGGAGGACTTTAACATAGATTCTTGTAATGGACGGAATGATTAAGAGACCCATAGAAACACCACACTGTCTTGGGATATGAGCTAGATCTGGTCATCATAGAACAAGGCAAATTCATTACGATGGACATAAAGCGCATTCAACATAGTAGCAAAATGAAAGGAAAAGGTTGGCTTAAGTATAAGTCCCACTTGATCGAGAAGAAGAGACCTAATGGGACTGAGATCATTATCCCTTCATGGTAGTAGTTTCCAATGGTGGTGGAAGTTAAATATTGACTTGAGAATAACATGGACCAAACAATTGAAAAAATACCGACAAGATTGGAGACAATTCCACTCGCTGCTCCTCTCACGTTGAACGCTTGTGATGGCAATAGGAACCGTGAGCTTGAAGTTTACAATTTATCATTGCAGGGTTATACAATATACCAATTTTGTAGTTTGTAGGTAGCAGTTTTTTTGAGATATGTTAAAAAACTGACTTAACAACGTCATCTTCAAAGAACGCTAGCTCCCTCAGGAAGAACTTTTGTATGAAGGTAAATTAGGTTGCATGGATATAAAATCACATTTAGTATCTGTAGTTTGTGTTCGGCGGAAGAGTTTATGATCAACCTGTATATTTGAGGAAAACTTTTTCGCTATTCTAGAGCCTTTATTAATCAAAGTATACTTACCTACTTATGTCGAGTAGGTATATAAATAACATGAAAATATAAATTTGAGTACGACCCTGTCCTTGATGTTGAGTAATATATTTCATTGTACAGGAAATTAATAGCCGAACATTTGTGACATTACCAAGTTTCATAGTGCAAAAATATATGAAGCAAAAAGAACAAATCTACCGTATCTGAGAATTTTTCATTATTTCTCTGGAGTTATTTATTTTGTTTAAAAAAAATCAGTTACAAGGTCTTATATTGACAGATTGTCGTTGAAAAATTTAATCTTTACTCCATCCCACTTCTTTTTGCGTTTCAGTATGCGGTGTTTTACCTTGCATATACTTTGAGGTTAAGTCACTCTAAGCTCCTCCCAGCGCGATGTTTATCTCACTCTGTTTTCGATTCTACTCTTTTTCGGAAATTTTAGGTTCCAACTGTCAGAGGTTAATGTGAACCTTTCCTTAGGTACCGTTGGTATCACTTGACCAATGTCAAGTAACGTCAACTCATTTTTATTGGATTCTTACATTCTCGATCAATAAAGTCAGTTGCCATCTAGATCTTGTTTGATTCACACACCCAGCTCCCATAAAAGATGTCAAACAGATATCAACATGGCGCAGTCAGTAGAATTAAAGAATTCATTAAAATAAAACAAAAAGTAAGGAGCTTTATCAAAAAGATATAACGTAGAACAAATTTCTTGAAGAAAACTTGAGAAACCGATTTGGATTTGGATTTTAGAGGAATATCGCCCATGTGCATGTCAGGAAACTTAGCAGCATCGTGGACTTTTTGGAGACAGAAATTTGAAATGTACCTAAAAGCAACTGAAATAATGAAGAAAGAAGAAAGTACAAAGGGTGCTCAATTGCTGACACTGATAGGTGATGAAGGTATAAGAATTTACAATACTTTTACTTTTGATGAAACTGTAGCTCAAACTTTAGATGTCCTGCTTAAAAAATTCGATGATAATTTCAAACCAAAGAGAAATTTAACATTTGAGAGGTATACATTTTTTTCATAAAAGCAAAAAGTAGGTCAGTCCACAGATCAATTTGGACCATTAAGAGAATCTTTAATAAAAGATATGTTGGCATGCGGTTTGAAATCAGAAAGAATTCGCGAAAAACTCCTACCAGAATATTCGAAAACCTTGGACGAAGCTGTCAAAATCTGTATAAATGCTGAAACACAACAGGCATATTACTATTGATTCTGAGACTTCTGATTTGATTTATGCCTCCACGAACTTGGACAGATTAAAAGAGGATTGACCAACTTGTTCTTGCAGAACATTTAATTCAGAATCAAAAGTACTATATCTATTCGTAATATGCCTGTTGTGTCCTCTAGTACTTTCGGAAATCAGATTCCCTATGGGAGCGTAGGTTCGGATCCTACAGACTGCGCCATGTTGATATATGTTTGACAACTTTTATGGGAGCTGGGAGTGTGAATCAAACAAGGTCTAGATGGCAACTGACTTTATTGACCGAGAATGTGAGAATCCAATAAAACGTTACTTGACATGTGTCAACCATACCAACGGTAACTAAGGAGAGGTTCACATTAACCTCTGACACCAACCCAGCGATATACAGATACCGTGTGTCGTTTTTAGTTTAAAGGTACGAGCGGAGTTACTAGTATACAGGCTGGACTTTCTATTCAATTATTATTATGGGATATTTATTGTAAATAAATGAGTTGTGTGGATGGTTGCACCCTTTGTTACATATATCGTACTTAGGGGTCTGAACTATACAGATAATCATTAAGAAGAACTACCTCATCGCTTTTCAGAAATCAGATACTATGGGAAATTTAAACAAAGTTAACTTTTGGTGTTGGGCGTTGATGAATAAAAAAATGCTTGGTATTTAAAAGATGTAAAAGAATACCGAGTGTTATAATTTATTTTTTGAATAGCGAAGGTTCTTGCTTAACTGATTTTAAATTTGGCGATAATAAAGCCAGTTCTCAAGGCATTGTTACCTGTTTAAGTTAGATAAAGAAATATTATAGATATTTATATGAAAAAAAGGGCGCTACTAATTTTATTTCTTGAAAAAAATTAGAAAAAATTCAAGCTAACATTTAAATATTATCATCTGCCTAGAAATTTTAAAAATAAACTAAAAGGTACTCTGAAGTAAAGGTAATTTCAGTAACTGAGTGGTACATAAAAAAATTTACATTTCTCAGTAAGTTGGAATCATATTATGGGAAACTTTTTTATTATTAATTTTACGAAAAAAACTTATTGTTTACAAAAAGTTACAATTACATCCATTTACATTGAAAAAATAGGTTTTGTGCTTGTTTAATATTGTTTCTATTTTGAATACATTCCTGATCATTTTTGGAGAAATTTCCTGGCATTTTTCTAAATTGATTCTTTCTAAATCGTCAACATCTTGAAACTTTTTGTTTCAGGTACCCCATCCCATAGCAAGTCATCAAGGGAGGAAAAGTCAGGAGATCTAGCCTGCCAAAAAAGATCAGAATATCTGTGGATAACGTTTCCATTGAACATATGTTCAAGATATTCCCTAGCATTCAATGTACTGTGACATGAGGCACCGTCTTGCTGGTACCAAATACATTGTCGTTCTTGTAAGGGTAGATCGTCTATGAAGTCATAAATGTGTAAATAACTTTCAGCATTTATGGTTTGGCAAAAAAAGGTTTTTATAAATGCCACACCACACGTTAGTCTTGAAGGAATTTTGGTCAAAATTGGGATTTTCATCAGACCACCAGCGACAATGTTGCCTCATCAGAAAAAATAATACGTCTCATAAAAAAGGGTCATATTCTAACTTTCCTTGGATGAGACAGCAAAAATCAAACCGCTTATTATAGTCTCTTCCTTTCAATGTGTGAACTATTTTTGGTTTGAGTGGTCTGTATTTATTCAATTTTAAAATTCTTGCTACTGTATCTAGACATAATAATAAGGTTCTAATACATTTTATTTGATGACAGATCTATCATTGGGGACAGGTATTTTTGCCAAAAATAAATCATTCATTCATTTTTTTGATCGTAATCCTAGATGTAATTTCGTCAAGACACTTTTCAGGTGGAATTTTATCACTCTATATTTGAGGCTGCAATTATCATGGTTTAATGCGATTATTATTATTGTATTCCAAGTAAACTGGTTATCGGTTAAATTATCGATAAGGGCAAGGAAAACGATTGAAAAAGGTATAGTGTTGAAGAAATTTTGCATTTTAAAATTTTAACTGTCAAATACGCCCTCTAGCGGAGGACCTACAATTCTGAAAATAATTTCCAGGCGTTTCTCGAGGCCACTTTTATTATAAAATTTTTTTCCCGAACCCGCGTTATAATCCATTCCTGAGATATGGTCGACGGCCGTTCTTAGTTGGCCACCCGGTACACTCCGGGTACTATGTCATCCGGAAAATGAACACAGGGAAATTTATTTCAGGGAGCTGTTCTTCCAGGAACTTAGTCCAGGTAAGTTTCTTCGGGGGATTGACTCCAGGGAATTGTATAATATAGGAACTTGCCCAGGAACAGTATATTCCAGCAGCTTGTCTTGTCCAGGAATGGTATATATCAACAACTTGTCTTGCTCAGAAACGGTATATTCCAGAGCAGCTTGTCTTGCCCAGAAACAGTATATTCCAGAAATGATATATCCCAGGAACTTCTCTTGCCCAGGAACTGTGCAGTAATCCTAGTAAAATTTAGATAGTTCCTTATTACTTTAAGGCTTCAAAGGCATCTGTCGCGAAAAAGTTAAAAAGCAGAAACTATCTTTATTGCTATTTAGTCCGATTACAATTATTGTATATTCCACCAAAAGATAAATTATAACAAATTTTTAAATATTTTTATATTTGAAATGTTATCGGCAAATATAACGTTTCAACATGCCACAGGATGGTATGATAATAAAGTATAACTTTTTAAAGAAATTCGATACGAATTAAGCAACAAGAAGTAATGGGGTCCAAATCCAGACTTGAAAAGAATGCCATTCAATGGTATACAGACGGCTCAAAAGCAATTGAATGAACTGGGATAGGAGTGTACGGGCTAGGAACCAAACACTCCAATAAAACACTGAGCTCTTGTGTAATCAGTTCCAAAATGGTGTGGGAATGCCTAGGGAAACTGAATGAACTAGGCGAGAACCTTACTGTGCATTCTAGAACACTCTGGAATAGAAGGAAATGAAATAGCAGATGAACTAGCAAAGATAGGGGCTGAAACACCCTTTTGGGGGCCGGAACCCATTTGCGGTATCAGCTCCAATGTAATATTGGAAGAAATAGGAAAAGTCGAAAAAAAGGGAAGATATGACCATTGGAAAGATCTAGTAGTGCTTAGACAATCAAAGATACTTCTGGGAGACTACAACCAGTTGAGAACAAATGAATGCCTAAGCCAGCCGATTTTCAAACCTCGTCGACTCCCAAAATCAGTTTTCGTTTATGTCGACTTCTACTTGAAGGTTCGCGAGCACTAGACCGGCCCGGCCGGCAACAGACCGCGCCGCAATGGAACGTGAACGGAACGGAACGGCCAGCCGTCGGCGGAACTATCGGGCGAGAATACTTTTCCCGTTAGTTCGTTGCATTTCGTCGCGGAGTGAAGTGGTGGGCGCTTAATGGTCGACGAAAAGGACGGACCGGTCTATTGTGCGCGAACCTTAATGCTCCGAATCAATTGGAAATGTCAAATAAGCAGCCGGCATACGCCTTGTCTGTTGATAGAAAAAGGTTCGCGCGCACTCGACCGGCCCGGATGGCAACGGACCGTGCCGTAACGGAACGCGAATTTTAGTTCCTACGCCCACTAGTCAGTGCCGTCCGTTGCCGATACGTACGCGCGGTTTCATTTACGTACCAGGTAAAAATAAATTCGCGTTCCGTTGCCGGCCGGGTCGGTCTAGTGTGAGCGAACCTTTATCCAACACAATAACAGTTGCGTCAGATAAAACTGGTAAAAGTTTCTTTTTTTTAACCATTTTACAAACATCTCCGTATTCATAGTATCGTAATTAGTTATTTTCTATAACATTAATAAAATAAATGTGACAGTTTCCTTTTAATCGCCCGCCAAAACACTCAATTTATTTTACAACGGAATATTATTTACGACAATGCTTAAAAGAAAATATCCGATAAAATTGTTGCATATCGATATTAATATCTAGCCATTATTTACGATATTTATACCCATTACAGTTCACTGTTTTAATGAATTAGGTACATTTATAGCTCATAAAATGTTTTAATGTCCTGTCATTTAAATACATCCAGAATTACATAGGTAGTAAATGTTGCATACATCTTACAACAGCTTAGTTGATTTTTTTATTGAACGTACTTTGGTCTCACCAACAGCAAATTTGACGTATGGATCAAACAAATTTATATGGAAAAAGCTTGGATGATGGATGAAGGATGATGGATGAGGGATGAGGGATGATGGATGATGGATGATGGATGATGGATGATGGATGATGGATGATGGATGATGGATGATGGATGATGGATGATGGATGATGGATGATGGATGATGGATGATGGATGATGGATGATGGATGATGGATGATGGATGATGGATGATGGATGATGGATGATGGATGATGGATGATGGTTGATGGATGATGGATGATGGATGATGGTTGATGGATGATGGATGATGGATGAAGGATGAAGGATGATGGATGATGGAAGATGGAAGATGGAAGATGGAAGATGGAAGATGGAAGATGGAAGATGGAAGATGGAGGATGGAAGATGGATGATGGATGATGGATGATGGATGATGAATCAGAAGAAATTAATACAATATTAACAAAAGGAAACAGGAGATATTTAAATCGAAAGAGCTATCAAGAAAAACAAAAAACGATCATAAGACCGACAGTCTTATATGGAGCAGAGCTGTGGATTATGCATAAAAGAGAAGTGAAACTATTAGATATATAGATATAGATATATGGGAGAGAAAAATAAAATCAGAAGAGTATATGGGGGAAGAAAAGTAGAATGTATCTGGATCAGAAAAGCTCATGGAATTATATGAAAGTCCTCCGATATCGACGGTAATAAGGGAGCAATGTATAAGATTTTTAGGGCCTTTCAAATAACAGAGCTACAAAAGATGTACTTAGAAGAGGAACTGGATGTAAAATAAAGAGAGGAAGACCAAAATAGAAGGGGATAGAAGCAGTAGAGAAGGACCTTTTTTTTTCGGGCCGAGATGGGAAACTCATGTTCGAATGGGTCCAGGACCCAAACAGTGTTGGACTCATCCCCAAGGAGATGCCTACCAACCAATCCCACCTCAAACTCGCCGTTACCCCGCCTCGGAATCACTACCCTAGCATACTTCGAGACAGGCGGCGGTCCCTCGCACACTCTCCGCTCACACCGTCATCTTCTCCCTCCTATCACTCCTGCCTCTCATGCCATATCGAGTCCTTCTCTCCCCCTTATCATGCTCTCTACTACTCCACTCACCTCCATCCATTCCTCCTCCCCCCTCAACATTATCTCCACCATGTTTTCCCAGTACACCGCCTCCCCTAGTTTCCTCTCCAACTTCTTCAGCACTTCCTCGTTCCTCCAGCATCTAAACACATGCCCCACATCATCCTCCACTTCACACCTCTCGCACACACCAGTCTCTCGTTTCCCAATCTTGTGGAGGTACCCTACTCTCGACCCATGTCCAGTGAGCACTTGTGTCAAGAAGTAGTTCACCTTCCCGAATTTCCGGTCCATCCAATCTCTCCTATTCCCAATCGCTCTTTTTAGCGCGCCCTCATACTCCCCCCACCTTCTCTCCATTTCCTCCTCCATCCATTCCCGTCCCTCTTCTTTGGTCGCACCCCTCCTGCGTTAGCTCCTAGCTCTAGCCAACACGTCCAATGGGTAGGACCTTGCCAGCACCGCTGCTGCAAGTCCACCCACTGTCCTGTACCCCTGCACCACCCTCAGCAGTATCCCTCTCTGCATCCGCAGAAGTGGCCTAGCCCTCGCATTCACCCCCGCTCTTTCACCCCACACCTCCGCACCGTACAGCATACTCTGCTCGACCGTCCTACCAATTACCCTCCTCTTCCACTCTCCCGGCCCTTTCACATTACACATCAATCTCCCCAGCCATGCTGCCCTCACTTTACCCTTCTCTGCCGCCTTTACCATATGGGTTTTGAAGGATAATTGACTATCCAACCACACCCCTAGGTATTTCACAGACTCCTCCATGCGAATTCTCCTTCTCTTAACCATCACCCCCACTTCCCTTGCCCTGCTCCGTCCCTTCACTAGCAACCCCACCGTCTTATCTTCCGCCACTTCCAGTCCGCACCGCTCTATCTTCTCCACAATCTGCCTGCACATTCTCTCCGACTTTCTTTCTATCTACGCCTCTCCCTTTGCCGTACATACCAGACACACATCATCCGCATACACCGTAATCTCACATCCCTCTTCACATACTATCCCACAAACCTCATCAAACACACACTTCCAGAGCGTCGGTCCAAGAACCGAGCCCTGAGGCACTCCAGCCTCCATCTCATATCTCCTCCCTCTGGAGTCTACAATCACACGCCCCGTCAGGTAGTCCTCCACCAGGCTAACCAACCTCTGCTCCACTCCAAGCCTCAGCAACGCGCTCAAAACTGCCCGTTTGCTGACACTGTTGAACGCGTTCCCGACGTCGAAGAACACGAGTAGGGCCAATTTCTTCTTCCTCCAGCTGCCCTCCCTAGCTCTTTCCACCAAATCCATCACCTTGCTCAGTGCCGAGATGCAAGATTTCCCCTTCGTGAACCCGTGCTGGTTTACCCTAAAACCCCCATTCCTACCAACTTCCTCCTCAATCCTATCCCTTATTATCCCCTCCATCAATTTACCCATACCACACAGCAGGCTGATAGGCCTATAGTCCCCCGCCCGCTTCCCCTCTCTACCCGCCTTCTTCATCATTATCATCCTGGCCACCTTCCATCCTTCCGGGAACTCCTCCTCCCTCAGCACCCTGTTGAATAGTTCCCAGAAGTACTCCCTATTGTCATCCAACAGCCTCTTCACCATATCTCCCCTCAGGCCATCTATCCCTGGGGCTTTTCTCACTTTAATGTTTCTCCCCCAATCCTCTACCTCTCACTTCTCTACCGGCCTTATCTCCCTCATTTTCACTACCCCCCTTGTAACTTGGATTTCCTGAATTCTGCCTCCCACTCCTCCTTCTCCCCCTTTGAACAATTTCTCTATAATATCCTTCTCCCAATCCTCCTCTAGAACCTCGTTCCTATTTCCACCCATCCTCTTCACCGCTATCTCATACGCCTTTCCCCATGGATTGTTTTCCAATTCCCCCAGTAACTCTTCCCACTTCCCTTTTTTTTCCCTCTCCACCCTTCGCTCCAGTTCCTTCTTCTTCTCTTTGTATCCCCCTTTTCCCTCTATCCTACCTCTTGCCCTCAGCATCCGTCTTCGTTCTTTCTTACACTCCCTCCACAGCTCCTCTATTTCCTCATTCCACCAGTAATTGGCCCTCCGCTCACGCCTATTGCCCCTCTTTCCCTCTCTTTTGCAGCCCTGTATCACATTGTACAATTCATCTGCATCATGTCCAAGTCCCCTTCCTATCTCTTCTCTTACTTTCTTCCTCATACTCTCTGCCTCGGCTTTCGTCCACTTCCATTCCCACTCTTCCACTAAATCCTTTCTCTCTTTCCTTATATCCGTCTCCACATACCTACGTAAGCTCAAACTTTCCTCATCCTCCAGCACCCCCCAACTAAACACTCTTTCCCACAGCCATTCCTAAGGACCTAGAGCTGTTGAACATACGCATATGGAAAGAGGTGGCAAAAAATAAAAAAGAATGGAAGAAAATAGCCAAAATAGCCTTAGGCCTTCATGGCCCGTAGAGCTGTTATATATTTAATTGAGAGTGATATTGACAATATACAAAACTTCATTTATACATGAGTGAATGTTTGATAAACAGGATGTCAATCTGAAAGTTTCTGTAATTCTGCATTTTTCAGTAAATGTGACAACATCGCTTGTTTAATTTGTTGACAGATGTTTGTTTTGAATTTGACCAATATGACTGTTGTGTTCAACTGTGATAGATTTCGTGGAGAAATTCGAATGTAAATCGATTTATTTATTCGTTAAATCATTTATTGAATAGAAAAGATACAAATATTCTAACAACGACTCTGTTTATTTCTTCCATTTTTGAAGTCTAGATTTTTGACAATACATGTCGCACCTTTAGCTAAGAGATAGAAAAACAGAGACAAACTAAAAAAAAATCACTATAACTAAGAACGTGCAAAGTGACCGTTGAAAATTTTAGTAGGTGCCTTTTCATCAAATATTCAAATCCAGTATTGATTTAGGACTAAAAATAATCGCTTAAAAGCTTGGAGCATAATTCATTTCACATTGGTGAATCCATTAGCACGAATTGGGATTGTTGAATATATACATAATTTATATAAATGACACTTTAACTTATTTCACTTATATAAGTTTACTATTTTTCCTTTTGAAACGTAACGAAGATTCCATAATTTTATTCGTTTATGTATTTTGGAAGGGAATTTCATAGTTTTTATTTTCAGATAAATACCAGGCAGACGAGACGTTGAAAAAAGTTAATTGGAAAATGTATTGTTGCAAATAGATATTTGTGTACTGAAAAAAAAATAATAATAATAAAAATTTATTCATTATTTGTACGTTTCCTTCTATTGTCTTAATTATCCAGTCCACAAGTAGATTAGTCACACTGACAGTTATAAAATGATTGATTGACACTTCAACACAAAAAACATATTTGTCTTTAAACTTCGGCAGCACTTGTAGATTACTAGGAGGTTGTAGACGTCATAGCCTTTGAAGCAATTGAGGCAGTTTTCCCCTTCCTTTGCTTTTGACTCATCAGTATAATAAGCTTCTAATTAGAGCGATTTCGTTTTTTCAACTCGTTGATAACAAAATTTAACGTGAGTCCGAAATCCTATTTCGCAGACGCAAAATCCGTGGACATCTTCATGTATCGGGTGGCTTCAGCTCTTATTATCTCAATATGTCACCGATTTTCAAAGATGTAGCCTGAGTTAGCATGTAGATATGTTCCAGACCGATATGTAGATGTAGAGGAGCAAGGTCTAGCATTACCTTTGAAGATAATGTAAGGCACAGCTTCTTTTACTGCGCAGTTTTTGTGGTGTGGCTGCAAAAGTTTCTTATTGTGTTTACACACAGGCCAAAAGTAGCATACTGCAAGATGTTTTTTTTACTGCAGCTACCTGGCAAAACAGCAACCTAGAAAAAGGTTAATGGTGTAATTGATAATTTACTTAGAGAATTAGGTAAAAGTGATCAACTGTTTCATAAAAGTTTCAGCAAAACAAATATATTTTGCAGCCTCCACACCTTGAAACGATTCTGTTTCTGCACTTGCTACTTTTGAGGTTTTAGCTCAGTTTTTTATAATACAGCTGTGTCTGTCCTTGCCTTATGCCTGCTCTGAGGCACGATCGTATTGCATCCGTGATTTCCATGCAGGCGAGTTATTGGACTTTTTGCAGTTTTGTTTTTGCCCTTCGTTGTATTGTTCTGTTTCACCAAACCAGCGCAGCATGGGTCAGATCTACTGTTTTCGATTCCAGGACCTACGTTTTCCTAAAAAGCATGCGGCACATCCAGAGAGCCCTTTTTGCTTTTGAGGTAATCTATGAGAGGTGTGCATTCCACGTAAGTCTCCTATCAAAGATCACTCCTAGACACGTATCCTTGGCAGCACAGTATTTCTTAAAGATTTAAAAAGGCAAAAAATATACAGGGTGATCCATTTGAAATAACGAAGTTCATTATTATTATTCCGGAAAACGGAAAGATCTGGCAGCAATGTAAACACCACCATAATATCAGCCATATCACAAGATCCATGTACACCAAGATCTATAAAAATCGTGCGATCAGTTTCTGAGGTAAATGAGACGTTCCATACTTAAAACTCACTCTGTATAAGGTTGTAAATAAATTAACTTTATCCATCAATTAATATCCGTTTTATCCCAAATCCCATAACAAGTAAAACCGATCAAACTACTTTTATCGTTCTAGTTGAATCGCTGCTCAATTGTCAACAATACAAAGTACAGAATTTTCCAGTCCATTACGAAAGTTTATTTTCCAGAATTGCCTCAGAGCCTACCCTTCAAAAAGTATCCCTAAGGTAATAGAGCATTACAGACGGAAAATCCGGGGATTGTCCCCAAAAATAGAACGAAAATTGTCTCAATATTTCAAACAAATGGGACTTACAAGGAAAGCGAATTTGCATTATTTATTTTTGATTTACTTTGACGAACATACAAAAAAAACATTTATAATAAAAGTGACCTCGTGAAAAATATTAAAATTATTTATGGAATCGTTTGTTTAACGTTTAGAGGAAGTAATTACAAAAAGGAAGATTTTACTAGAAAGATTTTTAAAATAAAATTCTGGACAAAATAAACGCATCACGGTTTAATTTTACTGTTACTTGTCATTCATTCATTCCTTTGGGTTGTGCTCACCAGCCCAGGCACTTGAACTGAGTTTTTGTACCATTTTCCATGTTATCTACTTCCATTCCAGAAGCTTCGTGTCTTCCATGAATGCCACTAGTTTGACTGGAGTGATTTTCAGTAGTTGTAATGGTTGTATTAATTCCTTTCCTAAGTGCTTCTGTCTAAGTACTTGTAAGTTCTCACAGAAGCAGAGTATGTTTTGTGTTTCTCTTCCTGGAGTGTTGATATTTTTAATTTATTAATATTAGAAATGTGGGTTTATTTTATAAAGTATAAATTGAAATGAAAGTGAAATTTGTTGATTTATTACGCTCAGCTAACTCAGTTAAACAAGATTCTCCATCAAAGGACGTGCGGTTTAATTCCTCACAGATGTACGTTTAACAAATCAAACTTCTAAATTTTCTTGTTGAATGAATGAAATTTCATTGAACAGTTTTTTTTAATAGTGAGAAACAATTTTCTCAAAAATCTACGTATAACAAATAATGAAACAAAATTTTTATAAAACTACAAATCTAAATATAATATTCCAATAATTAAGGTGACAACACTGTTCACTGATTGTGACGTTGACTGATGACAAACTTCCTCGTTCAGTTCTCACAAAATGGCCTACAGTTTACGCCACGAGATACGTTTAATGAAATTATTTATGATTAATAAAATAAATAGTAGGAATCATCTTCATAAAACATTATATCACGACCGAGATGTCGTCAACGAAGTTTGGAAAAATCCTTGAAGTTTATCAAAGAAATGTAAGTTGTATCATTAGTCAAACAAATTAAGTGTGGTTATTAATATTAGTTAATCACTAACCTTTGGGTCGCATTGAACAATCAATGCGATTCTATTTTAACTTTATTAAACATTAAGAGTTTAATTTTAATTTCTTTCAGCAATCATCAGTATGGAAATGTGTTTCTTAAAATGGGATTTGGAAAACTATATGTAAACGGACAACAATGGAAATGGGATATTAGAACCGGAAAACTGGTGCAAATAGAAGATAAAGATAATATAAAAAACTAACTAATGAAAACGAAGGCACCAAAGGCAAGATGAACAAGGCTATGAACATGGACTATGAAATACAGAATAAGCAAATATATTATAACAGAAAAGATAGGAAGGGAAAAAAAGAACAAACACAACAAGAAATACGAATGGGAACATGGAAGAAGGAGCCTTAAAACACATAGTTCAGGTAATGAAAGAGTACAGAGTAGACATAATGACAATCCAAGAAACAAAACAAAAGGGCAAAATAATAAAAGAAATAGATGGTCATTCCTTCTTCAACAGAGGTAAAGAAAATAGAATGCTGGGAGTCGGGTTTATAGTTAATGATAAATATAAACATAAAGTAATAGAATTTCAGATAGACTATGCAGAATAAGGATTAGAGGCACTTTTAGGAAAATTAATGTAATAAACGCACATGCCCCTTCAGAAGATAAAAATGAAGAAATAAAAACAAACCTTTTATGAAAATATTGAAAATACACTAAATAGAATACCTAAATATGATAAAAACATTGTAGCTGGGGATTTTAATGCAAAAGTGGACAGAGAAGACATACACCAAATGGAGGGAGGGAAAAGCAAACTTCTAGAAAGTAATAACAACGGAAAAAACGAATAGAATTTGCCCTTGAAAACAACATGAAAATAGTCTACGTCTTTTTATCACAAATATATCTACAAAGAGACCTGGATAGCACCAAATGGTAAAACAAGGAACCAAATTGATCATTTCTTGATAGAAAGGAAGCATTCAAAAGATGCAACAAATGTTAGAAGTTACAGATGAGAAGATGCAGATAGTGACCATATTCTGGTAATAGCAAAGATGCGACAGATAGTGCCCAACATAAATAAAGAAAACAATAAGATTGCAAAATATGATCTGGACAAGTTGAAAAGCAAAAAGATAATTGTACGACTGGTACGACTGGAACAGAAATATTAAACAGGAAACCACAACTTAATGACATACAGGAAGAGTGGAGAAATATTGAAACAGCACTAAAGGAAGTAACAGGAATGGTAATAGGAAAGGTTGAAGGAAAATGTAGGAACAACTGGTTTGATGCAGAGTGTAGAGAAGTACTAATAGATAGAAATAAATCTCGACTAAAAATGATAAGTACTCCAGCCGAAGAGAGCCAACTGGAATATGGAAGAGCTAGAAGGAAAACGAAGCAAATATCTAGAAAGAAGAAGCGGAAACGGAAGGATAAAGAATTAAGCAAAATTGAAGAAACATACAAAAATAAAGTAATCAGAAATTTTTATCAGGAAGCTAACAGGAATAAGGAACACAGTGTTAATAAAATATTGAACCTCAAGAATGAAGATGAAGAAATGGTTGGAGATGAAAAAGGAAAATTAGACCTGTTTGCAAAGTATTTTGAAGGATTACTGAACAACGATAAAAAGGACAATAATATGAGCTGTGACCTAGAGGAAGAAGATGATGATAGGATCGTTGAAATGCCAACTGAACAAGAGATACAGAATAGCATAGACCAACTAAAAAATAATAAAAGTACCGGAGTAAATGGCATACCAGCAAAAAAAGAAGAAGAAAACGAAATAGAGAAAAGGTAGTAAGGCAGCAGGAATATTTTCAAACATATTAGAAGCAAAAAATGTATCCAGAGGGGCTGTGAAACATGGGTTATGGATAAAAAGGAAGAGGACAGACTAGAAATATGGGAGAGGAAAATGTTATAAACCTATATGTTAATATATAAATGTTATATATATATATATATATATATATACATTTTCCTAAAAGTGATGCGTTAATTTTGTCCATGACGATACCTTGTTTTTTATTGGATACAATTGAAAATAATAAAAAAATAATTCCGTTCCATCCTTATATCGAACCAAAGATTCATAATATATTCACTTGAAACTTTAATACGTTATAATATAATTTTGAAAACTAACTTCACTTTTTCTCCAGATTCCTCTTTCTCGACCCAAATTCCACTTATATCTTGTCCCTCACTCACAAATATTGAATTAAGAAAAGTTTACAATCCAATATCTAGATTTCCAAACGCAGAAGAAAAAGACCATTAATTTAAAATGCTTCTCCACAAATTAGAAAACCTTTGTGTACTTTTTTTTATTTTCTCATACAAATACAGTTTTCCAGTTACATACACGAACCAAAAATTCTTATATTAACTTTTTTTTGCTTTTCTCCCAATGTCTAGTGAATACAAAGACCACTTCCTAAACGTCTTTCAGATCATTCATCACTCTTGGAACACAATAAATGGGAAATAAATTAGGTTTTCAGTGAGTGGTTCAATTTTCATTTTGTAAAATAGAAACATTGTATAAATAAACAGTATAATAGAGTGTTACTAAATAAAAACTTGGAAATGATATATATATATATATATATATATATATAAATTTGTTTTGTCTTGAAGCGAAGATTTAAAATTTTTATAATCGTTGCTTGAATTGTAATAAAATTATATAATTAATAAATTGAAATGGCTTTAAAAGTCAGCTTTAAATATGAAGCAGTAAGCACATTTTTATTTGAGCGCACAATAATAATTAGACATGCAATTATTGAAATTCATACGAGGAACACTACGCTACGGGCAAATATTTCAAATTTAATGGCTAGGGCAGGTGCAACTCTGCGTAGAATCGACCGCTTGCTGATAACTCAAGTGCTTGGTGATTTATGACCTTAGATTTCTGGTCTTCGGTTTTGAGGGTTTTTAACTCATTGGATGGGATTTTTGGATAATTATTAATAAGTGGAAGAAGGTTTAAATTTCATTATTGTGAAAGTTTTAGTTGTTGAGTAAAGGTGAAAATATCGATCACATTGAAAAGATTTAAAAATATTAATTCCGCAGAAGTTAGTGAAATGTTAAGTGAAAAGGGAAAATCTATGTTTTCAGTCAACGGTTAGGTTAGGTTCGGTTCGGTTCGGTTCGGTTAGGTTAGGTTAGGTTCGGTTAGGTTAGGTTAGGTTACAACTTGCTGGATGCTAGGCGACGACAGCGGAGAGGTGAGAGAAGCTCTTGAACAAGAAGAGAAATCCGTAGAGCAGTTCGCTGAAATTGCGGATAAGAATTGGCCTGAGGACCTGTATGTGGCAACAAAACCGGTCATGGGGGTTTTCACTTCGAAGAACAACATAGCATTCTGGGAGGACAACGAAACTACACGCTTACAGATAACGGAAAGACACCCGGAAGTTCAGGAGATAGGAGGACCCGTTGGGCTGTTGAGCGTAGTATACAAGAAAAAAGATAAGGATGGGAGGATAGAAACTAATGAGAGGAGTATCTATAAGCACATCTCCGAGACAACCGTGGGGGAGAGGATGGAAACTTTAAGGGAGCTCAAGGCTTCCCTAATGGAAAACGGAACTGTGGAAGTGGTGCTTCATGCACCACAAAAAAATGCAGAGGTCCACAGGAAGCTTGTGGAGTATATGTTCCACAAGATAGAGATAAGGGTGAAAATATACAGCCATAACTTTTTTTAAAAAGGTAAGAAAGTAGCATAACCATTTTAAACGTTTAATAATTCAATAATGGTTTGAGCTGGAGGTGTTGTGTGGTAATTAAGCAAAATAAGGGCTTCACGATAAGATAAAATACCCTTCCCGTAAATGCACGCAATGAGTTGTCAAAGTTTCATCGTAATTCGATGAACGGTACGGCATCGTATAAAATACGAATAAACACAAAAAATCTGTCCTGCAATTTTTATTAGAGTCTATTTTTCAATCCGGCTTTTAATTAATTCTTTAACTGCTGCTCCATAGTCGTACTGGCGAAAATTAACACTCTAGTACCGCTTACTGAGATGCAATAAGCAGTGGAATGGAGTTTGGAGTTTACGATCGAAGAATATTACTCAAGTTAGGACAATTTAAATATTCATTTTTATTGTTTAGTGACAGTGGCAGCTCGTGGTTAATTTGATAGGGGGGTCAAAAGTCGTTAAAAAAGCAAAATTTGTGGAGTTCCTTTCCAAAGCCACAGAGGCAAAAATATTTTTTGGGCCACGCTTCTTTTATATAAAAATAATGCTCTCTTAAAAAACAACCATATTTTATTCATTTCTATACATATTAAATATGAAAAACTTAAATTAAATGATAATTAGTCTAAATCTTTTTGAAATTTAAGTTAGGCCTTCGATTTTTTGTATTTGCAACAACTTATTACGTAAAAACACAGCTCATTTTTCTCATTATTTCGCTTCAAATGCTCTACTTCAAATCAAATTATAGCGCGGCCTTCCAACCCCTCTACTCATCTCTTTTCTAAGCGTGTAATAACCAGCCGACGTAAGTCGATTCATCGTCGATATTAAACCGGGCTTTTGAACCATCACATGTAAACTTCGGGCGTGTTTCTCTCACGCTGCGAAGATTGTCAGCGCTCGGCAAATTCCGTTCCCATATAACACCTTGAGGTCAACGGTGGACACCAGCCCGCTTTTCAATTTTAGTTTTCGCCGAGTACTTGATGCTTAATGAGGAATAACGTTTACACAATTATTTTTTAATGGGTGGTCATTGACCCAATGACCTAATGGGGGAGTCGCCACTGCTTAGTGATGGCGAATTGTCGTTATCTTGGTGAGTTAATAATTATAAATAATCCCTGCTAAAATTATAACCAAAAATACATTAAACGTTTTAGATACAATAACACTTGATGAGATCGGTATCATTTTCCTATTCCGAAATTTTAATAAATTGCTCCGTAAAGTTATAAAAGTAGGAGTTTTATTAATCATTCTATGCGAAGGGTTCGCCAGCAATTGTTAAAAGATATTAATGAATGAAATGCCAAAGTTAGATTATTAAACTAAATCATAAAAGGATTTAAACTTTTTCCATTGCTGCCAAGCTGGTATAAGTAGCTCCTCTCCAATTGATTTCGTTAATTGAAAATGGAATGCAAGGAAATGGTCTGTATATAATAATTTATTATGAATATTGGGCAAAATATATATTTTTTCAATTTGTAGCTTATACAGCACCGGGGGAGTGGAATTCGGCACCAAGCAAACGATTTCATACTCCATCACTTGGATGGAGTGTGCAATAATTATTTAATTGGACGCCACCAGTTTTTATTCGAAACGAAAACAATAAAAAATTAAGGTGAAGATAAATCACTCGAATTAATTTTAGAATACGTCTGGTCTGTTCCAAATATTTCGAGAAATCTTATCTCCATTTTAATAGCGCAATAAAGAAATCCGAATCGTATATTTACACCTACAACAACAAAGTGTTGGCTAGAAGCTATTGGAGAAAAGAAGCTACATGGTTTTCGTGGCGTAGGCATGTGTAAAGCATCTATAAGTATTAACGGTTCTGAAGACAATATTGACATGAAGAGGACATAGTTAGTAAAGACGATGAAGGATTCATAGTTGCAGAACATAAATAACAAGATAACGTAACACCATCCACTTATGATTCAAGAGGTAGATCACAGTTGAGTGCACCTAATAAATTAGAAGATTTTATATCGAGTGCAGAGAATATACTAAGTACAACAAAAACTCCTGAAATTTTCAAGAAGCAGTTAACAGTCAAGACAAGCAATAAGTGGTTATAAGCCATGTACAGTGAGGTGGCCTTCTTAAGTGACAATTAAATATGGGAGCTATCATCTTTACCAATTGGATTCATGGCTTTACCATGCAGGTGGGCTTTCCAGATAAAAACTAATCCAGATGGCTATATAGATAAGTACAAGGCCAGACTAGTTATTAAAGGATTTAGTCAAAGAGGAGGTATTGATTATAGTCAAACATTTAGTCCTGTAGCAAGATTAACTACAATTAGATCCATTTCAAGTATTGGAGCAAGTGAAAGGATTCATCTAAGTCAGTTTGATGTGTCTACTGAATCAGCCAGAAGGTTTTGACGACTGAACAAACATGGAATGTAAGCTTAAAAGAAGTTTGTATGGCTTGAAGCAATCACCACGATGCTGCAACAGTATATTCGAAAGGTTCCTGTTGAGCTTAGGCTTTAAAGGTAGTGAGGCGGATCCATGTTTACATTTAAGAGGAAGGAATGGTAAGAAGCTGCTCTTAGCCCTGTATATTCATGATGGATTGTATGTGCTGGGAGTGATTCAAAATATTGAGAGGAGTTTCTTAAGGAGTTGAAATCAGAATTTAAAATAACGACAAGACCAACAGATCACTTATTGGGTATTGAAATAGAAAAAGAACTTGATGGCAGTATTGAAATTAGTCAAAAAGGGTATGCACGAAAATTTTCAGAACGTTTCAACTCCTATGTTGAAAAATACAGAAACCTCAAAATCGGGGAAAGAAGCCAGAAATACAGGTAGTTTTCCATATCGAGAACCAGTAGGTGCACTAATGTACTTGATGTTCGGTACAAGACCAGACCTAGTTCACAGTGTGGGATTTATATCAAGATCTTTAGAGAATCCATATTCGAGAGACATAGCTAGGGTAAAACGAATTTTTAGATATATAGCAGGTACGATAGATCTGGGTATAGTATACAGGTCTCAACTATTTAGCGTGCCCTGAGTTGCTACAGTGATGCAGATGTGATGATGGATGTACTACAACTGGCAGATCGACTACTGGCTACTGGTATTATAGAACTATATGCGGATGGTGCTATTTCTTGGCAAAGCCAAAGACAAGCTATGGATTGTTAAGATTATCCTCTTTGGTTTAACAATAGCATTATTAAAAGAATAAAAATAAAAGCATCTATTTGGAAAAAATATAAACAGGCCTATTTTAAATTTAAACGTATCAGAGCCGAAATAAAACGCGATATTAATTTGTCATAGAAAAAATTTGTTAACAAATCCGAAGATGGAATTTCTACGAATCCATCAAAATGCTGTTCTTTTATAACACCAAACGCAATTCTTTAACAATCGCATAGGTCATGTCTTATCAAGGTCAAGTTTTGAATAAATTTTTTAATATTCTTAATGCTTTTGCAAACTTTTTTCATATAAATATATATACATATATATGCCAGTTTTGGTTTATATATATATATATATATATATATATATATTGATATGAATTTTTAATTTATATTGTTGATATGTTTTTTAATTTATTTATTGTAATAAATTTATTTGGGCGCCAATTAATATGAATTTTAATTTAAATATTAGTGATATCATACATCACTCACCTTTTATGATGACTCTTCACCTCAGGTTGGGTTCATGGGTAAAATGCTCATTTAGTTTCTTTTTTTATTTTATTATTTAATATATTCTCAGGCCGGTCCTGTGTCCTTGCCCTTGAATAATAGGAATTATCCAACTGTGAAGCAGTTTTGCCAACTTAATAGGAAGAAAACTCTTTATATTAGAAATTTATGAACAAAGACAAAATAGAACATCTGTTTTTAACAGATTTTATATACAAATTGAACGATATTGTAATCGTAACGAAGATGAATAAATATTAAGTTCTGGATTTAATCACACGCACGTAAGTTGATTTAACTTAGAGTTTATGAAATACCTTTTTATCTTGTATTATTTTTTTAAGATTTTCTATGTTTTAGACATTTCTGGGCCTTGGAGTCCCTCGTAGAAGTGGCTTCAATATGGCTTCGGGGTCGGCTTGGGAAGATTTTAAGTTTTGTTTACCTCTCGGAATTTTCACTCATGGTTTGTTTAAGGAATTTTATATTTACAGAGATTATTTAACCTCTGTTTTTAACAGGAACTTGTTAAGGAAAGGTTAGTGACACCAATTCACTTTATAGTTTCACTTTTAACACAACGTTGTCTAATTTTAAATAAATTTTTAAACATGAAAAAGCTTATACTTCTCAATTCTGTATATTTTTTGTAACTAACCGTTTTCTAATCAATAGCAACCAATATCAAATTTTTCTATCTTTTCAAAATCCATATGTCTCTTTATTTTTAAGTTTTTCTATATTTGCTGACCAATCAAATTCATTTAATAATATTTGATTTCTGTTATTTGACATGATTGTTTTATAATTTGATCTTTTTCTGATATGAAAGTTTATTTTTAATGTCTCCAAATAATTTATTATTGTTTTTATCTTTTAGTTAAAAAATTTTAAAATTATTTGACATCTGTTTTAATTTCAGTTGTCATCTCCTTTCTTCCGTTCGAGTTGACAAATCTAGATTCACACTTTGTTAGATATGTTCATAAGTGTACTTCTTCCATTTTTACCAGTGTCAGATTTTATAACCTAACTAATAATTTTTAATTTTCAGGTTCTTTCTTTTTAGATTTATGATGAGCCAAGAAACTTTTGCAAAGCTTTTGAAAATTCTTAAACTATGTGATAGGATTTCAATAAATTAGAGAAAAGTTATAAAGATTCCCGTTTAAAGTTTGGGTTGTAAATATTTGTCAGGTGATTTAGTTTGGGTTGTAAATATTTGTCAGGTGATTTGTTTATATTTTATTTAGATTTTATACTGAAATAACCCTTGTTTGGTGTATGTGTTGTATGATTCCAATCAATATATATATATATATATATATATATATATTTTGTGTGGTTAAAGATGGGTAAAAGAAAAGCCGCTCTTTGTTTGCTTCTGTACGAAGTATTTAAAAGGAGAAGAAGCACTGAAGACTTGGTTTCAAGCAACCATTTGAGCATTATTTCCAATGTTAACATAACAGCAATCATTCCTAACCTAACCACAAAAAAAGTAAAAATGTGCTTACCAGTCCTTAACAATTGGCAGTTCTCCCTATTCTCCCAAAACCAAAACGACAGCTTCTTGCCATTTATAATAAAATCAATAGATTCCATTATTACTAGACAAAAAAAAAGAAAAAAAAAGACAAAGAATTTCAGAATATTGGCCAAAAATACAATTCGTTCCAACGATTTTGTTTATTTACAAATAAAAAGCAAGACAAAAACTACTTTGGACAAGGATAGAAAGCTAACAAGCTGCAGATATCGGTATGTGATTTGACAGACCAAGAAGGGTACCAAAGTTAGCTTGACGTCATCGTTTTTCGAAACGAAATCGATTGGTATGTATTTGACAGAGTGGGGTACCAAAGCGGGACGAAATCGCCTTTTGTTATTCGAGCGGGGATTTAACTAGGATAATTTCAGGTAAGACCAAACAATCTTGGTCTTCGAGCCTACAGAACAGCGCTATAGAAACATACAGTCCACATTCAATCGAAGATGGTAAGACATACTATGTACCACTCCACAGGAGTAGAAGGATTAGGGATAAAATGGCAGCAGTGGAGACGACCATCGCCGCCGCCGTATCACAGACAATCATGACTCCCAAATCTGACAGCGACAGAAACGTCAGCCGCCCTACCATTGACGATGATGACCAATACCGTACAACAAAATGTATTGCCTTCACTGACGTTAGATCTTCAATCAAGAGCAGCTCCAGTAATAGAACCACGACTCTGATCAGGACGACAGAGCTCCGTCATGCCATTCTAAAGAAACAGCTTGAACAAAAATAAGAGGTAACTACTAGTTTAAAGTAAAGAAAATACACAGGTAACTACTACGTACAGGAACTCTAATAACTAAATGTCTAACATTCTCCCCCAGTAATAGAATAAATTACTATTGGTATGCTTCCAGTGGGAGTATCTTCGTCACCGGACGACGTAGTACTGCTCCAGAGCTGCACCGAACACTTAGTGTTGTGTTAGAGACACCAAAATATTAGAATATACTTTATTTAACTTTATAAAAGTACAATCAAACTAAACTGATCCATTTTACTCGCAACTGGCAAAACCCTGTCAGACGTCCCCTGACCGTGGCTACTCAACCTAGCCTAGGTGAACTTAACTTAACACAACACTTAGTAAGATTGGAGTAAGTGTAATATTCTTGTATATAAGACTATGAATAATATAATTTACTAGGTATGTTTAATTTTTGTGTACCTCGAATAGAGTCTAGAAATTCCACTACTTTCTATTTAAATGTAAATCTTACCAACATTCAGAAGAATTCTCCACTTTATTCCATTTGTAATTTAATTAACGCGAAGAATTGTGAATTCGATCAATTTTCTTGTTCTGTGCCATATATTAAGTTATATTTTCTTGAATAATCATATTTGTTGTAGTTTTTAATGCTTTGTAATTGGGTTTTTACCTTAGAGCACTGTATCTATTAAGTAAATAAATAAATAAATAAGGTTAATCGTCAGTGGATTCTAAACGAGTGCTCAATGGACAAGTTCAAACAAATTTAAATTTCCTTTTCGATTGGAGTGCTGCCCCCATGATGGCGGCCCTGTTGAAGGTGTGGAACAGTTGAACTAATCAACTGTGTTAGCTTTCGGAGAACTGAAGTTATGAGTTTATGCCACTTTTTTTAACGCTTTTTCACTTTTGTTTACTCTAATCATAAACATCCTTTTTAAGCGATACGAACCGGTGGAATACAAAGTAGGTCGTAGAAAAATATCTACTTCCAAGTTTGAATGTAGATTTTTTGAAAGTACAGAGATATTCACATAACGTATTTTCTTTTTTTTAAATAAAGTTAAAAAGGTACACAACCTCAAATTGTTGTTTTTTATGCTTAAAACTGCAAATGTATTGCGCAAAAAAGCTCAATTTATAACATATAACACTTGAGGACCAAAATCGTAGTTTTTAAAAATACAATCTCAAATTTTTGAACTTCCTTGTCTTTCAGAAAATTGGTTTATTTATAAATATTTTCACCAAATAAAATGACAGATGTGTAGTGTCATAAGATGGATAGGTTATGTTTACATAGGCGTCAAACACATTGTGTTTGTAACCAACATCCATATCGATTCTCTCATTCCAAAAAAAGGATAGCGATACACACAGCGAAGGTTTCAGATTCCAATAACAGTGCCGTGCTGTGTGAGAATTTAAATTTAATGAAAATATTTATCTTAAATATTTTTATTACACATTGTTTATTTTCTGTTAATAATATAAATTTGTATTCTTATTAGAATGGGATTGAGGAACCACAAAAAAATTTAAGTCATTAGATGATTATTATATTTAAATAATACATCCAGACAACATCCAGCAAAATAAATGAATATTGTTTATGTTGGCATCAGATAATACGTCTGTTTATTCTTTTAGTATGTTCGTTGGTCGGAGATAGGCGTAGTTACAAAAATATACAGTTATGTCACATACACTGCTCAACAATTGAAGTGGACAATATACAAATTTCTGAATTTTCTTTGTAAATATTTGATAGAAAAAAACGTTATTGTGGAATGAAAGTTTATTCAGAGAATAAGAAAAGCAACCCAAAAAACTAATATTCAATAAAGAAAAATGCTAAATTTAGTAGAATAAAATCATACAAAGTTCATTATGCTATTTACAACGCAACGGCTGTTTGTGGAAATTAATACCGTATAGGACCAATTCGGGCTCGCCTTAACCCATAACTACCATGGCTGAAATTTGTAACTAGAGCAGAGTCAAATTTGACCACCTAATTTTTTAACAACTTCTGATTTTTTTTACAGTTATTTTCACCAGGATTACATTTGGGCATCTCCTATAACCTTTTAAAAAAATCAAAAAACTCACTCAATTTGAATTTTTAATTGGTAAAAAAGTAAGTTAGTATGACAAATCCTTTATAATTCTTTTATTTAGAAATTTAACAAAAAAAAAGGTGAGCGGTCGTCGGACCGCCGACAAAAGCTTGCTTCTTATGCACAATTGAATGACCATTTTTCGTGAATTTTTCACCATTTTTCAAAAAATTTGACAATTTTTGACAGTTTTTGACGAATTTTGACAATTATTGACCGTCTTTGACAATTATTGACCATTTTTAACAATTCTTCAACAATTTTAACATAGATGGCAATTATTGACCTCTTTTTCAAAATTTTGACAATTTTTTAAAATTTTAATAATTATTGATCATTTTGACAATTTTAATAATTATTGATCATTTTTGACAATTTTTCAAAAATTTTGACCATTTTAGACCTTTTTTCCAAATTTTAACAATTATCGACCATTTTTGACAATTTTTGAGCATTTTGGACAGGTTCTGACAATTATTGACCATTTTTGACAATTTTTCAAAAATTTGGACAATTTTTAATAATTATTGACCATTTTTGACAGTTTTTCATAATTATTGACCATTTTTTCAAAATTTTGACCATTTTTGACAATTTTTCGAAAAATTTGACCATTTTTGAAAAATTTTGACACTTTTTGACAATTACTGACCATTTTTCCAAATTTTTGAAAATATTTGGCAATTATTAACCATTTTTTCCAAATTTTGACAGTTGTTGACGATTCTTCCAAATTCGTGACAATTTTTGACCACATTTAAAAATTTTTGACAATTTTTCAAAAATTTTAACATATTTGGCGATTATTGACCATTTTTCAAAATTTTGACAATTTCTGACCATTTTTCAAAATTTTAACAATTATTGATCCCGTTGGACCATTTTTGACAATTTTTGATGAATTTTGATTGGTTTTGACAATTATTGACCGTCGTTGACAATTATTGACCAATTTTGACAATTTTTCAAAACTATTAAACATTTTTCCAAATTTTTTACAATTTTTGACCATATTTAAAAAATTTTGACAATTTTTCAAAAATTTCAATATATTTGGCAATTATTAACCATTTTTTCAAAATTTTGACAATTTTTGACAATCTTTCACACCTATAGGTGTGCGAGCTCAGTGCGGCAAGAGAGATTGCGCACAGTCGCTTGAATGAGTTATCGCGTGACGAACGCTTTTTCGTAACATCACACGTTTCACGAGTTCACTAGCCTTCTCAAAAGTCCTATGTCATGCAATAAGAAGCAAGCTTCAAAAAAATATTCTCTCGTGTTAGTAAGTTTCCTAGTAAATCTAAGGCTTCATGGCTCCTCCCTGAAACAGTAGAAACGCAATTTATATTTTTAGTAAAAAACTGACAGACATGTTTTAGACCTAACCTGTCAAGGCATAACTGGCACAAACATATCTTCTGCATTTATCACAAGTTATGCTCTCTTTTTATTGGTTTTTTGAATAGGGACAAATCTGGCGTCGTCCTCTCTTTCTACCCCGTTCTTCTGGATCAGGTGTTGGTTCTGGTTGTTTTGTTGTACACCAGAAAATCTATATATAATGGTGCGAAGTTCTCTAGGCAAATTCTTTTGTTGTGATCGGCGTTGTAAATGTAGTTCAATAAGTTCTTGGCCTAGGGTCGTTAAAAAATTTCTTCTTGCCATTAATTTATTGTTCAACGTACCATTGAAAATAACATCGCTATTTACACCGGCAATATCCAAAATTCTAAGCCATACCGTTTGAGGCCATTTTCTAGTTCTTCTCCCAGTTTTATAGCACCCACATTTTTGGTCTAGTGAATCTACTCCCCCCTTCGTCTGATTATAATAGATAATGATTTCTGGCTTTTCATTTATGATGCATTGATGATGCCTCATTTTTAGTAAATCCAAAAATAGATGAATTAGAAGGTCATTAGGAACTTCTCGTTTGTTTTTTCTGACGGTTCCGACGTATGTTAGATTATTTTTTTTAACACGCTTATATTAGCTTCATCTGTATGTGAGTTTGTGAGCTTGTTTGTAACTCTCCTAGCAAGTGGCTTATATTATTACTGTTAGTATATCCAAACAATTTAAGTACGTTCGTTGGCCGAGCGGGCTAAGGCGCGGGTCTTCGATGACGTCGGATTCACCGGTTGTGGGTTCTAATCCCGTTCACGGCAAAAAATAATATTTTTTTTGCGTGTTTAATTTATAAAGCAACCTTTAAACTCGATTTTTAGTCACTTTAAACGCTCAGATTAATTCGAAATTTTGCGCACACGGCAAGCACCGATGACAATACAATATAGTAGTAAAATATAGGGTGTTTCATTTATAATGCAACCTTTAAACTCGATTTTTACCCTCTTTAAACGCTCAGATTAATTCGAAAGTTTTTTATATAGTACTAAAAAGTGAAAAATAAATTATAGTTCGAAAAAACTAAAAAACACGCTTTAGAGGTAATCGAACTAAAAAGTTAAAAATAATTTGATTTAAGAATAAAATGATTAACGAGAAAATTAATGTTATTGTGGTAAAGAAATGTTATGCATGTTGTATTTAGAGGCCATCTCAGTAATCCTTTCGTAAGTTTTTTCGACTATTACCTGTAGCATAAAAGATCCAAAATGATGCGGAAAAATATACTCGACTTCGCCGAGATAAATGATAAATAATGTAAAAAGTTTTTTTTATGTCTGAAGTTAATCTTGATGAAATAGGCCAGTGAAAATGTATGTAGGTGGTCTATAAAATATATACATTGACAGCGAGAAGTGATATAAAATTTATTCAAAGAGCGATGCTTGAATATTGACTTTTTATGATGGACCGGATATTGAAATATATGGGAAATTTACAAGCTTTTTTATGATTGAGGGCGTGTTTGAAAGTTGTAAGGGATAGATGATTTTGAATAAATATAAATTTTTGTTTAACATTTTACCAAATTTCATTGGAAAAGACGTTGAAGCTAAAAACTGAAACGAAGAAACAAGCAAATTCATAAAGTTGCCAGGTCAATGGTATTTTGCTTTGTCCAAAATAAAGCGAATGCTATTAACGAATAATTCAAATGGGGTAGTATGAGTCCGGGGAGAAAATAATTTTAGAGTAGATCTGGGTGCGGCAAAATCAATTGCAAAAAGAGGAAAAAGCATCCTTAATATGGATCCGGCTATCATCATTACGAAGAATGAAACAGCTGAAAATAAAAAAGTTGATGTCAATAACCTTCTGAGTTCACATTATGGAGAAGACTGGGAATGTAGCCCTAGATTAAAATTTTAAAAATTTGTGCTGGAAGGAGAGAGTCAAAATGAATCTAATGAGGACATGGTACTATGTGAAGCAAAAGAGGAAGAAGATGATTCTACTTTGACAATCTAACTTTTTGTAAGATTCCAGGTACAAGGTTCCAGTTGTAGTTTTTAAATTTTTGAAGAAAATTTTTTTTTTATTTTACTCTTTTTATCAATAATATGGATTGAACGTATTTTAATTAAGTCCAAATAAAAATATCTATTTGAACTAAAAAATATTGTTTCACTTTCAAAGTGAACTATCTCCATCACTTAATTTCATAACGTACAATCTCCATAATTTTTTTGGAAATATTTTTGCAAAGACAATCATTTTTTTTCCATAATTTTGTGAAATATCTCCTTATCTTGCCTATTTTCCAATAAAATAATCAAATTTCAAAAAAAATCCTTTAGATTCAACTGACAGGTTTTTCATGTTTTCTGAACAACTTTTTAAACTGGAGATTGTACACTTTGGAACTAGGCCCCTCATTTGTTCTACTAAAACTGTGTCAAAAAGTATCTTGTGTCACTGAAGGATTCGGGAGAGCTGTTAAGACGTAAGCCGTGTTTTTAATTATTTTTTCTACAAACTTAGAGCTTGGGATATACTTAAAAAACTGACTCAACAGCGTCATCTTCAAAGGGCGCTGTAACGGTTGAATTTGTCACTACGTCTATTGTATTTATTAAGTATTTGTATATAGTAATTACTTGACCGATATTGACTCTATGTTTCTAACATCATTTGTTCACTACGGTAGTTAATTAATTTCTGTCAGCCCAGAGTTTTAGGGACTACTCTGCCATTATCCTTCTGGTGAAGTGGTGCAGGCTGTAACCAAACCTGACCTGTAACCAAACATCTTGACAACAATTTTATATTTTGTCGCCAGGTGGTAGTGTAGATAATGTAAGTTTTGTGATCGTACGATACAAAACGAGCGTCTATCATGTAAATGTCCGTAGGTAGATTCATGTTAGTTGTTTTTTTTGTTTGTTATAATTCATAATTAAGGGTAGTAAGGGGTTTTTTCTTTTGTGGATTTTACTATAGTTTTTAGTTACCGTGGGGCTAATGATTTTTTTATGGCTTTGAATATATCACCTTTGGGGTGTAGCCACAGTAGTCCAAATACTTTGTCCGCTTCAGCTTGATAAACGCAAAAGTTTATTAGGGTTCAGTTATAAATTACTGACTCCTTGACTTTTAGTCTAAAACGTTTAAAGTAGTAATTGGGTTTCATAAAACTTATTGATCTATGTAGACATACTTTACTTTTGAGTTAGAGGTATATTTTTTTCATTTATCTACCATATTTTGGCTTGAGTAAAGACATACTAGTTATAAATCTTCAGTGTAAGATGACATTCGATTATATTATGAACATCTACTTATAATATATTAGCTGTTATCGCCATGTGTTTTGTATGTTAAATCCGAGTGTTTGATCTTGCTTTGTTTACTTTGGCAGATGATATTGTGGTACTATCTATTGCTCAAATTTATTTGAATAATTTCTAATATATACTTTATTTTCTCTGTTAATTGTTTACAAAGACGAATTATTTGTTGGACGACATTGACAATTGGCTGTGACAGTCGAGTCTTGGATAAACGCGTTCGTTCGTCATGCCGTGAAGTAGTAACGCTGAGTGTAGTCGTAATTTATGTGTAGCATCTGCTCTGTGACTTTACGAGTCCACAGACAACTTAGTTTGTCGCGCTGATGTTGTCGGTATAGATAGAGCGTTTGCTCTGTGACTCTACGAGTCCATAGACAAATGTTGTCACTCCGTTTTAGGAAATTGTTAGAGCGTTTGATCGATGCTACTCAGGAGTGTAGGCTGTTTTACTCGCGAATGCGTATTGACTTACATAGAGGGAAGTGTAGCACTTTATGACTTGATCTGTGCGGAACACGCACGGTGTAGTGAGCAGTGTAGTTCGGATGTATGTTTCGGGTAGGTTTCTCTATGGTAGTATTGAAGTTAAGGAAGTGTCAGTCACCCTTCTTTCCGGTGTATGCTCCTACTTGATAGTTGGTTTCCAAAAGTGCATCGAACGAGAATCTGAATTTTGTTAATGACTGGGTAGTCATCCTCTGCTGGTATTTATAGGTTCTCGTTCTGAATGAGTTGTGGAATATACGGTTAATATTTTGGTTCTACGGGAGTTCATTTTGCTGGAGAATTCCGTCCTGTTCTGGAAGCCGTTTTCACAAACCCTTATAAGGGATTTATTGCACTAAAACGATTGTAAGTATTTTCTCTACTTACTGATTTCGCATCACTATGTATTTACCACTATTTCAAGGAAACCGCCAACGTTGAAGTTTTGGAATTGGAGGTGTGCCACATGGTTTTGTTGGTTCATTAATTGGTTGCCATTCAGTAAGAGGAAAATTTTGAGTATTGGACCTTTTTTGGAAGAGGTATGTCTCATAGATTTGTAGTTTTTGTAGTTAAAACAGTTGGTGGTAAAATACTACCTGTTGATTGTAAATTTTTGATTAAGACAGTCTATTCTGTTACCCTTTGTATATTTTGTTTTCTTTGCCCGCTTTAGTCGAACGAATACTATAATTCGTGGGTGGTGGTGGTTACAGCGCTAACTCCTCCAGGCGAAACTTTTTGATACAGCTAAATTTGGTTAGATGGACATAAAATCACATCTAGTATCTGTAGTTTGCGTTTGACAGGAAAGTTTCTAGACACCCTGTATATTAAGTACGTATAAACTGAAAATCATGCATTAAGGATTATTGCTCTAGAAACAGCTTGAATGCTTCAAAATCACTGAAAAGTTTCGTCAAAAAAAGTTACCAGTAGATTTCATCATCAGAAATCCTTCACGTGGCGCCGCCTGTAACAAAATGTAAAATAATACATAAAATAGTATTACCCACATAAAATTATTTTGATAACAATTCAACCTTAACGCTCTTTATCTTTTTCCAATATATTATTTTATCAAGGCATATTTGGTCCTACCTTCATATTTTGGTCCAAACAATCTGCCCTTAGCCTATGTCCCAATTTCTATGACTCACCCTGTATATGCATGGAAGATGTTTCTGTAGGGACTTGAATCTATTATTTTCTAGCGATTGATCCCACAGAGTACGAGAATACTAGAATGGACTCTAATTGTTTTCTATTTTCCCGTCAACAGATGCGGTATCCAACGAGAAACTAATTTGGAAACTGACGTTGTTGGTGAACCTCTTCGTGGATCTTCGTTAAATTCTCCATACAGTATTCGCCATCTAACTTGATGTCCCAGAAATTACCAACTAAGAGAGACAGAGTAAAAATGCCCTGCCTACTCGGCTGCTATTGGTAGTAAAAGTTTGACAAACGCCAATTGCATTGAACCTTATCAGGTGTTAAGATTTTCAGTAGCGATGCGACACACAGTTATTGTTTCTGCTTTGTACAATAAAGTGTTTGTAAAACAAACAGATATGTTTTATGACGTCAACCCTCTTGTGATTACTCTAGATGAAAGTGATTCCAGTAGCGGCAGTGAGTCAGATTCTTCGTAAAGATAAAAACTGTTTATACCTATTCTTAGCTTAGAAATATAACTAGCTTAAATAATTTCCCATTATCTTGTGTTTCTTTTATTCTCATTACTATCTGGAAGAAATTATTTAGTTTCTAACAAATTTTAATTATAGTCCGTCCGGAAATATAAGATCCTAACTTTATAATCTTCAATTAGATAAATAACATGTTATTGTAATGGGTACCTTATTGTTAAAATATTATTTATGTACTCAGAATTCAGGTATAAAGCAGATCCGTTTCTATTAAAATCAATATACCAATAATAATAACAAAGAATTAAATATTATTTATTAAGTTAGGATCATATATTTCCGGACGGACTTTACTTTATTAATTGTACAAGTTGTGTTAATTTGTAACAGAAAGCGTATCCTCAGAACTTGCACGGCACTGTTTACAGTTATCGGATGGGCGGCGTCAATAGCTCCCTAGAAAGCACTTAGGACATCAAGTTAGCTGGCGAATACTGTACCAACGTGAAATTGTCGACTGATGTGGTGCTTCATTACCGTAACAGAAACCTGCTCGGCAATGTATTCTTGGTATTATTTTACAATTATTATCTTTACTTAATAATCGTTAAAAAATATTCAGTTGTAAGATATGCTCGACTCAAGAATCGCGGGTAAAGACTCAAGTTACATTTTGCTTAGATAAAACCGAAGATAAATTTCAAATCGATTTAATTATGAAAAATAAATGCAATGTAAACTGAGAGCTTCCTTTTCCATTAACTAAGTAACCTTAGAAAGACGCGAGATTTTAGATTTATGTCATTTAAATCCTTTAATCGTGAACTAAAAATAATTTTCCGGTTGAAAGTCGGCGAAAATAATGGAAAAAGTTGGTGGAAACACGAAAAGACTTTAAATTTATGTTTAAGATACGTATGATTTTTCAAAAATTATCCATTGCGGTAGAACCAGTTATTACGTGCTTCAACAATACCATTTTAGATGTCGAAGAATAAAAATATATTATTCTAACGCTTTGACAAAGTTTTGAAAAATAATTTTTCCAAAAAACAGTGACCGTTCAACGAAGAAGAAACAACTACTTCCCGGGCTACCTGCCCCGACAGACATTGAATTACTCTTCTAAGTCAAACGGGGTTGGTAAATCTACAAGATTTAAACCAACCATTCTGGTTTGCAACTAGAAGGGATAACATAACTTGTAGACCGGTTTCGGCGTATTGCGCCTCATCAGTACAAGGTATATGTTATCGTCCGAGAGTTAATCCCGGACTGAAATGTGACTATAATCAACAACGGTACATATTGTCCAGTTATGGAAATATTTTTGTTGCGAAAATAGCGACATCTCACCTCTAAGTCACAAACCAAAATTCGAATGAGACAACAAACCACGTGGGTTTGAAACAAAAATGAATTATTACAGTTTCCTGTAAAATTGTCGTATTTAGTAGAGCGTTTTAACAATAGATGTCGAAGAATAAAAATATATTATTTTATTTCACTGTTATTTCTATCACGGCTCCGAGCGTTTTAAGTGTGCCAAAGCAACTACCTACTTTAAACGATTAAGAATTTTTATATTTTTCACCGTTTTGGTTGGTCATATACGTTTTATCTCACACACATTGTCTCTATTAAACTCACAATAGAAAAAGAAGAGGCTTTTTCTAACGCGAATTTTCAAATCAAAGAACAATCACAATTATTCTTCTATATCTATGGTTTTAAAGGAAAGGAAGAAAGGAATTATTGGAAGAGTGGGGATGGAGGTGGATGAAGGCCGAGGCAGAGATTATGAGGAAAAAAGTAAGGGAGGAGATAGAAAGGGGACTTGGACAATTGTACGATGTGATACAGGGCTGTGAAAGAGAGGGAAAGAGGGGCAATAGGCGTGAGCGGAGGGCTAATTACTGGTGAAATGAGGAAATAGAGGAGCTGTGGAGGGAGTGTAAGAAAGAACGAAGACGGATGCTGAGGGGAAGAGGAAGGATAAACGGAAAGGGGGGATACAAGGAGAAGAAGGAGGAACTGGAGTGTATGGTGGAGAAGGGAAAAAGAGGGAAGTGGGAAGCGTTACTGGGGGAATTGGAAAACAATCCATGGGGAAAGGCGTATGAGATAGCGGTGAAAAGGATGGGTGGAAATAGGAACGAGGTGCTAGAGGAAGATTGGGAGAATGAGATAAAAGGGAAATCGATCACAGGGGTAGAAGGAGGAGGCAGGATTCGGTAAGTCCAGGATACTAGGGGGGGTAGGTAAAATGAGAGGGATATGGCCGATAGAGGAATGGGAAGTAGAGAAGGAGGGGGGAACATTAAAGTAAGGAAAGCCCCTGGGATAGATGACCTGAGAGGTGACATGATGAAGAGGTTGTTCATGGGGAGTACTTCTGGGAACTATTAAACAGGTTGCTGAGAGAGGAAGAGTTCCCGGAAGGATGGTAGGTGGCCAGGGTGATACTGATGAAGAAGGCCCATCAGCCTGCTGTTTAGAATGCATAACTTGATGGAGGGGATAATAAAGGATAGGATTGAGGAGGAAGTTGGTAGGAATGCTAGGTAAACCAGCACGAGTTTGCGAAGGGGAAATCATGCATATCGGTGCTGGACAAGGTGATCTTCTTGGTAGAAGGGGCTAGGGAGGTGGGAGGAACTGCAGGAACAAGAAATTTGCCCTACTTATGTTCTTAGGCGTCGGGAACGCGTTCAACAGTGTCAGCAAACGGGCGCTGTTGAGTGCGTTGTTGAGGCTGGAGTGGTGGAGGGGTTCGTTAACCTAGTAGAGGACAGCTTGACGAGGTGTGTGATAGTAGACTCTAGAGAGAGAAGGTATGAGACGGAGGTTGGAGTGCCTCATGGCTCGGTTCTGGGACGGACGCTCTGGAAGTGTGTGTTTGATGAGGGATGTGAGATTACGGTGTATGCAGACGATGTGTGTCTGGAATGTACGGCAAAGGGAGAGGCGAAGGTAGAAAGAAAGGCGGAGAGGATGTGTAGGAAGATTAGGGAGAAGATAGAGCGGTACGGACTAGATGTGGCGGAAGATAAGCTGCTAGTGGGTTGCTAGTGAAGGGACGGAGCAAGACGAGGGAAGTGAGGGCGATGGTGAAGGGAAGGAGAATTCGTATGGAGGAGTCTGTGAAATACTTGGGGGTGTAGTTGGATATCCTTCAGAACGCACAAGGCGGAAAAGGAAGGGAAAGTGAGGGCAGCATGGCTGGCGAGATTGATGTGTAATGTGAAAGGGTCGGGAGAGAGGAAGAGGAGGGTAGAGCAAAGTATGCTGTACGGTGCGGAGTTGTGGGGTGACAGAGCGGGGGTGAATGCGATGGTTAGGGCTCTCCTACGGGTGCAGAGAGTAATACTACTGAGGGAGGTGCAGGGGTACAGGACAATGGGTGGACTGGCAGCAGCGGTGCTGGCAAGGTCCTACCCATTGAACGTATTGGCAAAAGCCAGGAACAAACGCAGGAGAGGTGCGACCAGAGAGAAAGTACAGGAATGGATGGAGGAGGAGATGGAGAGAAGGTGGGAGGAGTATGAGAGTGCGCTAAAAGGAGCGATTGGGAGTAGGAGAGATTGGATGGACCGGAAATTGTGAAGGTGAACGACTTCTTGACAAAGGTGCACACTGGACATGGGTCGAGAGTAGGGTACCTCCTCAAGATTGGGAAAAGAGAGACTGGAGTGTGCGAGAGGAGTGAAGTGGAGGATGATGTGGGGCATGTGTTTAGATGCTGAAAGAACGAGGAAGTGCTGAAGAAGTTGGAGAGGAAACTAGGGGAGGCGGTGCTTTGGGAGAATATGGTGGAGATAATGTTGAGGGGGAGGAGGAGGTAAGTGGCGTAGTGGAAAGCATGATTAGGGGAAGAAAAAGAATTAATTTGACATGAGAGGTAGGAGTGGTAGATAGAGAGTGTGAGCGGAGAGTGTGCGAGGGACCGCCGCCCGTCTCGAGGTATGCTAGGGTAGTGATTCCGTAACGGTGAGTTTGAGGTGGGTTTGGTTGGTAGACATCCCCTTGGGAATGATTCCAACACTGTTTGGGTCCTGGATAGGACTCATTCGAACATGAGTTTCCCATCTCGACCCGAAAAAAAAAATGAAAAGTGGTTAATGTATTTATTTAATTGATACACTGCCCTACGAGAAAAATCTAATTACAGAGCAGGGAAACCAAATATTCAAAACAATGATAAAACTTAATAACAAAATACATTCATTAAAAAATACAAAAAATATGATTATTTAAGGAAATGTGACTTAATATGTGGTAGAGAACAAGAAAATAGATCGAATTCAAAATTCATCGCGTTAAGTTACAAATGGAATAATAATATTTATTCATCCCTTAAGACATTCATACAAATGAATAGGATAAGTCAAAAGTGATAGGCGACATTATTAAATTGGTTAAATAGTATATAAAATAAAGTAGATAGATATATAAAAAATGAAATATCCAAGTAAAAAAACAGATAAAAATGGTTCACATAGAATCTTCATGGAATTCTTTGACTGAATAGTAGCATTTAGTTATTAATAAATTTTCAATTTCCTTTTTGTATTTGCTGAAAGAGACAATTTCCTGGAATTCATGAGATAATTTATTGTATAACTTCATTCCCATAAATTCAAAACTATTTTCTAATTTTGAAGTTTTACAGAAGGGTATTCGAAAGACGTTTGAATGTCTGAATGTCTTGTATAGTAATTTATGTCCATACGATTTAGTTTCAAAATTAGTGGAATTTTCTTTTACAAATAGAGGAGTACGATAAATATAAACACCATAAAAAGACATGTTCTTGTGTTTTATGAACGTGGGTTTACAAGTTTCCCTAAATTGTAGTCCAAATATTTCCCGGATAATTTTTTTTTTGAGTTTTTGTAACGGTAAATGGCTGTAGCCTGAAAAGGCACCAGCTCGAAGGGCTCCGGCTAGAGACTCCTCTCAAGGGTGATTCGACCCCAAGTTTATGCTGCACAAGTGTTACAGGAAGGTTGTAAAAGTTGAGGGCGCCACTACCTTTTTGACGATAAAAAGTACTAAAAAAAAAACTAAGGCGGAAAAGGTAGAAACGCCTTGTAAAATTTAAATAAAAGATAATAATAAAAGTGACTTATAATTACCCCGGGCGATATCTCCCTCAACTTTTATAGTTGAGGATTTATATTAAAATAAAAAATATATAAATAACAAATTTTTAATTTATTCTGCCACAGGAAATGAATAGAGGAATTTGTACTTTTATAGGTACTTAGCTTAGATGAAGTGGTTTCCTGAAGAAAACAGTCAGGTCTTGATCTGAACTGATGTGTCCTGGTCTAGGGCGGAATTTTGATCTAGGGCTGTATCCTGGGGTTCTATCCTTGGCTAGGGTTTATATCATAGCCTGGGTCTTGGGGTTATATCCTCGGGTTATATCCTTGGGTTATATCCTTGGGGCTGTGCTTACCTAGAAGTACAGGTGGATCAGGGATATATAGGAACTTGAATATAATGGCACAATATGTTGGTCAGCTTTTCAGGTTAAAAAAAGGAAGGCAGTTATTTGAGAGTAAAAAAATTGATTTAATTTCCTGAAAGCTTTCCAACATTATATGTTCCATGTTAAAACAGTAAAAATAGCAATTATCTGCTAAATTGAAAAAAATATACTAATGATCCGAAAGAAACTAATGATAGCAAAAAGTTATTTATTTAGTTATATGAAAAAATATCGTGCTCAGGAAATATATGAAACCGGCACTGGCGTTACGAAGGAATATTTTATAGGTTAACAGATTATAAAAATGTTATTTCATAATTAAAACAGTTATTTCGCAATTGAAAAAGCTTGAAAATGTTTGTATAAAAGTAAAACAGTGAATTATAAAGGAATATTTTGTTTAAAACTACCATATTAGTATAAAAGAACAGTTTATGACCATGTGTTGAATTTAATTTCGTCTATCTCTGTAAAAAAATAAAGAATGCATACGAAAATTATATCAGACAGTACTTTAGAAGAAGCTTATTAATTATAAATTTTGATTTTGAACTTACCACAGCAAAATTCATAAGATACTTAAGATATGAAAGATAGCGAAAGATGGTCTTTCCCCGTAGGCGGTCGATAACGGAAAGGGGTGTTTCGCGTGGCGTTGGAAAAAATGGAAGCGTCCGTTGGCAGACGTCAATTGTCTTATGGTCAGGGTTGAAGAATTTGGGATCACAGAACTATAATTGGAAGTGGCTAGTGACGACGAGCGCTAATTAAAAGGATTTATTCTGTAAAATCGAAACAGGTCGATAGACATGTTACACTTTGCTGTCGATAGAATTTCCCCAGAGTAAGATGTTCTAACTTAGATGACTGTAAACAAGACCGTAATAAATATTGATAAGTGCTGTTGTTGGCATGGTATCCTTTATTCTAGAAATGGCATAGAAATATTTATTAAGCTTTGTGTTAACGGCATTAATCTGATCAGTCCATCTCAAACTGTCATCTATATATAAACCTAGAAATTTTGTTGATGAAACTGATGTAATGTTGACAATGGGTTTTGGTAATTTTTTCAAGTGTTTTTGAATTACATCATTTAGAAATCCATTAGTTTTAATAATTTCTTGATTATAGATTCGTTTACTTTCTGACCAAACCATTTCAGTGCCGCTGTACTGGCAATAAACGTAAAACTCATATTACTTCTTTATCTTTCATAAAGTAAGGGTCAAACAGTAAATTCAAGTAAAACTCATGTTTTTTTTTCTCATCTGATCTTTGCTAAACATCCACGTCTCTTCCAAAACCTTTGGTATATATAAGCTGGTATACTCCATCCCAAGATATTTCCTTTTTGACTTGATGATTCAAAACCAAAACCCACAGTCGTTAATCCGATAACAATAGCACAGTATCGTACTCGTTTCATCGAAAAGATAATGACTAATAGTACGATCATTTTACAACTGAAATATTTGGCTGGTAAAATAATATTTGAGAATAATTTTTAAATTTATTTAATTATTATTATTTATATGTTATTCGGAAGATAGATTTCCGTCCGAACTTTTATTTTTCATGGTAAATGGTTCGTGTGAATATAAAAAGAGCTTTCATTGCTTGTTTTCCTTTGTCTGACCTGTTCTGCACCTACCTACTTTATTTCCAATGCGCTTTTTATATTTACATATATTGGGATTAAAATATATATAGATAAAATAGAAAGTGGGTATTTCGGGATAATCATTTTTAATATTGTCTTGTTAGGCACCGTAAAATTAAAAATACGAAATGATTTTAAATTCAACCAAATCCCTATAATATACAAATTTCTTATAAAATATCGATACCTTTTAAGTTTAGTAATTCTCAACAATAATATTGAAAGTTTGCCGGTTTAATCTAAATTAGCCGTGATCCTTCAAATCCCAGGATAAAAGGACATTGTAAAATATTATCTCCGCACTGCGCGATACGTCAGCCACTCTCCTGGTTAAAAATTCAGTGATTTATTATCCTTCTTGTAGCGCTGATATTAAAAAATGACCTTTTTCGTGACTAAGCCCATCGATATTTGAATACAGGAGGATTTTATGTCATGAAAACTGGGATTAAAAGCGAATCTACGGTATATCAAGTACATATTGAAAGATAATAGGTACTTACTTATTACATTGCCACAAAAATCGTTAAACTGTTAATGCAAGGTATAATAAAATTACCATCTTCTTTTTGTCCTTATTTCCTAGTCAAACTAGGAAACCATTTTGAACATTTACTAAATTAATTAACATTTCTGTAGTTCGACATTTAACAATTTTTCATTTTGTTGTCAAATTAATTTTTCTGCTTTATAGTTACACCCTGTATAATTATGACTTGAAAAGCATTTTCTACGGGCTTTCAAACGACGTATCACAAGTAGGGGGTTGCCATTTAAATTTTTGTAGGTGGGACATAGGGGGTTGATGGGGATGCGTTCTCTCTCATGTCATTTTAATTCCCCCTCTCTCCCCTAGAAACGGTTTGGAATTTTTTTTTAAATCTCTTTTCATTCACGAGGTGTAAGTTTTAAAATTAACACCCTGTATGATTCTTGTCGCAATAAAATCAGCCTTGCTCAAAAATAAATCGGATTCTGATGAAATAAAACAAATTCTTCATTATTTATTTTGAACTGACGTTCAAATTAAAATTAGTGACGCGTTTCGCTACACAGTAGCTTTTTCAAACTAGTTACTAATTTTAATTTGAACGTCAGTTCAAAATAAATAATGAAGATTTAAACAAATTAATTTGTTTTATTTCATCAGTAGTATGGATCTTCATCAAGTAAAAGCCTCATCTATTCAATAAATCGGATTCATTTTTCCCGACATTCCTTCAGTTCATTATTTTAATAAGTTCTTACTACAATCTGTACCAATGTGTTCATTTTATTATTTCAGAATTCCTTACGCCATGTTACCTTGATATAAATGAACAGTACAGAGAAAATGATTCGCGTAATCAGGATAATGTTAATAAGAATTAAGATTTCCCGTGGGATTGTAAATTAAATTTTTACGAGAAAAGAAATATTAATGTAAAAAAAGTTTATTTTTTTAAACTAAGTAGACCTGTGGTGATAATAAGTAAGATAATGGATACAAATTATTTACTATATTTTTTTTAGTATTTCTCCTCCTTATAATTCCAATTATATTTACCACTGTTTTTAGTTGAAAAAATGATATCCCGTTTAATGTCCTTCGCGTGTGGATAATTCTTGCTCATTAGAAGGGTGCAAACAAAATGAACACATTGTTACCAGCTGGAATGAGGTAAAATCATGTGACAGTATCTTGGAATTGTAAATTGGGGTGATATTTTATGTCTAGCTTCATCAGTAGAAAATAATAGAGAAATAATGAAAGTATACAACGTGTATAGTTGGCTTCTGCTGCAATGAATAACCTATCCACTTAAGCCTCATTGTGGAGTCCAGAAGTTCTTTAAAAAGCAATAAATGGTTACTTGGTCGGAATAAAAAGGGTCCAAATTAAGTAAAATAAACAATATTTTTATTTATTAGCAAATGGAATTCAATTGGATTTGTAGAAATTGTATAACTTAAGCTTACTATTGGGAGAAGGTTATTATGTGGTAATATTTTTTTTAAGTTCCAAACACTTTGTAAGTGAGAAAAAGAAGCTTTTATTTTTCATAATAAAAGGAAAAGTGCGTAAAATAAATGTCAATGCTATTAGCACCTACCAGCATAATAAATTTTCAGTATAAACATTATTTTTGCTCTTTTTCTTTCTACATTTACGTTTCATCCTGAATTCTAGTCAATGAATTTTAAGCTCAAATATATAAAAAAATAGAATATTTATTTATTGATTTAATGGTCATACCATTTTCATACAAAACTAATATTACTTAAAAGATTAAAAGTGGGTGGATATAAAATAAAATAATTAAAAATGATCAAAATATTACAACATATAACAGGAAATAAATAAAATACAACATGAAATATAAAACAAAATAATACAATTTAAATTACCTTCAATGAAAATTAAAATTGAAAGTTAAAAATTTAAGGTTTTTGTTTGAAAGTAGAAAAGGAGGAATTAAAAAGTTCTATACTAAAAGCCCTAGTCATTTCTACAGGAATGTAAAGGGTACTATATATATATATATATATATATATATATATATATATATATATATATATATATATATATATATATATATATATATATATATATATATATATATATATATATATATATATATATATATATATATATATATATATATATATATATATATATATATATATATATATATATATATATATATATATATATATATATATATATATATATATATATATATATATATATATATATATATATATATATATATACATCCTTCTATCGTTAGAGCGTCCAGACAAAAATGTGCTTTATAGCGTCCGACGTCGTTTTCTGCAGATATAGTGTTAATTGAGGTGAATACTTTTTAATATAGATAAAGGATGGTTAAAATAAATGGAAAAAAGGACTTTGGCACGGAAAACACAACATTGCTGTATATTTTCCTAACATTATGGCGCCCTTTCAGTCGATGGACAATTGGGCGTCTCTTATATTCAGCATTACGTATATATGATAGCCTTTAGGGCGTCAATTTTGTTATTGCGTTGTTGCCGCAGTAAGTACATATCTGCTATTTACAGAAAATAGGAGGACAAATAAGATATAATGTGGTTATTGTAAGTAGGAGGGAACTATAATATGTTATTGCAATGAAATTTCAGAGGTATTCATTTAACAAGTTACAAATACTCAAAATATTGAAGACAGTGAACTTAAATAAATCTTCGAATGGACAATTTCTTCACAAAATTGCATTAATCTCAGAATTACATGATAGTTATTATTTTATATGGTGTTTGTTAGGTACTAGTTGAAGAATAGCTATTTATGTAGGCAGTTACAAAAAATATGATTTTTTGTGACATTTGTGATCATTCAGGGCACGAGTATTGTCGGTGAAAAGTTTTAACCCTAGTTGAGAACTAATATTTTTCCTGCGTAGATAAATAATTTATTTCCTTAAAATTGTGGGTTACGGGAAAATACTATAAGGGAAGTGATGTGATGGAGTGATTTTGACGTTTCGAGATTCGAATGGATCTACACGTTTCATATTAGTCCAAAAAACCCATTTTTAAAAAATGTCGGTCGGTCAGTTGTCAACACGATAACTCAAAAACACTACCGAATTTTTCAATGAAATTTTATAAGTAGGTTCAGAACATAAAAACTGAGGCTAAGTTCGTAAATGATTAAAATCTGATTTACAGTTTTTCGGAAAATTCCATTTTCATGCAGTTTTCTCAATTTTCCACCCGAAATAATTTTTTTAACGAATAACTGACAAATTTGTTGGACTCTTCGTATCAAAAAACCTCCTATACAAAATTTCTCCGAAATCGGAATCAAATTTTTTTTGGAAATTTCCTTCAGCTTTAATCCTGTATATTATCTACAATATAAAATGAAAGAATTCAAATGTAGTAAGTAATTGAGATGCATGTTAAACATTTTGCAGTCCTGACCCAAAAATTGTAAATTTTGGTTTATATTGAATGTATGGAAAAAATTATGCAGTATCATGTATTTTAATACGCGGAATCCATTTCTTGTAGTAGTGTTATGAAATTTTTGTTATTAAAAAAATGTTTTCTTAGTTTTTTTCAAGTAAAGTATTAGAAAACAAATTTTGGGTGAAAACTAATAGCCTCGTGCATAAGGTGAAGTCATCTGGGTACATCAACTGGTTCAAATAATATTCTAATACATCAGTCGGAGCTAGATATCACGTTTATCCTTAGTGCCACGAAACAACAACATTAACAAAAGAAGTAAGTAGATATCGTCAAGGACCAGATTTTAAAAATATTCATACATACAGTCTGCTCCAAAATTCAGTGACGAAACAAACACATATTTTTTATGTAACACCCTGTATTTCTTAATATCTTTCGATTCTCTTCGAAGAGCTGATTTCGAAAAACTATAGCACTTGGAGTCAAATGGTTATAGTTTCTAAATTCCAGGGTGTTGAAAATCACTTTTTTAACTTCAAAGATTTTTCAGCTAAAACAATTGATTATTTAAAAAAGAATGGATGTCCCTATATTTACTTGGGTTTAGTTGGGTTCTTCAATCAATTTTGGAACATCCTATATATTCATGAATACTTATAAAATCTGCCTCTTGGCGATATCGGCTACTTTTATGTTTCATACATCAATATTGTGTATAGGAAAAGGAATAACTTTTGACCCTTGTACTAATATTTCTGTTGTTAAAAAAAATTGAATTTTTTGTTATTAATCTAATGAAATTATGTCATATCAACCTGTTGTTGGTTCTTGCTGATTTGCCATTCCAAATGAAGTATTATATACAGGGTGGTCCGTAAGCAATGGTCCAAAGTGAAATGGGAGATTTTTGGCCTGAAAATATTACAATCTCTTGCAACTTGCTTTAATCAAATATTGATAATAGAAAAGATACAGGGTGGCAAAGTTTGAATGTAAAAGATTTTTTTTCTCAGTAAATTGAAACATTTTGGATATACAAACGTAAAAATTAAGAGATGGGGGTTTTAAGGCATGAGAAATCGTAATATGATATCCGTTTTGATGTATTTCCTAGAGGGCGCCAAATGAGCTAAGTTGTTGGTGTAACTGTGCGCTTAACTTTTTCATCGTTAACGCTATCTCTCTTTTTATTGAAAAATATTAAAACTACATCATTTGCGACAAAAATAAATATGTATGATTAGTCTCAAAAATTAATAGTTTTCGCATTTTAAAAACCCCCTACATAATTATTATTTTATTTATTAGCACAAATAACACCGTACACTAACTAACGTCGTTAGTTAGTGAACGATGCAAATAATAGCGTTAGTAGGCGCTGATGTCAGCAAATTTATCATCACAAGAATTAACATAGTAGGTGCCGATGTCAACAAGTTAATCATCCGTGTTTTGACAGTTAATCTCATTACACTCTTGAAGTACGAAACTATTTAAACACATTGTTTCCTGAAAGCTGGATTGGTCGTGGTAGTCCCTTTCCTTGGCCAACACGCAGTCCAGAATATAACCCTTTGGATTTCAGTTTATGGGGCACAATGAGGGAAATAGTTCACAGAAACCCTATAAATAGTCGAGTTCAACTTTGGCAAGAAATCAGAGCAGCAACAAATTTTTTTACGCCAATGACATTGTTTAATATTAGGCGATCTTTCATGAAACGCATGGATAAATGTATCGAGATGAATGGCGGACATATTGAACAATTACTGTGAAATAATATTTAAATTTTGTTGTTGTATTTTTCAATAAATTTTTTTTTTCTCTTGATTAAAAGTTATTGAGTTCATAATGGTTGCTTTATTAATATGTCAAAGTACTAATAAATAAAATGCAAATTACGTAGAGGGTTTTTAAGATGCGAATATCTTGAAAACTAGCAACCTTTGAGACTTATGATAGGTATACATTTTTTTCACAAAAATGATGTCATTTTAATATTTTTCAATGAAAAGCGAGATAGTGTTAACGATAAAAAAGTTAAGTGCACAGTTACACCAAGAACGTAGCTCATGTGGCTCCCTCTAAAAAATACATCAAAACGGATATGATATTATGATTTCTCAGGAACTAACCCCTATCATCAAATTTTTACGTTTGTATATCCAAAATCTTTCAATTTACTGAGAAAAAACATTTTTGACATTTCAACTTTGCCTCCCTGTATCTTTTTTATTATCAATATTTTATTGAAGCAAGTTGCGTCAGATTGTAATATTTTCAAGCCAAGAATCTTCCATTTCACTTTGGACCATTACTTACGGACCACCCTGTATATATATTTTTATTGTTTAAAAGTATATTTTGCAAATTTTTTAAATTTCATTCAACTATTCGAGAGCTATAAGACCGAGGCAGGAATAAATGCGGAACTTAACACCATCTATGCTACAAAGTGTTAGAGTAGACCTTAATGCCCGGTTAAGTCATGTCTACTGGTCAATGATGGACAAGCTAAACATTTATTGTAAATTTTCTTTTGTTTATTTTGGTAATTTAAAATCAAAAACTGACCTATTTGGGGAATTTTTAATAGTACTTTTTATTTAGCTTATAATAAATTTATGCGTTACTTGGACGCACCCTATATACAGGAACGTATCTAAGAAATTAAGATCTGGGAAGTAACTTGGGACTTTGATTTTAAATGAAAAAGAGATTCATTCATATTGTTTCATGTATAATTTGCGTATATTGTTTCGCGTTTACGGCGTCCACTGACCATCTGCATACAACGTGCTAACTCTTTTTTTTTTAAGAAAACTAAATATTTTTATGATCGAAGAATACGTACAAGTACATGCAATGGAAACGCACAAAGAAGTAAGAGATGAAGGCTGTAGTTCATTAAATTCGAATGATTTTGATTTTTGTATCCCTGCAGGATTTTTTTTCAATCTGAATAACTTTGTAGTACCTATTGTAGGACTTTTAAGTTTCTCTGTGTATATGTAGATTTTATAGTAGAAAACTTTTTTTTGTATTGTGTAAAAATTTACTTTTTATTTGTCCCATATTCGACATTGTTTTATAATTACTACTTACTAGGTATTAAAACAATAAAATCTAGATTTATAACCTAATTAAAGTGGGTTTCTTTAACACGTTTTAGCTTCCAAATAAATTTAGGGGTAGTCAACATAATATAATATTGACATTATACTTGTCTTTTAGATGACCGAGAATAGTTTGTATATAATGCCCTACTCAATAATTAATTATACAGTGAACGTCTAAATTATGGAATATTATCATTGTTCCGAGAACCGTCGAGGGAAATCCCGAAACAGGTCGATTTTTGTTGTACAATGCCCATGTTATAACGTACATGGAGTAGGGATGACGTAACCGGTGTAGGTGTAATGACGTAATCGTTAATTTTTTTAAATAGAAATCGGTATAATGTGACACCTCATTTGAACGAGAATTTAATGATCTATTTAACGACATTACATTTTTAACTAAAATATTTTTTTAAGGGTACGAAAACAATTTTTTTTAATTTAAATTCAATCAAATTACAATTAATGCTTGAATCCATGACTTTCTGAAATACTTAAAAAAGCAAAAATAAGTAAAAATAATAATGGACACGAAAAGTTCTCTCATAAACACTGAAACTTTTTGTCATATGTAATTCAAGCAAGTGATAGTGGCATAATTACTGTAATATTTATTGTCGTAAATGTTTTGATTTTGTGAATTGTTATCAGTTGTCAATTGTAATTTTTACTTTTGAATAGTGAATTATGGCTCACCTAAATGAATCACAACGCATAGAAATATTAATCCTTAGCGGATGCGGAGATAAAAAAAAGAACACAGAACGAGGTATGCAATTTATTCAACGCAAAATATCCCGTCAGACCCATCAGCCAATCAACAGTAAGTAAAATAGTCCGAAAATTTGGAGAAACTAGGCACGTTAAACAGATTCCAAACGCAGGGCGTCCTAAAATTGAAGACAATGTGAAACTTGATATTTTATTAAATGTACATGACAATCCTCACAGTAGTTCAACACAAATGGGTGAATATGCTGGAGTTTCCCAAAGATCGGTATTACATATTTAAAAAAAAGAAAAATACCATCCCTACAAAATTCAACTACATCAGGAGTTAAACGACGACGATCCCGATCGCCGGCTTCAATTTTCTGAAATTATTCAGGATTTATGTATCCCCAATCCACTTTTCATCAATCAAATCCTTTTTTCCGATGAAGCAACATTTTTTATACATGGTACCGTAAATCGTCAAAATTGCAGATATTGGAGTCAAGAAAACCCGTATTGGATGACTGAGGCACACACGCAATATCCTCAGAAAGTGAATGTATGAGGTTTGTTCCAACCAGCGCCAGAAACCGTCAGGATTCTGCGCAGTAACTTAAATACGTTCCAACCAGACATACAAACGATTAGTTAACGATCAGTTTCTTGTTCCAACCAAAATTTAAAACGGTTTGAAAACTATCAGAACGGTTTACGGATTTTCTTCTGACCACTAATCTGGCGCATGCGAATCGCTGTGTTTTTATTTTACAGTTTCTTTCACTGTTTCATTGAATTGCAGCATAACCTTAAAGTGTGAATTGTGTTTGTATTTAGATATAATTAAAACTAGAACTTTTAAAGTGTGAATTGTGTTTGTATTTAGATATAATTAAAACTAGAACTTTTAAAGTGTGAATTGTGTTTGTATTTAGATATAATTAAAACTAGAACTTTTAAAGTGTGAATTGTGTTTGTATTTAGATATAATTAAAAAGCTTGGTTTTATTCCTAATTTTGATCATAATAAAAATCGTGTAAGCCTTTGGATCAGCTGATTAACGATGCCAACATAAGCGCATGTACAGTACAGACTGAAGTTGTAAGATGTTCCAACCAAAAACATAAATTGATCAGGGATCAGATTATTTGATAGACATGCGCGTTGAAAACGATTTGAAAATAGTTGGAAATCAGTTTGTGATTTGTGGTTGGAACAAACCTATGGGCAGGGATCATCAATGACAGAATCATTGGCCCTTTTTTCTTTGAAGAAAATCTAACAGGAAGACGCTATTTAACTTTTTTGAGAAATCAACTTATACCTGTCCTTGCTAACATGTATCCAAATGCCAATAATCCAAATTTACCTAGTGAAAATATCTGGTTTCAACAAGATGGATCCCCTCCGCATTACGCACGTGAAGTACGTCAATTTTTAAATAATTACTTTCCCGGGAGGTGGATCAGAAGTCGAGGTTTTATAGAGTGGCCAGAAAGGTCGCCAGATCTAACACCTCTAGATTTTTGCCTGTGGGGTTACATAAAATCAAAAGTTTATGTCAATAGACCCCAAAACTTACAGGACTTGAAAGATAGAATTAGGCATGAAAAGAGTCTAATTACTCCAGAAGTCATCCGCAATGTACTTGATGAATGTGTCCGTACATTCGCATATTGTCAAGAAACCGATGGATGGCAGTTCGTACATTTAATTTAAAATAATTGTTATGCATAATTTGGTTACTTTAAAGTACATTATTAATTAAATCATTAGTTGAAATTTGGTTGAATTTAAATTAAAAAAATTGATTTCGTACTCTTAAAAAAATATTTTAGTTGAAAATGTAATGTCGTTAAATAAGGAATTAAATTCTCGTTCAAATGAGGTGTCACATTATACCGATTTCTATTTAAAAAAATTAACGATTACGTCACTACACCTACACCGGTGACGTCATCCCTACTCCATGTACGTTATAACATGGGTATTTTACAACAAAAATCGACCTCTTTCGGGATTTCCCTTAAAACTCGACGGTTCTCGAAATAATAATAATATTCCATAATTTAGCCGTTCACTGTAGAATACTATTAATAAAGAAATGCGCCAGCTCACTGACCTTCCTACCTCATATCTAAACCTTTACTCACGTTAATGTATCGGACTTTCTTAATTTGGCGCTATTAGAGGAGAGTGGTTGACGTGACGCTCTAAAGACGAGAGCATGTATTTGAGAGAATACTCAGAGTTGAGTAATGTACCAGAAATGTATTTTTCTAACTGTTGCATTCAACAATATAAGCAATTTAACGTTCTACTGAAACGGCAGTGTTGTCAAATCTCGGAACGCTCTAAGCGCGAATAACTATCAAGATAAAATGTATACTCTATATACAACTTAATACTCCTAGCGTCTCTGCCGGAGAGTTGCGCGAACTAAATATATTCGAGAACCGTATATTTTCGTTCATTTCATGATCAAAAAAGCGTCCCCCAAAAATTTTGTTGGTAGGTTCGTGACGTAATTTCAAGTCCCTGGACAAATTATTACAAGGGGTGTGCATAGAGCGTCCGTATACGGACGCTGTATGCACTTGGACGCTCTATTGAATGCGATTTCAGAATGTATGGACGCTTTAACGATAGAAGGATATATATATATATATATATATATATATATATATATATATATATAGATTTTGTGGACATATACCAATAGAAATTCAAGGTGTCACAATTTAAAATGAATTAGAATAAACAAGTTATAGAAAAAAGTAGAGTTCAATTATCCATAAACAATTTTGATACACCCTGTATGTGCTTATTATGAATTATAGATGTTGATATTCAATAGTCAAAGGTAAATTCATATTAATAATTATTTGAAGCAAAATGTCAATAGTATGTCCAATAGGAATATAATGTTTATATGTCATTGTATTAATTTGGTTTTCCGTCGACCGTGTATTAACATATGCTATTAACGTTCTCAAAATTAGACAAAATCATACATTAATGACCCCCATTAATGCATGTTTTACCTACATTAATCAACGATTTTCTGCAGGCAACCCAACGCACATCTTATACATTATATTTATATTGACAGTTACCTGTGGTGTAGGCAACCAAACATACAATAACGTCTTCAAAAAATGAATCCTAGTATAGAATACTTCTAGTTTTTGACTCACATATCGTTTTTATGTTATTATTCTACAAAATTATAATATTATTAGAGTTGAAACAATGAAACATCCAAAATATAATGTCAGAAAAACGAAAATAGTGACATTTGAACTGGCGACCTTCTCTGTGACATTTCAATGTCATTATTTACTTTTGACAGTACTTACCTATGAAACAAATAAATATTTTTAGTTTTTAAATATTGAGAAAAACGAAAACTGATACAGTCGACGGAAAAGCTTTGTAACTAACACGAGTATTAAAAGGGCAATTAACAATCTCCAACATTAACGCACTCGATCTGCTCGTGCGTTAAATTATCTCGATTGTTAATGGCCCGCATTAATACACTTGTTGGTTAAATAACTATTAATTTAAAATATGATATTTTTAATAATATTTAATCTAAGTTACGATGCTACTCTGATTTTATTTATATTAGAAATTTAGTTAGTAATATTGTGAATAACAAGTTTATATATAAAATGTCATAAAGTGACATAATGAAATTAAATAATTACTTACCTGATCGTATAATATGTTGGTAAGACGTTTTTGGAAGGAAGTAATATTTTGTTTCAAAAAGCGTTGCTATGAGGAAACTAGGGGGTTGTTGACTGGGAACAGGATAGAGAGAGTTCTGGGGGACGCGAAGAAGAGCGTCAGAAAAGAATTTGGTGTGAGTGAATTTTTCTGGTAGAAAACCAGGAAAAGTGGTTAGCGAGGTGCTAACGAGCAGACTACGAGAGTCGAGAGTTTGCAGACAAGTTGTGGAGAATTTCCCACATAAAATCAGAACGTAGAATCTACTTAATTGGTGAGATAAAATTTTCATTTGTACTCCAAGTATTTGTATGAGATAGATTAATCTTGTTGATTAATCTGAACGAGGTTCCAGTATCCAGAAGCTAAAATAAAATCAAAATATCATTTATGAATCGTTCATATGAGTTGTGTATTGAGGTTAAAATGTTCACATAATAATCTAAGTGATTTAAAGTGCTTAAATAAGATTAATTTATAGGTTGTATTATTTAGGATAGAAATTTTCATACTTACAGAAGAATTTGATATCAAATCCTTACGAATATTCGCAAATCAATTTTTTCTTTATTTAGATTTCTACAGCGGATTCCAGAGAAGAGAACAGCTGATCTTTCATTTGTAACGGAAGCCGCGTTCCGTATTTCTATTCGGTGCGTTGCGAATATTGGTAGTAAAGTATTTCGCAGTTGAGTTATTGTCGAAAAGACAAATTTTGTTGTATATCGATGTTTGTTGTAATCGCTCGGCATATTTATTTTTTTGTTGATTACCATTATTCTATTAAAGAAAATCAGAGTGCATATCTATCTATTTATTCACATATGTAAGAGCTTTATATTTTAAAAAAAGGATTGGAACTCCTTCTATGTGCCGTTATCTCTACTTACCCTGAAACACGTCCTTGAGGTGAGCAGTCGAGTCTCTGTCTGAGAAGCCCTGGCATAAATATAATATATTTATTAATTAAAACGAACCACACCACACAAATCAAATATTATTATTCAAATAATAAAAACACACAAAAAACAAGTAATTAAAATTAATACAAAATTATAATTATAAAACCAAAGCAAAAAAATATATTAATATATATATATATATATATATATATATATATATATAAATAAATACAAAAATTAATGTCATTGGCAATTCTGAGAACTCTCGTGATGGATTCATTTTGTTGGATGATATAGAATATTAAATATTTCACTATTTCTAGTTCTTCGAACATTAACATTGAAGTTGATGAGTGCTAAAGTAGTGGAGGCAAATATGGCCCAGCGGGTAATATGGCCCAAAATCCCTAGCGCAAAGTCTAAAACATTTATTGGCAATCGGGCAACATCACATAACTGCCTGTAACCGTCACTACCAAGGACAGTTTGAGCGACTGCTTGCCGCCACAGTTTTGCACAAGTTTACCTGGAAATTCACTTACAACAATCATTCCTGAACTATCTTCCTGAGCATGCAGAAAATGTCACCTACGTGGCTTGTTGTAACGCTATGGACAACTCTATGATATTGTTTTGAGGAAAACGTCTAAAACCAGAATTTTGCGACAATTTACCCCATGGATCCCTTGTAAAAATGGCACATAAAGGCTCTATGACGACGCAATTCTTCAGTGATCTTTTAAAACATTTTGCTCAGTATAAATCAAACGGACCTACACTTCTTGTATTTGATGGAGCTTCCAGCCATTTAGATTACACAATTGCTGAAACAGCTGAGTCTCTTGGTATCACATTATTTTTTTTTTGACGTCAAACACCACTCATGAGCTCCAACCACTAGATAAGGCAGTATTTCGCTCTTTTGAAGCCAATTGGGACCAGGAGCTTTTGAGATATTGGGATACCTACCCACAAAGAACCCTAAACAAGGCCAGATTCAACATAATTTTGTCCCAGGTTTGGCCCAAATGTATGACACCAGAAAATATTATAAGCGGATTTAGAGGTACAGGATTGTTTCCTTTAAATCCTGACGCAATACCCGATGCAGCTCTAGTAACAGAGCGAGCCATTCCTGATGAAATAAACGCAGATAATAGTGGAAACTCCCGAAAGGTCAAACGGTGAGATTTCTCAAGAACCTTCTCCAAATAAATTGAATAAGTCTTTTCACGAAATACTTCCAACTCCTACTGATGGAGAAGACTTAAGCCTAAATCTTTGAATTACAAAGTTCAGCAAGTGCCAAATGACCTTTTCTCTGAGAGAGATGGCGAATCAGCTATGAAGTCTTCAGATCCGAAACATCCAGTTCCATCAACTTCCAAACAGAAAAGTTTTATCCCACAGTCTACATCTAAGCAAACTACACAGGAGTCAAGGTTATGTGCAGGTTGTGATAAAGAGGACCAACTTGACATGCGAATGTATACAAAATGTATTACTTGGTACCATATGAGGTATGCGTTGGCATCGAGTCGGACGATGATGAAGAATTTGAGTGCTGTTAACTTCTTGTTTTCATTTTCACATTCTAAGTTAGTTTTTTGTGCATAAGCATGTTATAGACAACGTACAGATTGCATACGGTTTTCCAAAAAGCTACCTAACCTAACCTTAAAATACAACCGTCAAATCCTATTGCATTCAATTTTGTTAATAAGAGTGAATGGTTAACACGATCGAATGCTTTGTTAAAAACGGTATATATTGCATCAACCTGTCCTCTTTTCTCGAATGTATTTAGTATAAAATATTTATAGAGTATTAAATTAGTGGTAGTAGATTTACCTTTCACAAATCGTGTTGTTCCTTATTAATTAGTTGACTAATATCCCAATTTCCCAATCGAAAATCCACTTTTCGAAACACAAAATACTCATAACTCGACTATTTGAAGAGATAGAACGTTTTAGTCTTGACCAATCGATTCAGCGGAAAATTATACATATTACACTAAATTTTCAGTCCATATTTCTTGATATTGAGGGAGCTATATCGCAAATATCGCAAAATATTCCCATACTTACCACTTGTTACTATATTTTCTACCAAAAATATTGAAAAATGCCTAAAATCCATAATAAGGGGTTTTTTGGGACGAGAAATCGAATGGCATAATCAGTTTTTTGATAAAATCATTATTTCGCCTTCAAACAGAGTCATGAAATTTTCGAAAATCCACTTTTCAAAACAAAAAATACTCATAACTGGACTATTTGGAGTGGTAGATCGTTCTAGTCTTGACCAATCGATTCAGCGGAAAATTTTACATATTATCGTGAATTTTCAGTCCATATTTCTTGATATTAAGGGAGTTAGGAAAAATCAATTTATATCGCGAAATATTCCCATACTTACCCCTTGTTACTAAATTTTCTACCAAAATTATTGAAAAATGCCCAAAATCCATGATAAGGAGCTTTTCGGGTCGAGAAATCGACTGGCACAATCAGTTTTTTGATAAAATCATTATTTCGCCTTCAAATAGAGAAATTTTCGAAAATCCACTTTTCAAAACAAAAAATACTCATAACTCAACTATTTCGAGTGATAGAACGTTTTAGTCTTGACCAATCCATTCAGCGGAAAATTTTACATACTACACTAAATTTTCAGTCCATATTTCCTAATATTGAGGGAGTTAGGAAAAATCAATTTATATCGCGAAATATTCCCATACTTACCCCTTGTTACTAAATTTTCTACCAAAAATATTGAAAAATGCCTAAAATCCATAATAAGGGGTTTTTTGGGACGAGAAATCGAATGGCACAATCGGTTTTTTGATAAAATCATTATTTCGTTTTCAAATAGAGTCATGAAATTTTCGAAAATCCACTTTTCAAAACAAAAAATACTCATAACTCGACTATTTGGAGTGATAGATCGTTCTAGTCTTGACCAATCGATACAGCGGAAAATTTTACCTATTACTGTGAATTTTCAGTCAATATTTCTTAATATTAAGGGAGTTAGGAAAAATCAATTTATATAGCGAAATATTCCCATACTTACCCCTTGTTACTAAATTTTCTACAAAAAATATTTAAAAATGCCTATAATCCATAATAAGGGGTTTCTTGGGACGAGAAATCGACTGGCACAATCAGTTTTTTGATAAAATCATTATTTCGCCTTCAAACAGAGTCATGAAATTTTCGAAAATCCACTTTTCAAAACAAAAAATACTCATAGCTCGACTATTTGGAGTGATAGATCGTTCTAGTCTCGACCAATCGATTCAGCGGAAAATTTTACATATTATCGTGAATTTTCAGTTCATATTTCCTAATATTGAGGGAGTTAGGAAAAATCAATTTTTATCGCGAGATATTCCTATACTTACCCCTTGTTACTAAATTTTCTACCAAAAATATTGAAAAATGCCTAAAATCCATAATAAGGGGTTTTTTGGGACGAGAAATCGAATGGCACAATCAGTTTTTTGATAAAATCATTATTTCGCCTTCAAATAGAGAAATTTTCGAAAATCCACTTTTCAAAACAAAAAATATTCATAGCTCGACTATTTGGAGAGATAGAATGTTCTAGTCTTGACCAATCGATTCAGCGAAAAAATTTACATATTACACCAAATTTTCAGTCGATATTTCTCAATATTAAGGGAGTTAGGAAAAAGGTATTTATATCGCGAAATATTCCCATACTTAGCACTTGTTACTAAATGTTCTACCAAAAATATTGAAAAATGCTTAAAATCCATATTAAAGGTTTTTTGGGACGAGAAATCGACTGCTACAATCAGTTTTTTGATAAAATAATTATTTCGCCTCCAAATAGAGTCATAACTCGACTATTTGGAGAGATAGAACGTTCTAGTCCTGACCAATCGATTCAGCGGAAAATTTCACTGTTTGCCAAAAGAAAATGAAACCATGAACATCTACACCTTTTTCACCAGAAAGCAACAGGAAGGTGAACCTTTTGAACGCTTTTTTGCCGATCTCAAACACTTAATTAGAAACTGTAAATTCACTGAGGAGGAAAAGTTATTCAAAGTGCAAATAATTTTGGGATTGTGCTCCAAATCTACTCAGCAGAAATTACTACGTGATGATCCGTCTTTGGAGAAAGCAATCGACATGTGCAAAGCTGTAGAATTAGCAGAAAAAAATGCTGAAATTTTAAATTTAGGACAGAGCTTGGCAGAAAATTGTAACATAAATGCTAATGTCATCAAGCAAAAGGTTAGGCAGAATGTTCACCGAAAATTTCAGTTTCAACGTAACCAGAAATTTGAATCCTGTCAAAATTACAAAAACTTCAACCAAAGAAAACTTCAAAATGAAAACTTCAGAAACCGAACTCAAAATTTGGTATGTTACCGATGTGATCCTAGAGGAGCATGTCCAGCATTTGGAAAAATCTGTAATAGATGCCAACGTCCCAATCACTTTGCAGAGGTGTGCACGTCCCAGAGTACCCCAAGTGATTCTAAAAACTGTAATTTTATGGAGTGCGAACCCGTCGAATATGTTTTGAATGGACCTGAAGATGAAGAAGAAAATACGTTTTCCGTTAATTCCCTGTCTACACGTCCAGATCTTCGAGAAAATTGGTATAAAGTTATGAAAATTCAAAATCTTGAGGTTAAATTCAAGTTAGATAGTGGTTCAGAGGTGAACATTTTACCATTAAAATATATTTATAGGGTTGGTTTGCAAAAATAATATAAAAAACAGTAAGCACAATTCAGAAGCTTATGGGAATTTCAAAAGTCATCCTGTTGGTAATATTTCTATTGAAGTGGAGTCAAATAATTTTATTAAACTAGTCGATTTTGTGATCATAAAAGATGACTGTATCCCAATTTTAGGGCTGAAGTCATGTGTGGATTTTTGTTTAATTAAACGCATTGATTTAGTTGAGACGGTTGATAAAAAAATTGAATTTTTTGTAAATTATAAAGATTGTTTTAATGGATTTGTAAAATAAAATTGACAGATAATGCTCAAGCTTTTGCTAGTTCAGCGAGACGTATTCCTTTCAAAATCAGAGATAAATTTAAGCAATCTTTAGATGTGCTGGTTTCACAAAACATAATTGTCCCTGGAGGGACTAAAAATAGAAATCCAGGAATTGCATAAAGAGATTCTTATTCTAAAAAAGATTACTGAAAAATTAGAAGAAAAGTTAGTTCAGATTGAAAAAGATCTAAGAAAAGAAAATCTAATAATAATGGGCATTGAAGAGGAATCAGGAGAAGATGCAGAGCAACTAAAGGAAAAAGTTAATGGAGTAATGAGGAAAATGAACTCGAAAATAAATGTAAATGCAGACATAATCGAAAAAAGAAGAATAGGTGATTGAAACAATCTCAAGAACAGACCAATTCTACTGAAATTAAATGGATGGGAAAAAAGTTAGACATTTTAAGAGAAAGAAGCAAACTGAAAGGAACAAATATCTACATTAACCAAGACTACCCCAAAGAAATTTTATTATCGAGCAGATAAAGCAACTATCAAAAAGGTGCCAGAGATAAAGGAAGCAGAGTCTACAATAAGCTTTCTATCGGAGGGAAATTATATAATTTAGCAGAGTTAGAAGCCAACGATCACAAAAAAGGAGCAGCATATAATAAAACAACAGCAAAAGGAAGAAAATTCAGTGAACTAACCCCAGAAAAAAAAAGATGAATCGCCTAACTCATTGCTGGAATTAATAGTGTAGATATTATTGATACCTGTTTTATGTGGATCTTTTTGTAACGGCTACTCAGTTTAGAGAGCACCTCAGGTGTAGATTCTGAGACCAAACTAGTAAAAATTCATTGAAGGAAGTTAATTATTAATCATGTTACTGAAATTGATAAAAGAAAAATTATGAAAGTTAAGAAAGGTAAGTGGGCGCCACCCTGAATAATACTAGTTTATTTGTTACTCACATCAGCATTATAGCGACAAATCCTGGAATATTGGAAGGGAAAATAAACTTTATGAACAACGTTATTAAATTCACAAGTTGTATATTGACTCTTTAAAAAAAAACAATAAACCTGAAAAAAAATGAGTAGGTTTTCATTGGGTTGTTCTATGTTGAAGAGTTGAAGAAGCGATGGAATATATAGATGTTACTTTCGTGGAGTGATAGAGTCCTGGTTCCAGATAAAGTCCTTGACAGATAGTTTTCGATAGTTTTACAATCGGTAACATCATTGTACGATTTTTGTCAAAATGTTGAAAATATACATAAATATATATATTTATTTCAAAACAACGTATACACTTTGCCAAAAATTGTCAGAAATTTTGAAAAATTGTCAAAAATGGCCAATAATTGTCAAAAATGGTCAATAGTTGATAAAATTTTGAAAAATGGTCGATAATTGTCAAAAATGGTCAAACATTGTCAAAATTTTTGAAAAATAGTTAATAATTATTAAAAATGGTCGATACTTTTGAAAAATGGTCAAAATTTTTGAAAAATTGTCAAAAATGGTCAATAATTGTCAGAAACTATCAAAAATGGTCAATAATTGTCAAAAACTGTCAGAAATGGTCAATAATTTTGAAAAAATGTTAAAATTTTTGGAAAATTGTCAATAATTGTCAGAAATAGTCAATAATTGTCAAAAATGGTCCATAATTGTCAAAAATTTCGAAAAATGGTCAATTGTCTAAAATTGTCAATAATTGTCAAAAACTGTCAGAAATAATCAATAATTGTCAAAAATGGTCCATAATTGTTAAAATTCTGAAAAATGGTCAACAATTGTCAAAAATTTTTGGAAAATGTTCAAAATGGACAATAATTGTCAAAAATGGTCAAACTGACAAAATTTTGAAAAATGCTCGATCATTGTCAAAAATTGTCAGTAATTGTCAGAAATTGGAAAAAAATAGCGGATTTTTTGTACTTTTAATAGCAATTTTCTCATCCAAGAATTAATTTTTTCTTATAAAAATGTTCTATAAGCAATGGGTGGCTTTCTAATAAGAAAAAAATGCCTTACAAAATTCCAAGGGTCGCGAACATTACCGAATCCGTCTTAGATTCTGATTCTTTTCCTCCCGATTTTCTCTCTTTCTCTTCCTTCTCTCTCGCTCTCCCATTTCTCTCTCTCTTTCTTCCATATCTGTCTCTGCCATCTCTCTCCCTGTCTCTCATATTTCTTTCTCTCTCTCCCATCTCTCCCTTTCCTATCTCCCTCTTTCTCTCTCTCCCTTCTCTCTCACTCCCATCTCTCTCACTCTTTTTTATCTCTATCTCTCTCCCATCTCTCTCTCTCTCTTTCCTATCTCTCTCTCTTCCATATATATCTTTCTCTTCCATCTCTCTCCCATCCCTCTCTCCCTCATATTTCTTTCTCTTTCTCCCATTTCTCTCTCTCCCATCTTTCTTTCCCTCTCCCAACTCTATCTCTATCTCTCATCTTTTTCTCCCATCCCTCTCCCTCTCTCCCATCTCTTTCTCTCTCCTTCCTATCTCTCTCCCTCCCATCTCTCTCTCTATCCCATCTCCCCTTCTTTCTCTTTATCTCTCTCTCTGTCCCATTTTTTGATAGCATTTTTACTCCATATCAGCTTTCAAAATATATTTATATTCTTCACCAAAAACATCTCGAGTATCGATAGTACCGAAAACTATCGATTTTTTTCGATAGTCAAAAATATCGATAGTTATCGATAAACCATCGATAGTTCTCCATTCCTACTTATCAGTCTTCACTGGCGAATTATATGCAATTAATCAAACCTTCCTCTTTGCTAGTAATGATGTTTCCCAGCAGTTTTTAATAATAACTGTTCCATTGATAGTCTCCATCATATTTTTCCCACAAACCACTTGGTGCAAATCATTAAGAATGAACTACTTCAGCTACAAGAGTCTCACAAAACTGTCCAATTCATGCGGGTTGGAATTCCTGGAAACGAACAGGCAGATACAGAAGTAAGGGATGCAATCCAGGACATTAATTCTCCCATAGTTTCAAAAGTTTCTGTTTCGGACGCGAAAAACTTCATAAAACATTCAGCCTATAAATACTGGCAAGATCGTTGGATTGAATAAAAGAAATACGTGAGCCTCTGGAGATCATTCCCGATGCAAAGAATAGAGCAAATGATCTTATCGGACATACAAGATTCTCTCATGGCTATCATGTCCCATTCCACGGCTCCAGAGTGCGACAACTGCATTCAGCCACTGAGAGTAATCCATGTCCTACTGTTGGAATATGAAAAGTTCTGGCTCCAGATTCAAAAACAAATAGAAGAGGCACTTGGTGAAAATTGTGATATATCCCACTTATATATTAGCTTCTTTTTTGAGCTCTCATGATTCCTTTATTGCGCTGAATCACTCCGCTTTGTTGTCTGATGTCCTTTTCTTTTATAGTTTGGTATGTTTTTTTGCCTTGTCCACGACTTCTCTCCATTTTTTTCTGTCCTGGCTGAGTTCGTTCCAGTTTCTAATTCTAAGTATTTCAATATCTTCGATTACTCCAGTTTTCTTTCGGCCTCTCCCTTGGTCTTGTTCCTCTGGTTCTCGACGATGAATGTGCCTCCACCATCGTAGTCTTTGTGCCTTAACTACGTTTGCGATCTCTCCTTCTAGAATATCTTCAATCTCTTTATTGTTTAGGCTCCTATACTGATCGTTATTTATTCTCTTGGGGCCGTTAATCCTTCTTATGATTTTCCTCTCAAATATTTTTAGCTGCTCTGTTTGTTTGCTCAAATGCTTGTCTTTCAATATTTTTTTGTTGCCCATCACGTGCAGCAGATATTCCAAATACTGGTTCAGGACCAGTGAATGCAGTTTCAGACTGTAGCTTTGCTAGGGTGTCTGACTTAAGAGTTACTCTATTATGGTTTGCCAGGATTAAAAGTTTTTGTAGGCAGTCCCAAACTGATCTGGAGACATGCTAAAGATTTCAGTGCTGCCTGACTATCTGAGAGTATGAGGATATTTTGGCATCTATACCCCCTTTCGATATTAATTTGCAGACACGTGTCGATAGCGTGGATTTCTGCCTGGAATACAGATGCAATATTCCCCAACGATGCGTGGATTGCACCTGGGTCTGGCACCATGGACTCCAGCTCCTGTTCCTTCTTGACTGCATGCTTCCAGCCCATCCCAGTTTAGCTGGATATGGCATGGTTGGTTGTCGTTAATTGTTAATTTCAAGAAGCAAGTTTGTGATACCACCTGTTAGTCTGGAAGACTATGGGTGTTGGTTCCTTCGTGTCAATTCCCATTGCATTCCATCCTGTATGCAGCCATTCTCGCTTCCTCCTTAACATGCAGAGCAAGAGGCAGGAAGATTGAGAATGTCTTCCTTTGTCGCAGTCGGGCTGATAAGGCTATAATTCACTTCCCAGTTAAGCTAATAATTCATATAAAGCAATAAAAAATACGACTTTAACTTATTTAACGAGTCACATACTTGAAAAAAGTGTAATTAGTTGAGTTCGTTTTGTGTTCCGTAGCTGTTAAAGTATTCCACTAATCTGCAATCTTTTTAAGGAATCTTTCTTGGTTTGGTTATTCACATCGCTAATTACAACTCTCAAGTCTCACCGGTCATAAATCAAAGTTTAATCTGTGTTTAATCGGAAAATCCGAAAGAATGTTTTTTCTGTCGATTTCATGTGTGATTTATAGGGTTCTATTGGCCGTGCCTGGACATACAATTTTTATTTTTATTTTCTCTCTCGAGCAATTTCTTGCAATACTAAGTCAGGCCGACACAAAAAAAAGGTGTAATAACGTGTATTCGAACGTGATGTTTTTTTCACAAGCCCAATTATACCAAGTTTTTTCATTGCGGCTGGTAGTTTTTTTTAATATTCACAACTAATAAATAGCGTTTTTCTACGCCCTATCTTTTAAGTACCTAATAGAATTTTTGGAACGAAAATCGGTTGGGCACAAACCTAAGAAATCCAATATATTTTCAAGGGACGAAATGAACAAGTTTTTATTGACGACAAATATTTAATGTTTAAGGTAACAGTTTTAAATAGACAATTTGTTTTTTGCTTACTTTATTTATAAATTTGTAGGTAACGTTAATACTGGGAATAGCTGGAGATTGTCGAAGAGAAGAGTTCTATAAAATGAAAATTGATGACATTGAAAATAAGTGGGTGATTGATTCATTGGTTTGGCACCACCAGTCAGATGCTTAGAGTCAGCGACTCCGAGGGTTTTTTGACCAGGAGCTTGCTTTGTTCCTGTTTTGGCACGAGTCTCCAGTACGTCTGATGTTTAGTTTGAATGCACCGAGATGTGCAACCACGTGCAGTAGATTTTGATATTCCAAATACTGGTTCAGGACCAATGAATGCAGTTTCAGACCCAGGTGTCTGCCTTTTCATTGCCTACAATACCCTTGTGCCCTGGGACCCACTTAAGAGCTACTCTATTATGGTTTGCCAGTGTTAAAAGTTTTTGTAGGCAGTCCCATACCATCTGGGGACATGTTAAAGATTGTGTGTGTATTGAAAATATGGCGTTTAGCAAAAAAATATTGATCAAACAGCTTTTAAAATCCTTCAGATATTTAAAATACCCGCCATCCATCGAATCTCTTATATAGTTGACACACAAGTCGCAGCACGGCGCCACTAGCCTCAAGGTCCAGTCGGTTATTAGACAATTGCCTAACTATTTCAGAGTATATTTAATTATTTATTTATGATAATTGGATGATACAAAATTTAGAAAAATCAAGCAACAACCTGGAGACGGGTAACTAAGGGAGAGGAAAAAAGAGAGACGAGAATTATTTATTAGAAACGGGAAAAGAGTTGGTTTGAGAGGATGAAATTTTTTAAAAATGAAAAAATAAAGTTAGTAAAATATATTAAAAATATTAAGACAAGAGAAGAATATACATGGAAAGTATGGTAAAGGACAATTAACACTTACATGTTCATTTATAACTCGTAAATTTATATTCCTGGTAAGACAATTTTATTATCTGTATAAAAACCACATGGAATAATTAATTCACAGCCCAAGACATAAATTAGATCCAGAAACATGACATTGTTATGGTTGTTCATAGCTGTATTTTAATACATATTTCGGTAGCCAAGTATTAATTTTAATTATTTGTTTTTTGTGTGTTTTTATTATTTGAATAATAATTTTTGATTTGTGTAGTGTGGTTCGTTTTAATTAATAAATATATAATATTTATGCCACGGCTTCTCAGACAGAGACTCGACTGCTCACCTCAAGGACGTGTTTCAGGGTCAGTAGAGATAACGGCACATAGATGGAGTTCCAATCCTTTTTTTTAAATATTAAACTCTTACTTATGTGAATAAATAGATAGATATGCACTCTGATTTTCTTTAATAGAATAATGGTATTCAACAAAAAAAATGGCAATTAATATGCCGAGCGATTACAACAAACATCGATATACAAAAAAATTTGTCTTAACGACAATAACTCAACTGCGAAATACTTTACTACCAATATTCGCAACGCACTGAATAGAAATACGGAACGCGGCTTCCGTTACAAATCAAAGATCAGCTGTTCTCTTCTCTGGAATCCGCTGTAGAAATCTAAATAAAGAAAAAATTGATTTGCGAACGCTATATTGCGAATATTCGTAAGGATTTGCTATCAAATTCTTCTGTAAGTATGAAAATTTCTATCCCAAATAATACAACCTATAAATTAATCTTATTTAAGCACTTTAAATCACTTAGATTATTATATGAAAATTTTAACCTCAATACACAACTCATATGAACGATTCATAGATGATATTTTTGATTTTATTTCAGTTTCTGGATACTGGAACCTCGTTCAAATCAATCAACAAGATTAATCTATCTCGTACAAATACTTGGAGTACTAATGAAAAATTTATGAAGTGGATATCTCACCAATTAACTAGATTCTACGTTCTGATTTTATGTGGGAAATTCTCCACAACTTGTCTGCAAACTCTCGACTCTCGTAGTCTGCTCGTTAGCACCTCGCTAACCACTTTTCCTGGTTTTCTACCAGAAAAATTCACTCACACCAAATTCTTTTCTGACGCTCTTCTTCGCGTCCCCCAGAACTCTCTCTATCCTGTTCCCAGTCAACAACCCCCTAGTTTCCTCATAGCAACGCTTTTTGAAACAAAATATTACTTCCTTCCAAAAACGTCTTACCAACATATTATACGATCAGGTAAGTAATTATTTAATTTCATTATGTCACTTTATGACATTTTATATATAAACTTGTTATTTACAATATTACTAACTAAATTTCTAATATAAATAAAATCAGAGTAGCATCGTAACTTAGATTAAATATTATTAAAAATATCATATTTTAAATTAAACCAAATTAATACAATGACATATAAACATTATATTCCTATTGGACATACTATTGACATTTTGCTTCAAATAATTATTAATATGAATTTACCTTTAACTATTGTATATCAACATCTATATTTCATAATAAACACATACAGGGTGTATCAAAATTGTTTATGGATAATTGAACTCTACTTTTTTCTATAACTTGTTTATTCTAATTCATTTTAAATTGTGACACCTTGAATTTCTATTGGTATATGTCCACAAAATCTATAATAATATATTGTGCATATTTACCACTCCAACTGTTTTGTAATTGGGTTTTTATACCTTGTAAAACAGTGAATATTTAAATAAATAGATAAATATCTGTCTGAATCAGACATGTGCGATAAAATACCTAACATGGCATTCAATATAAATAGCTATGGTCATATTGTAACAATGTAGTGTAGGAGTTTTTAGCTTTGATCAAATTTTTTTTTATTAGACATGTGAGTTTAAATCGTTTTATTCGGCGATTTTCCCCTTTTGTGTAAAATAAATTACTCGAGGGTAAATTTTGGGCGATTATTCACCCTTTTTTATTGGGGTTTTACTAGATCGATTGATTGTTTCTTCAGATGGTTGGAGTTTGTGATTTCCTCTCTAAAAAGACATTGATTGATATTAATTTTGTTTAATAATTGTGTGAGTTACAATCTTTTTCCCAAAATTTTTTTGAAAAAATTTCACTAATGTTTCTTAAATTGTGTAAAATTGATTGGTTATTTCTTCAAAAATTGAGTACAGATCTTTATTTATTGCTAGTGAAGGGACGGACAAAGACGAAGGAAGTGGAGTTGATGGTGAAGGGAAGGATAATTAGTATGGAGGAGTCTTTGAAAAACCTAGGCGTGTAGTTGGATAGTCAATTATCCTTCAGAACACACATGTTGAAGGCGGCAGAGAAGGGGAAAGTGAGGGCAGCATGGCTGGGGAGATTGATGTTTAATGTGAAGGGGCCGGGAGAGTGGAAGAGGAGGATACTTGGTAGGACGGTAGAGCAGAGTATGCTGTACGGTGCGGAGGTGTGGGGTGAAAGAGCGGGAGTGAATGCGAGGGTTGGGCCACTCCTGCGGGTGTAGAGAGGGATATTGCTGAGGGTGGTGCAGGGGTACAGAGCAGTGGGTGGACTGGTACCAGCGGTGCTAGCAAGAACCTACCCATTGGACGTGATGGCTAGAGCCAGAAATAAACGCTGGAGGAGTGCGACCAAAGAGGAGGTACAGGAATGGATGGAGAAGGAAATGGAGTGAAGGTGGGAGGAGTATGAGGGGGCGCTAAAAGGAGAGATTGGATGGACCGGGAATTCGGTGAGGTGAACTACTTCTTGACATAGGTGATCACTGGATATGGGTCGAGAGTAGGGTACCTACACAAGATTGTAAAAAGAGAGACTGGAGTGTGCGAGAGGTGTGAAGTGGAGGATGATGCGGGGCATGTGTTTAGATGCTGGAGGAACGAGAAAGTGCTGAAGACGTTGGAGCGGACACTAGGGGAGGCGGTGTATTGGGAGAACATGGTGGAGGTAATGTTAAGGGGGGAGGAGGAATGGATGGAGGTGAGTGGCGTAGGAGAGAACATGGTTAGGGGGAGAGAACGACTCGATATGGCATGAGAGGCAGGAGTGAAAGCTATGGAGAAAACGACGGTGTGAGCGGAGAGTGTGCGAGGGACCGTATGCTAGGGTAGTGATTCCGAGGAGGGGGTAACGGCGAGTTTGAGGTGGGTTTGGTTGGTAGGCATCCCCTTGGGGATGAGTCCAACACTGTTTGGGTCCTGGACCCATTCGAACATGAGTTTTCCATCTCGACCCGAAAAACAAAAAAGATCAGCAATTTATGAATTTCAATTTTGTGATCGTGATGTTATTGTGCAATAAATCTTATTGTAAAAGACTCTATTCAAATTTTGGCAAATTCTTTTAAAATTTTATTTAACTTATCCTTGGATCCTAGAACGTACCCCGATAAGTGGAAGGAAGCTAGAATTGTTCCAGTTTTCAAAAATGGTGATCGTTCACAAGTCTCCAACTATCGTCCGGTTTCAATTCTGTGTAACTTTTCCAAGTTATTTGAAATTGTCCTATACAATCGCGTCTACTCCAGTGTGCGGAGCCTCATTTCACCTTCTCATCATCGCTTCATGACTCGTAAGTCCACTGAAACTAATTTATTAACTATTACACAGCATCCTGCTGAAACTGTTGATTCTGGTGGACAAGTAGATGTTGTATACACCGACTTTTCTAAAGCTTCCGATATAATGGATCATGGTATTTTACTGGAAAAACTAAACCAGTTTCGATTTTCCTTGACAATGATACAGTTTTGTAGATCTTATACATTCATCATAGACAACAATTTGTTTATTACAACGGTTTTCAAATTATAAATTACATGTCAAATTCAGGTGTGCCGCAAGATTCCAACTTAGGCTATTTTCATTATTTATAAATTATTTGGAACAAACTATAGATACAGTGGACCCCCGGTAATCCGACAAACGTTTTGCGGGGTAGTGTCGAACTATCGAATTTGTCGGATTATAAGACCCCCCTATAGTCCGGAATTTTTTACAAATTACAGATCCAATGATAAGATTCTAACCTGCTCAATCATGCATTACATATCTACATTAGCGAAGATAACCTGTTTTATGCAGATGATTTAAAAATTCACTCATCAATATCTGAGTTGCGTGACTGTGAGAGGCTGCAAAATAATGTTAATAGAGTTTATAACTGGTGTGTTCGCAACAATTTATTCCTGAATGTATCTAAATGTAGGAAATGTTATATTAGTTAGTCATGATATCATCTCAGAAAGAAATACCTGTATTATATTAAACACCTGGGAGTTGTGCATATTCCCTTAAAGGTATCAGAGGCAAATAGGATGTATGGATTCATTCTAAGAAATTGTAAAGGTTTCACTAATCTCCTCTCTTTGAAAACATTGCACTTTTCTTATATTAGATCTAAACATGAATATTGCTCCAGTGTATGGAGTCCTCATTACTAAATCAAAGTTAATAGTACCTACCCACAACGAGGAATTCAATATGCTTTTTTAGTTGACAGCTTTAATTTTGAGTTCCGAATGTTGCTTGCTTCTTTGTCATGTCTCTTCAAGCTTGTACATTGTCTTATTGACTGTCCAAGTTTGCTGGACCTGCTAAATTTTGGCGTGCCCCAATTTAATAATTAGATTAGATTAGATTAGAATTGGAGTGGCTCTTTGTCCTATCCCACTGCGACCTTTGCAGATCTATTGTGGTCCTCCGCCATATTTAGAGCTCGATATCTAGCTTTATTCTTTTTATTAGACCTATTAGCCTGGACACCGCCTCCTTTGCGTAGCTCTCTGCCCTCGGTTTTTCTTCTCCGAATAGGTGAAACCGCACCCTTGCTAGGCCTTCGCACTCGCAGAGTAAGTGCTCCGCGGTTTCGTCTTCTTCCTGGCATAACCTACATAGGCTGTCATCTGCTAGGCCAATTATGTGCATATGCTTCCTTAGCCTACAATGCCCTGTCAGCATTCCCACCATCATCCTCGTCGTTTCTCGACTTTGACATAGTAGGTCGCGTGACAGTCTGACCGAAGGGCTTTTAAGGAATAGCTTAGCGTGCTTTTGCCCCGGAGTTTCATGCCACCAGCGCAACGCCTGGTTGTTTATCCATTGGTGGATGCTCTCCTTGGTGAGGCATTTAGCAATTCCGCAGGAAGGTTCTGGCCCTATCATGACCTCCGTCGCTCCCTGCTTGGCTAATTCATCGGCCTTTTTATTGCCTTTTATTCCTTGATGGCCTGGCACCCAGGCTAGGGTCACTCTATTATGACTACCTAGTCTGTTGAGGGCCTTGCGACACTCCCACACCAGATTTGACGTCGTCCGATATGAGCTTATCGCTTTTAGTGTTGCTTGGCTATTGGAGTAGATGACGATTCTTTGGCTATCTACCTCCCGTCTCATCAACACTTCTGCACAGCATTGCACCGCCATTACCTCTGCCTGAAAGACAGTGGCATGTTTCCCAAGGCTTAGAGAGATCGTGATCTTCTCTTGTACCCCATATATTCCGGCTCCTACTCCAGAGTCTGTTTTAGAGCCATCAGTGTACCAGTTGAGATTCGCTATTATAGGAGGCCCTGTCTCCCAGTCCTTTCTCTCTGGAATGACTACTGTGTATTCATTTTTAAAACTATATTGTGGGGCAATCTGATCCATTTTCATTCCCAGTATTGGATCTACCTTTATTTCTTCATATAGCTTTTTGTTGACCTTACCGTGTCCTTGACTTATCGGAGGAGGCCCCTGTAATATAATCTGTGACTTACAGATCTTGCATTTCCCTGAACGAAGATATGCAGAGGTGGCAGGTTCAGTATTACCTCCAGGGCTGCAGTCGGCGTCGTTCTCTGTGATACTTAGGCAAGCTTGCCTTTGGATACCACTTAACTGCCTTTGCGCCCCAATCTGCAGTATCCTGGGCCACCAGACTACTTATCCATAGGTTATCATTGGCCTCACGACCTGTGTATATAACCATTTGGTCATGTTAGGATTCAATCCCCAATTCTTCCCACACATCTGCCTACACCTTCCGAGAGCGATTCTGGCCTTGTGCGTGGTTTTTTCGATGTAAGAATTCCATGTAAGCTTCTGGTCAAAGATTACCCCTAGGTACTTAACTTCTTTAGCAAATGGAATTTCCACTCCGTTAATTTGTGGCTTTTGTAGACCTTGCAAATTTCTCTTTTTTGTAAACGGTACCAGTGTAGTTTTGTGAGGGTTCACTGCCAGTTCCTCCTCCCTACACCAGCCACTTACTATATTAAGCGCCATTTGGGTGCGCTCTGATATCGTGTTTGGAAACCGTCCTCTTATGACGACAGCAAGATCGTCCGCATACCCTAGGCACTGAATACCTTCATCGGACAGCCGTACTAGAAGAGTATCTACAAGAATCGCCCACAAAAGGGGCGATAACACGCCTCCCTGAGGACAACCCCTCCCCACCCCCGCCGTGATGGTTGCCTCTCCCAGGGTGGATGTGATTATCCTATTCCCTAGATTGACTGCAAGCCACCTGCAGATGATGTGTTCGATCCCTCTTCTTTCCATACACCTGGTTATAGATATTGGAGACGCATTATTGAATGCTCCCTCTATATCCAGAAAAGTAGCTACTGCTATTTCCTTGTCATCGATCGACTTGGAAAGTAGCCTGTTTAAGTCATCCAGAGCCAAGTCTGTTGACTTGCCTTGTTGGTAGGCATACTGACGCTCGCTTAGAGGGCGAGTTGTCAGAGCGTTGTCCTTTATGTACCTATCTACTAGCTTTTCCAAAGTCTTAAGCAGGAAGGACGTTAGGCTGATTGGTCTATATGATTGGGGCGTTTGGACTGATATTCTACCTACTTTCGGAAGGTAGATATTCTTCACCTTCCTCCATATTACCGGAGTATATTTCCAAGCTAGGCTAGCCTTGAAGATCTTACTTAGTTGCGGCACTAATGCCTCTTTACCCTTCTGCAGTAGGGCTGGATAGATTCCATCCTCTCCCGGTGATTTAAAGGGTTGGAATTCATCTATCGCCCATCTTATTTTATCTGGTCTTGTAATAGCAGTGGCAATTTGCCAGTCTTCCCCACTGGGTCTACCTACCTCTTGGAGATTTCTGGCTACCTCCTGCCGACCTAGATACATGATAGCTCCTGGGAAGTGTGCTCTTGTCAGCAACTCCAAGCTTTCCTGAGCCGTTTCTGCATAGTTCCCGTCCGTTTTCTTCAGGAGACTCACCTTTTCATTGGAGCCTTCTTTGGCCAGAACTTTGTGGATTCGGGCGCATTCTGTAGTCTCTGTAATTTCCTCACAGAACCTTCTCCATGAGTCCCTTTTGGCCTTCCGGATTTCCTTATTATAGTGAGTAAGCTTACTCCTGTACAGGTCCCAGTTTTGGTTGAGCTTGGCTTTATTGAATAGCCTTCTTACCTCGGTTCTTAATCCCTCTAGGTAATTATTCCACCAAACTGTGTTCCCTTTGCGTTGCCTTGTTCGTTCTGGACAGTTCACTCGGTAGGCATTCAACATTGCCTCGTTAACCTGGTCAACTGCCACTTCTAGGCTTTCTTTCCCTTTAATAGTGACTGTCCCTTCCTTAAGTGACTCTCTGAGGGATTCATCATATCCTTCCCAGTTAGTCTCTCTTGGATTTCTGAACTTAGTCACTATTAGGGCTGATGACTTCAGCTCAAATCTGATATGCCTGTGGTCGGAACATGATGGTTCCTGCGATACCCGCCAAGCCACTAATTTAATAATAGGCAAAGCCCAATGTTTTACAATAATAAAGTGAGAACTAATCTCTTACTGAGATCACCTGTATTTAATTTTGATTTTTTCCAGTTTGAATAAATCAGTTAATTAAGTGTAACGTTTTATCAAAATATGAGACAAATCGAAGTCAAAATTCACAACTTCCCCTGTATATTAATAAAATATGGGAGCAGACACTTTTTAATGGCCATTTGACATTCCCCATAGGGGTCTCCATACGAGGTAGGAGTATGTACAGTTCCCTTTATAGTGTAGCGTACAATCCATACAAATTTTATTTTTATTCTTTCTCCCGAGTATTATTCCGTACCTTCTGGAGAGATTTAAAAAAAGTTTACGACTTTCTGCTATCTGAATTTACTACTTGGAAATGGAAAATTTATGGAAACTGCAAACAATATTGTAGATTGTCAGACCGTAAATTATTTTTAGTACCTAAGAGGTAGATGTTGATTGACCGATGTGTACAATTTTGATGTGATGTTGTTTATAGCAATAAAAATGTTAATAGCACTAAGAAGAAGTGAACAAAGTGAAAATAAAGCTTAAAAAGAGCAACGTAACCAAAGGTATAAAGCGTTGATTGATTTCTTTGATTCGGTTTGCACGAACCCACGATTTTTCTATTAAATTGTTTTCTTACAGTTTTTGCCAAATTTAAGGAGTAGCAGTATTCAGTGGTCGTTGCAAGGTTTCCAAAACAGCCTCACCACTGTAACCATTACCACTTACTTATTACAAAAATACACATAGGTACTCATTGATTAGGAAAATGTTTTGAAATTTTTCTTATTTAATTTGTAATATTTAGCTACGCCCTCTAGTGGAGAACCTACAAGTATATAAATCATTTCCAGTTATTTATCGAGGCCACTTTCATTGGAAACATTGTTGTCCTGAAACTGTAGTATAAACGTTTCTTGAAATATGACCGAGTGCTATTCATATTGGGACACCCGGTACATTGTTTTAAAATATCTAGATTAAATTTTTTTTTATATCTGCGCTTTTCAAGCTAAATTCTTCGTTTTTCTTTTTCAATTTCGTCTTATCTTTGCCGCAAGTATTCCATTTTAATTTTGCTTTTGTTCTTTATCCTAACTTTAATCAAATTATAGTTAAATATATGAAAAAAAAACTAGTTGGAAAACTGCTTATTTTAATACGTTTTAAAATAAATTTATTATCCCTCCATTGTACATAAAAAAGACTTACAGTGTCAGGTGTTAAGACCGATATAAATTTCATTTTAAGGAGTTTTATTTCTTGGAAAATAATGTACCGTAAAATCACGTTCAAAATTATTCATGGAGGGATTATATGAGCGAGGTCATCGTCAACTTTTGATAAATGTCAGTAAATTAATATGTGTTATTCAAGCACCAGGGGTGGAACATTTTTAATAATTAACTAGTAGGGTGCATGCAAAGGTGCGTGACGGCAGCTCCCCCAAATTCGAATTTTGCAAAAAACCTTATGCCGTTGGATTGCCCAACGTTAGCCCACATTTGCCCAACCAATAAATTATTTTGCCCACCCTCCAAAAAAAAGTTGTAGGCAAAACTAATTTTTCTAAAAAAATTAGTTCCAGCACCCCCGTCTTTGAATTTGGCAAAAATCTTGATGCAGTTGGATTGCCCAAGTTTTGCCCCCATTTGCCCATCCAATAAATTTTTTGCCCACCCCCCCAAAAAAAGTTATGAACAAAACAAATTTTTCGAAAAAAAATTTTTTTTCCGAATTCCACAGAAAACTGCAGGCAGTTGGATGTTAGTCCATATTTGCCCAACCAAAAAATTATTTTTCCCACCCTCCGAAAATAAGTTATGGGCAAAACTAATTTTCCTAAAAAATTATAAAAAAAAAAAAGAAACTTTTTACGTAATTTTTCCTCTTTTTTCTTCCTCTTCTTCTTCTTCTTCTTCCTCTTCTTTTTCTTTTTCTTCCTCCTCCTCCTCTTCTTCTTCTTCATCTTCTTCTTTTCGAGTTTCTCGGGGAAGGAGTTTTCCTTTTCGGGAACTGATTGCATTTTCGGAATGGCCGTACCCGAAAACCCCTTTATGCAAAGTTTCAACGGAATCGGAGACCAAAAAAATGTTGCTCTTGACCTTTCACATTATAAATCTAACCTAACAAAACCTAACCTAACAAAACCTAACCCCAACCCTAGTTAGATTTGAAAAAGTTGGGCATGCGTTCTTCTTCCTCTTCTTTTTCTTTTTCTTCCTCCTCCTCCTCTTCTTCTTCTTCATCTTCTTCTTTTCGAGTTTCTCGGGGAAGGAGTTTTCCTTTTCGGGAACTGATTGCATTTTCGGAATGGCCGTACCCGAAAACCCCTTTATGCAAAGTAAATAAATCTAACCTAACAAAACCTAACCCCAACCCTAGTTAGATTTGAAAAAGTTGGGCAATCCAACTGCGTATAATTTTCCGTAAAATTAAAATTTGATGGCGTACCAAGAAAAATCCAATTCTGAAAAATTTATTTTGCCCATAACTTCTTTCTTGGAGGGTGTGCAAAAAAAGTTATTTGTTGTCAAATATGGACTAACATTGGGCAATCCAACTGCGTGCAGTTTTCTGTGGAATTCGGAAAAAAATTTTTTTTTCGAAAAATTTGTTTTGTTCATAACTTTTTTGGGGGGTGGGCAAAAAATTTATTGGATGGGCAAATGGGGGCAAAACTTGGGCAATTCAACTGCATCAAGCTTTTTGCCAAATTCAAAGACGGGGGTGCTGGAACTAATTTTTTTAGAAAAATTAGTTTTGCCTATAACTTTTTTTTTGAGGGTGGGCAAAATAATTTATTGGTTGGGCAAATGTGGGCAATCCAACGGCATAAGGTTTTTTGCAAAATTCGAATTTGTGGGTGCTGCCGTCACGCAGCATGCATGCAAGTAAGTAAACAGAACTGTTAGATTCAATCTAAAGTAATATATTGTATTACAACGTTAATAACAAATAAAACCAGTGATTAACAAATTTCACAGCGTATGTATAATCCGATATTTTGAACTGTTCAATTACGTTTTTATCTAAAACGGATGAAAATATCGTGTCCAAACAAGAGTACTAATATTACGTAGAAATGATTTTTATGTCATATTTTCCAATCGAAATCACTGAAAAATTTCGTCAAAAAAAGTTACCAGTTGATTTCATCATTAGAAATCCTCCACGTGGCGCCCCCTCTAACAAAATGTAAAATAGTTCATAAAATAATATTCCCTGTATAAAATATGCCACTGTGCCGATTTTGATAACAATTGATAAATATGCAGCGAACAAAAAATATTCAACTTTAACGCCCTTTATATTTTTGCACAGCAATATTTTATTAAGGCATATTTGGTCCTATCGCTATATTTTGGTCCAAACAATCGTTATTTCTAACATTATCTCTTACATTTTGCACACCTTTTTTTCAAAAACTTTTTTCTGTTTCTGTTTTTGTTTTCGTTTTCTTTACCTCTCCCAATTTTCGGTTGCAAAATGGTAAACAATTATTTCCTTTGTAACGCGGCATAATATTTTTCCTAAAAGCCGGCAAACAATCTACATACGTCAATTATTTCATTGATCAGCCAACCAACCTAATTCTTTTTGTTCATTTTGCATCTAACTTCGATATATTGGGAACAAAACAAAAAATAAAATCAATAAAGAGAATCACTGTTCCACGATATCTGTCGGAACAAACAAAACTGCTGACGCCGATTTCGTATCTATTATAAATTTTGGCACAAGGCTTGCTATTTACGTCTCAACTTTAGCACCTAGATCTTATAAAAGAACGTAAATGTGAACGAGATGTTCCAACTTTTCGATTCTCACTTCGATAAATTGGCTAATGCCTTTGGTTTTAATAGGGAAGAAGAGCGAGAGAATCTTTAAATGGAATGGACGAAGTCTGTGGATTGCAATTTGAAGTGGGAGTTGAGTTATAACGAATTGTTGGTAAAATTTTCATTTAGATTGGAAATACATATATAGTTTTTATATGTTCTGAAAGTTAGGATAAGTAAAAAGAAATTAAAATGTCTATCAAAAATTTTAAATATGTAAAAAGTAGAGGAGAAGGTGGTAATGTAGGGGGCCACTTTGTTTTTGAGGCCTCATGCAAAAAATGCAGCACTATAAATTAAGTTAGTACGTACAGTGTTCTTCTCCTTTAACAGATTTGGATAAACGTTTTGGGGGTCAACATTTTTGGAAATATTATCTATCGTAAAAGTTTTGAAAAAAATTATGAAAATAGTTTATAATAAGGAAATTTTTTGATGAAAAAAATGTTGCAAATTAGTTTACAGTTTGTCTAGGTAGGTACTTAGACAAACTCATCTCAAATAAAACCGATCCACGAATTTGTAAAGTTTTAAAAATTTTCACCAAAGGGGTAGGTAGATTTTGAAATAATTTTCTTTTCACTTCATTCTTGGAAATATTTATTCAAACATCACCTATATGTAAAATTTTCCCCTGAATCGATTGGTACCAATTACAACGTTATAACTATTCAATTATACGAGTTATGGTTCCAGAAAGTTGATTTTCTAATATTTTTACTGCTTTGACATTGATGATTTATAAAACGGAAATCCTTGTAATTATGCTCTTGTGAATTTTTTTCCTGGTTAATTGGTATGTTAAAAGTACTCTCCTAAAATTAACTGTTTTATGGTATATTTTTTTTAAGTTGAGAATGTGTTTTTTCGAAAATTTCATCCCACTATTCTTATGTAAATTACCTAAATTGACCGAATTTTTTTTAAATTGATAAAAATGATCTTTAGCCCTTTCTGAGAATTTTTAGAGTTTTTTAAATACTTTTAAGGGATATAAAAATATTTTTTTGGCTATTGCATAGTAGTAGCTTTAAAAATTTTATTAAATATCTCGCTTTTCTAACCCATTTTTCAAAGTTGGAAGCTTTTTGTAATTTTTGGTATTTTAGACGTAGTACCCGTTAAACTATGCTTTCAGGAATAATTTTTCTGGACTGTGTATCTTTTTCTAGTTCACTTTTTTTCTGGTCGAGATGGGAAACTCTTTTTTGAATTGGTCCTATCCAGGAACCCGGGACAGTGTTGGACTCATCCCTAAGGGGATGCCTACCAACCCACCTATAACTCGTCGTTACCCCCGCCTCGGAATCACTACCCTAGCATACTTCGAGACGGGCGGCGGTCTCTCGCACACTCTCCGCTCACACCGTCGTCTTCTCCCTATCTATCACTACTACCTCTCATGCCATATCGAGTCCTTCTCTCTCCCTAATCATGCTCTCCACTACGTCACTTACCTCCATCCATTCCCCCTCCCCCCTCAACATTATCTCCACCATGTTCTCCCAATACACCGCCTAACCTAGCTTCCTCTCCAACTTCTTTAGCACTTCCTCGTTTTTCCAGAATCTAAACACATGCTTCACATCATCTTCCTCTTTACACCTCTCGCACACTCCAGTCTCACGTTACCCAATCTTGTGGAGGTACCCTACTATCGACTCATGTCCAGTGAGCACCTGTGAAGTAGTTCACCTCCCCGAATTTCCGGTCCATCCAATCTCTCCTACTCCCAATCGCTGCTTTTAGCGTGCCCTCATACTCCTCCCACCTCTCCATTTCCTCCTCTATCCATTCCTGTACTTCTTCTCTGGCCGCAGGAGTGGCCTAACCCTCGCATTCACCCCCGCTTTTTCACCCCACTTCTCTTGTTCACTGGAAATATTAAAAAAACTCCCAAAAAAACTCAAAAATATAATGTTTTCAATGTATCCACGAAAAGTCCAAAAAACTGAAATAATTCATAGATCACATGTGTACAAGGAGAACTACCTATTGGTCGATCGAAAATATTTAAGAGTAGTGAAGAGTTCTCACCATTGACCAGAGGGAAAATATATAACCTTAATCTGAAGTACTGAAAAAAATTTAAAAAATTTAAAAAATATTCTAGACATTTAATTTTTTCATTTTTTTAATGTCTCTCATCCAAAAAATTTCAAAAACGTTGTGCTAACTATTGACCTTTAACTAAAGTACTGGAAAAATTCAAAAATTTCTAAAAATAATGAAAATATAATTTTTTTTTCAATGTCTCACTTAGCTAAGAAATTTGAAAAAAAAAATAATAAAACTTTCATTCAAGAGTTACTAACTATTGGCTAGAGAACAAATTTTCTACTTCCACCGAGAGTACTGGAGAAATTTTAAAAAATTACCATTTCTGATGAGTACCAGCTATTGGCAAAACATGAATTATCTCCATCTAAAGTTCCAAACATTCAAAAATCCCCCCAAAAAATATATAACTCACTTTTTAAATGTGACTCGCATCCAAAAAATTTTAAAAACTCCATCAAAACTGTTTTCAACGAGTGCTAACTATTGAACAAAAGAAACATGTTTTACCTTTATCTAAAGTACTGGAAAAATTCAAAAATTTCCAAAAATAATGAAAATTTAATTTTTCTTTCAATGTCTCAGTTAGCTGAGAAATCTAAAAAAAACCTAATAAAACTTTCATTCAAGAGTTACTAACTATTGTCTAGAGAAAAAATTTTCTACTTCTTCCCAGAGTACTGGAAAAATTTAAAAAAATTACCCAAAGAAATTAAAAAATATAATTTTCCCTTTTTCAACGTGTCTTACGAAACCAAAAAATCCAAAAGGTTATTGAACTTATTTCTGAGGAGTACCAGCTATTGGCAAAAAATTAATTACCTCCATCTAAAGTACCAAAAATTCAAAAATCCCCCCAAAAAATATATAACTCACTTTTTAAATGTGACTCGCATCCAAAAAGTTTTAAAAACTCCATCGAAATTGTTTTCGACGAGTGCTAACTATTGAACAAAAGAAACATGTTTTACCTTTATCTAAAGTACTGGAAAAATTCAAAAATTTCCAAAAATAATGAAAATTTAATTTTTCTTTCAATGTCTCAGTTAGCTGAGAAATCTAAAAAAAACCTAATAAAACTTTCATTCAAGAGTTACTAACTATTGTCTAGAGAAAAAATTTTCTACTTCTTCCCAGAGTACTGGAAAAATTTAAAAAAATTACCCAAAGAAATTAAAAAATATAATTTTCCCTTTTTCAACGTGTCTTACGAAACCAAAAAATCCAAAAGGTTATTGAACTTATTTCTGAGGAGTACCAGCTATTGGCAAAAAATTAATTACCTCCATCTAAAGTACCAAAAATTCAAAAATCCCCCCAAAAAATATATAACTCACTTTTTAAATGTGACTCGCATCCAAAAAGTTTTAAAAACTCCATCGAAATTGTTTTCGACGAGTGCTAACTATTGAACAAAAGAAACATGTTTTACCTTTATCTAAAGTACTGGAAAAATTCAAAAATTTCCAAAAATAATGAAAATTTAATTTTTCTTTCAATGTCTCACTTAGCTAAGAAATCTGAAAAAAAAACTAATAAAACTTTCATTCAAGAGCTACTAACTATTGGCTAGAGAAAAAATTTTCTACTTCTACCCAGAGTACTGGAAAAATTTAAAAAAATTACCCAAAGAAATTAAAAAATATAGTTTTCCCTTTTTCAACGTGTCTTACAAAACCAAAAAATCCATAAAAGGTTATTGAACTTATTTCTGAGGAGTACCAGCTATTGGCAAAAAATGAATTATCTCCATCTAAAGTACCAAAAATTCAAAAATCCCCCCAAAAAATTATATAACTCGCTTTTTAAATGTGACTTGCATCCAAAAAATTTTAAAAACTCCATCGAAATTGTTTTCAAGAAATGCTAACTATTGACGAAAGGAAAAATGTATTACCTTTATCTAAAGTACTGGAAAAATTCAAAAATTTCCAAAAATAATAAAGAAAATATAATTTTTTTTAATGTCTCACTTAGCCAAAAAATCTGAAAAAACTGATAAAACTTTCATTCAAGAGTTACTAACTATTGTCTAGAGAAAAAATTTTCTACTTCTACCCAGAGTACTGGAAAAATTTAAAAAAATTACCCAAAGAAATTAAAAAATATAATTTTCCCTTTTTCAACGTGTCTTACGAAACCAAAAAATCCAAAAGGTTATTGAACTTATTTCTGAGGAGTACCAGCTATTGGCAAAAAATTAATTACCTCCATCTAAAGTACCAAAAATTCAAAAATCCCCCCAAAAAATATATAACTCACTTTTTAAATGTGACTCGCATCCAAAAAATTTTAAAAACTCCATCAAAACTGTTTTCAACGAGTGCTAACTATTGAACAAAAGAAACATGTTTTACCTTTATCTAAAGTACTGGAAAAATTCAAAAATTTCCAAAAATAATGAAAATTTAATTTTTCTCTCAATGTCTCAGTTAGCTGAGAAATCTAAAAAAAACCTAATAAAACTTTCATTCAAGAGTTACTAACTATTGTCTAGAGAAAAAATTTTCTACTTCTTCCCAGAGTACTGGAAAAATTTAAAAAATTACCCAAAGAAATTAAAAAATATAGTTTTCCCTTTTTCAACGTGTCTTACGAAACCAAAAAATCCAAAAGGTTATTGAACTTATTTCTGAGGAGTACCAGCTATTGGCAAAAAATTAATTACCTCCATCTAAAGTACCAAAAATTCAAAAATCCCCCAAAAAAATATATAACTCACTTTTTAAATGTGACTCGCATCCAAAAAGTTTTAAAAACTCCATCGAAATTGTTTTCGACGAGTGCTAACTATTGAACAAAAGAAACATGTTTTACCTTTATCTAAAGTACTGGAAAAATTCAAAAATTTCCAAAAATAATGAAAATTTAATTTTTCTTTCAATGTCTCACTTAGCTAAGAAATCTGAAAAAAAAAACTAATAAAACTTTCATTCAAGAGCTACTAACTATTGGCTAGAGAAAAAATTTTCTACTTCTACCCAGAGTACTGGAAAAATTTAAAAAATTACCCAAAGAAATTAAAAAATATAGTTTTTCCTTTTTCAACGTGTCTTACGAAACCAAAAATTCAGAAAAATGTTATTGAACTTATTTCTATGGAGTACCAGCTATTGGTAAAAAATTATTTATCTTCATCTAAAGTACCAAAAATTCAAAAAACCCCCCAAAATAGATACCTTTCACTTTTTGAAATGTGACTCGCATCCAAAAATTTTTAAAAACTCCATCGAAATTGTTTTCAAGAAGTGCTTACTATTGACCAAAGGAAAAATGTATTCCTTTATCTAAAGTACTGGAAAAATTCAAAAATTTCCAAAGATAATAAAGAAAATATCATTTTTTTTTCAATGTCTCACTTAGCCAAAAAATCTGAAAAAAAAACTAATAAAACTTTCATTCAAGTGTTACTTACTATTGGCTAGAGAGAAAATTTTCTACTTCCACCCATGGTACTGGAAATTTTTTTAAAAAATACCCAAAGAAATTAAAAAATATAATTTTCCATTTTTCAACGTGTCTTACGAAACCAAAAAACCGGAAAAAAGTTATTGAACTTATTTCTAAGGAGTACCAGCTATTGGAAAAAAATGAATTATCTCCATCTAAAGTACCAAAAATTCAACAAACCCCCCCCAAAAAATATATAACTTTCACTTTTTAAACGTGACTCGCATCCAAAAAATTTTAAAAAACTCCATCGCAATTGTTTTCAAGAAGTGCTAACTATTGACCAGAGGAAAAATGTACTACCTTTATCTAAAGTACTGGAAAAATTCAAAAATTTCCAAAAATAATAAAGAAAATATAATTTTTTTTAATGTCTCAGTTAGCCAAAAAATCTGAAAAAAACTGATAAAACTTTCATTCAAGAGTTACTAACTATTGGCTAGAGAAAAAATTTTCTACTTCTACCCAGAGTACTGGAAAAATTAAACAAAATTTCCCAAAGAAATTAAGAAATATTTTTTCCCTTTTTTAACGTATCTTACGAAACCACAGAATATGAAAAAAATTATTGAACTTATTTCTAAGGTGTACTAGCTATTGGCAAAAATGAATTATCCCCATCTAAAGTACCAAAAATTCAAAAAAAAAACCAAAATAAATAACTTTCACTTTTTAAAATGTGACTCGCATCCAAAAAATTTCAAAAACTCCATCGAAATTGTTTTCAAGAAGTGCTAACTATTGACTAGAGGAAAAATGTATTACCTTTAACTAAAGTACTGGAAAAATTCGAAAATTTACAAAAATAATAAAGAAAATATCATTTTTTTTCAATGTCTCACTTAGCCAAAAAATCTGGAAAAAAAAACTAATAAAACTTTCATTCAAGAGTTACTTACTATTGGATAGAGAGAAAATTTTCTACTTCTACCCAGAGTACTGGAAAAATTTAAAAAATTACCCAAAGAAATTAAAAAATATAGTTTTCCCTTTTTCAACGTGTCTTACGAAACCAAAAATTCAGAAAAATGTTATTGAACTTATTTCTATGGAGTACCAGCTATTGGTAAAAAATTATTTATCTTCATCTAAAGTACCAAAAATTCAAAAAACCCCCCAAAATAGATACCTTTCAGTTTTTGAAATGTGACTCGCATCCAAAAATTTTTAAAAACTCCATCGAAATTGTTTTCAAGAAGTGCTTAATATTGACCAAAGGAAAAATGTATTCCTTTATCTAAAGTACTGGAAAAATTCAAAAATTTCCAAAAATAATAAAGAAAATATCATTTTTGTTAATATCTCACTCAGCCAAAAAATCTGAAAAAAAAATAATGAAACTTTCATTCAAGAGTTACTTACTATTGGCTAGAGAGAAAATTTTCTACTTCCACCCTTAGTACTGGAAATTTTTTAAAAAAATACCCAAAGAAATTAAAAAATATAATTTTCCCTTTTTCAACGTGTCTTACGAAACCAAAAAACCTGAAAAAAGTTATTGAACTTATTTCTAAGGAGTACCAGCTATTGGAAAAAAATTAATTATCTCCATCTAAAGTACCAAAAATTCAACAAACCCCCCAAAAAAATATATAGAACTTTCACTTTTTAAATGTGACTTGCATCCAAAAAATTTTAAAAAGTCTATCGAAATTGCATTCAAGAAGAGCCAACTATTGACTAAAGGGAAAATGTTTTACCTTTATCTAAAGTACTGGAAATATTCGAAAATTTCCAAAAATAATAAAGAAAATATATTTTTTTTCAATGTCTCACTTAGCCAAAAAATCTGAAAAAAAACTAATAAAACTCTCATTCAAGAGTCACTTACTGTTGGCTAGAGAGAAAATTTTCTACTTCCACCCATGGTACTGGAAAAATTTTGAAAGAATACCCAAATAAATTAAAAAATATAATTTTCCCTTTTTCAACGTGTCTTACGAAACCAAAAACCTGAAAAAAGTTATTGAATTTATTTCTAAGGAGTACCAGCTATTGGAAAACAATGAATTATCTCCTTCTAAAGTACCAAAAATTCAACAAACCCCCCCAAAAAATATATAGAACTTTCACTTTTTAAATGTGACTTGCATACAAAAAATTTTAAAAACTCCATCGAAATTGTTTTCAAGAAGTGCTAACTATTGACCGAAGGAAAAATGTATTACCTTTATCTAAAGTACTGGAAAAATTCAAAAATTTCCAAAAATAATAAAGAAAATATCATTTTTTTGCAATGTCTCACTTGGCCAAGAAATCAAAAAAAAAACTAATAAAACTTTTATTCAAGAGTTACTAACTATTGGCTAGAGGAAAAATTCTCTACTTCCACCGAGAGTACTGGAAATTTTTTGAAAAAATACCCAAAGAAATAAAAAAATATAATTTTCCCTTTTTCAACGTGTTTTACGAAACCAAAAAATCTGAAAAAAGTTATTGAACTTATTTCTAAGGAGTACCAGCTATTGGCCAAAAATCAATTATCCCCATCTAAAGTACCAAAAATTCAAAAAACCCCCCCAAAATATATAACTTTCACTTTTTAAAATGGGACTCGCATCCAAAAAATTTTTAAAACTCCATCGAAATTGTTTTCAAGAAGTGCTAACTATTGACCAAAGGAAAAATGTATTACCTTTATCTAAAGTACTGGAAAAATTCAAAAATTTCCAAAAATAATAAAGAAAATATCATTTTTTTTCAATGTCTCACTTAGCCAAGAATTCTGAAAAAAAAACTAATAAAACTTGTATTCAAGAGTTACTAACTATTGGCTAGAGGAAAAATTTTCTACTTCCACCCAGAGTACTGGAAAAATATAAAAAAAATGACCCAAAGAAATTAAAAAATATATTTTTCCTTTTTCAACGTGTCTTACGAAACCAAAAAATCCAAAAAAAGTTATTAAACTTATTTCTAAGGAGTACCAGCTATTGGCAAAAAATTAAGTATCTTCATCTAAAGTACCAAAAAATTCAAAAAATTCCAAAAAATATAACTTTTTCACTTTTTAAATGTGACTCACATAACCTGAAAAATGTAAAAATTTCATAGAACTTGTTTTCAAAGAGTAATAACCATTGGCCGCAGAAAAAAATGTATCATTTTTATCTAAAGTACTAACCAAATAAAAATTTACCGAAAATAATGGAAAAATATGTTTTTTTTCACTTTTTAAATGTATCTTACGTGATCAAGAATTCTGAAAAAATCCAAAGAACTTGTATTCAAGGAGTACCCAACTATTGGCCGATGAAAAAATATATCCCTCCTATCTAAAGTACTTACTAAAAAATTTTTTCAAAAATAGAAAATAACAACTTTTCACATTTTCATTGTGAGTCACGTTGCCAAAAAATCTGAAAAAATTCATAAAATTTATATTCAAATAGTACTGACTATTGGCAAGAGAAAAACTTCACCTTCATCTAGAGTACTGAATAAATTGAAAAATACCAAAAAAAATATTTTTTCACTTTTTCAATGTATTTCTTCCGTGCCAAAAATATAAGGCTTGTATAAAAGAAGTAACTATTGGCTAAGGAAATATATTTAACCATTTTCTAGGGTACTGAAAAAATATAAAATCTCGAGAAATATAATTTTTTCAATTTTCACATAGCAATCACATACCCAAAAATTCTGAAATAAATACTAATGATTGGCCAAAAAACCTAATTTCTTTTCCAATTTTCACATCTAAGAAATCTCACGATATTACCAATAAAACAGTACCCTTAACCCTCAAACAACCCTTATTATAAATCAAACTTCAAAATTAGGTACCCCGTAGAAAACCCCTTTTTTTTCGAACATTATTCACTCCTCGTTGGTCTTGACAGCTCCAGTCCGAGAATCCATATGCTCCGTGATTTTAAATTAACAACAAAGCGTACAGATTCTAAAACCGACAACGTCAAATTTTTAAACACCGCTTCCAATTTCCTCGGCAGTCATCCCCTAAATACTTCCAAGAGGACGAGATTTTTCGCTCTCTAGCTACATACCAATAAATATACCTCAAAATATGAACATATTTATGTGAGATAAAATTATGGTTAACATTTCCGTACAATATTCAACTCAGCAAAAATAAAATATTTTTTACATCAACAATTATTTTTACACTAAAAACTTACCCTATTCATAATTCGAAAAAATACTAAAAAATTTCCAAGCTTATATTCCTAAACTATTTCAATAAAAATGATAACTTTTATTTTAAATTTATGTTTATTAAATAGTTTTCAAGATGCCTTGAAGAAACAAAAGTTTTTTGTTCGTCAACTTTTGTCATAACCAACACAATTGTCCCTAAAACTATAAATTTTTATTTTCTTACATATGTGGCAATACAAATTCTTAAAGTTATCCTCCAGAGATTCCTCTCATGTTGAATAATGTCAAACATTTTTGTATAAAGCTACAAGCACAAAACTTACTATACACTGACATATTTTAGAAGTAATAATAATATTTAATCATAACCATAACTTTTGTGTCAACTGTTAATTTTCACCAATATCAAAATTAATATTTCAAAATCCAACAATCTCATTATTTTAACATTATCTCTGTAGCAACTAAGAACGGCACGAAATTCCTGTATCCGTCGGATAGATGAATTTCACATTTGTGAAACGGATAATTCTGATTGGTCGATATAAAATTGGATGCGAGCTGAAAAACATCGAATGTTTAATGTTGCATTGTTTATTTGAACAACCCCATCTAACATCAAACGAAAGGCGGCATTAGAAAAACATTATGCCGGCTCTTAGAAAAAAATATTATGCCGCGTTACAAAGGAGAGAATTGCTAACCATTTAGCAACCGAAAATTGTTGTTCCATTACTTTTTAAGCTGAAATCCTTTAAGTTTGAAATATATTTATACCTGTGAAAGAAGAGGAGTGATAATCGGTTAGAAAATAAGGAGGCGGATGTAACGTGTGTTGTATAACAAGCTATGCACTCAAAGACTACGCGCCATGCATACGAGTAACTTTGAAGACGTGAGAATTGGATGTGGTGGTACAGGTGAATTCGATCTCTGGAATCCCTGATTCGTTTTTTAGACATTATTATTCAGCCCTCAGGATCTGGCGGTAAGAAAAAAAATCAGAATTTATGTTAAAAAGGGTAAAAAAGGAACGTGGCTCAGATGAGTTAAAATTATTACTAAGGGAAAGTTGTTTGAAGACTGTTTAGAATATTTTTTGTAGATCGTATAAAGAAGAAAACTAGTTTGGAAGACACTTTTTCAGTCTGTTTTTATGGGTTTTCCTTCAATTATCCAATCGGATTGGTGTGTAGATTTTTTTGTTTTGTTCGAGTAAGATTTTACTTTTGATTATTATTTAATTATTGCTTGATTGGTTGGGCACCACCAGTCAGAGGCTTCGATACCTCGATACCTCAGCCTTTAGCCATTTTGTGCTCTTGGTTGTACCGGTTTTGTGAAGAGACCAGTAGCCCTGCCACCCATACCAGTTTAGCTGGATATGGTATGGTTGGTTGTCGTTAGTTGTGTTATCACTTCTTATTTCAAGATACAAATTTGTAATAACATCTGTGGTTCTGGAATGACTATGGGTGTTGGTTCCTTCGTACCAATTCCCATTGCATTCCAGCCTGTATGCAGCCATTCTCGCTTTCGCCTTAACTTTCAGAGCAATAGGCAAACCTATGAAGTTTGATTTTTTTTTAATGAGCGCCAAAATTCAATGTTATTTAAATAAAATTTTTAATAAAGTTTTCAACATCTGGTTTGGATTAAAACACTTTCCGAATACGGTCCTGTGTTCTCACCCTGAAAGTGCCCCAGTGATGTTTAACAGGTCTTCAATATAGTTGTACCAACTGATAAAAAGAATTACTTCGAAATAATACTTGGGATGAAACACTTTTAAATTTATTTTATGAAAATTAATTTTGTGAACATAAATTAGCAAGATAAACGTTATTTCTTACATCAAATAGGAAAATAAAACTTAACTAAGATGGTCTTTCACTCAACAATCACATTCATACAATGAAAATTATTTTTAATACATGCGATTATGCAACTTTTTATACATTTGTGTATTTACAGTGATATCGTTTTAAATAAGCTAAAACGAAAAGCAAAATGAACGATACGGTTGTATCTTAATTTGCAAAATATCTAAGTTCCTTTTATATACACACACAAGTAAGTTTTTTATCTAAAATGAAGTTTATTAAATACCTTTTATCTTCTATTAATGAATAATCACTTCTTTCCTGTTTTAGACCGTTTTAGACCGCATTGCATTCCAGCCTGTATGCAGCCATTCTCGCTTTCGCCTTAACTTTCAGAGCAATAGGCAAACCTATGAAGTTTGATTTTTTTTAATGAGCGCTAAAATTCAATGTTATTTAAATAAAATTTTTAATAAAGTTTTTAACATCTGGTTTGGATTTAAACACTTTCCCGAATACGGTCCTGTGTACTCACCCTGAAAGTTCCCCAGTGATGTGTAACAGGTGTTCAATATAGTTGTACCAACTGATAAAAAGAATTACTTCGAAATAATACTTGGGATGAAACAATTTTAAATTTATTTTATGAAAATTAATTTTGTGAACATAAATTAGCAAGATAAACGTTATTTCTTACATCAAATAGGAAAATAAAACTTAACTAAGATGGTCTTTCACTCAACAATCACATTCATACAATGAAAATTATTTTTAATACATGCGATTATGCAACTTTTTATACATTTGTGTATTTACAGTGATATCGTTTTAAATAAGCTAAAACGAAAAGCAAAATGAACGATACGGTTGTATCTTAATTTGCAAAATATCTAAGCTCCTTTTATATACACACAAGTAAGTTTTTTATTGAAAATGAAGTTTATTAAATACCTTTTATCTTCTATTAATAATGAAAATTGAAAAATCACTTCTTTCCTGTTTTAGACCGCTCTGGGCCTTTGTGAAGTAACCTCCAAAACGAAAAGCAAGCAGCTCCAATGCAGAATGCCTCTTGATGAAATTTAATACGGTTTATTCAAATTTATTTACTTACGAGGATCCCTCGGTGTTTATTTTCTTCAGGAACCGTGTTACAAGGTTAGTTAAACTATTTTCACTATTAATTACATAGATATTTCATCAAATTTACAATTTTTTTTCACTGAACGAAATAACGTGCTTCTTGTAGAAAATTCATTTTCGAAAAAGGGACGACGCTTTCTTTATCAACAAGTACCTAACAACTCATTTCCTTTTTCTTCCTTAGCAACAAACCTCCTACTACCTCTAAAAGTAAATTCTTTGTTTGATTGTCATTGACCAATCAAATTAACTTATAGTTGTTCATTAAATAGATTTTATTATATTCTTTGATAGATTTAATCCTTTTTTAAGAGAAAGCATCATATGTTATATTTCTAAATGAATTATTTAAGTTTAAATCTTTTATTTATTAAATTTTTAAATTATTTGACATATTCAATTTAGGTTGGTAATTTTCCTGTTCTAGCTGACAATTCTATGTTCGAACCTGTCATACATCAGATGATAAATAATTTCACAAGTGTCATAGATCTAATAACTGTATTAAAAGTTTTTCTATTTTAGATTCTACCATAATACGAATAAAATTTCGTAATGCTTTTGGACAAATTTAATTTTACATGAAGAAATTCAAGATAATACATAAAAACCATAAACATTCCCGTTTAAAGGTGGATCTTATATTTTATACCAGGTGATTTGTTTGAGTTTTCTTCATATAATTGAATTTTAGATTTGATCCATTGTATGTATGTACGAGGTACATTATAAATTTTGAATTGCTTCTTTGATTTTGATTTATTTTAATTTGAATCATTCAAATAGTTTTCCTTTATTATTCTATAATTATTGAAGCTTTTATGTTAGAAGTAACTCGTGTAGGTTATGTACAATGTGTAGTTATTATTTTTCATATCAATATATATTGCGAATTGAGAACCTCCTTCTTTTTTAGAAGTCGGCAAAAATAGATACACTTTTGGTACAATGTAGTAATGTATGGAAAACGTCTATTGTAATTTTTTAAATCTACAAATAAAAAGCTCCACATTCTTTTTAGATGATTTATTTTATAACATAGTTTTTCTTACATAAATCGCTTTATAGCATCTGTGAATGTGTGTGAGTGTGACATAGATAAATGTGATGGTATTTACTTGGTACGAAAAGCTCTTAAAATTAAACGGTTTAATCTCTAATGATCGTTTTTTTATGTACAAGTATAATGAAAACACGCACGTTTTTTTATATTTATATCATTTGGAAATAATTTATGATTAGCATACTAACTTCCACTGCTCTCTGTACATTATTATCCTCCTATTATATAAAGGTCAACTGCGGTCATTCGTACTCAGCGACTTTCATTAGAAAACTTTTTACTCGGCACCTTTGCACTGTCATTTAATATCTACTTGTACTTGGTAGAAAAAGTCCAACTTTCCCGAATAATTGTGAAGATCTCAAAGTTCGGGAACGAGGCTTTTCGTATGAATATTTTTCCGAAAATCGTTTGAAAAAAACAAAGAAATTATAAATAAATATTTCCTTGAAATTATTAGTAACATTTGTTGCGTAACTATAGAAAGGTATCAATATCAATTTTTCAAAAACATATCAAAAAATTTAATTACTGATTTGCGAATTGAAAATAAAAATGCGAAATAATTAAAGTGAGAATGCATTTTCCATTTCTGGAACTACTCCAGAACTGCCTCGGAAAATATTGTAATGGCATAAGTTACGAAACTTGGATTTTTCCATTCAGATATATAATTTATATACTGCTGCTTTAATATTTGGTATTTCTGGATCCTGTCGAATGGATCAGTTAGTTAAAAAGGCCCTAGAAAATGTGGAAAACCTAAAAAGTTTTCAATTAGAATAACTGACTCCAAAACTAATGAACCAATATCGTTTGTCGGGTGGGCAGCCCCCGAAATTTCGCAAATTTATTTTTATTAGAAAGTCCCATTGCTATAGAAAAAATTTCTAGAAAAATCGCAATCAACAGTACCGAAAAACTGCCATTTTTTTTCAATTTCTAATTTGACTATTGCGTCTAGGTGGCAGATGGTCATACATGTTAGAGCGAGCGTTGAATGTACTATGTTGCCAGCTCTGCCTTTTGTACCAAAGGTTTATGACCAACAACGTTATTAGACTTGAAAAGCATCCCATTAAATGGTATTCAGATTACTCTAAAGCAATAGAAGAGAGTAGGAGCCAGGAGCCAAACACTCTGGAAACGAGGATCTTTCAAGAGGCACTCAGTTCAATATTGATAAACGTGGGTGGAAGAAAGGGGACAATAGATCCTTACAGTTTAAAAAATGTAACAAGCATTGAAGCCTTTTTGCTTATAAAATTTTTGTCAGAAATGTCGATATTCACGAACGATTTTCGGAAAATATTATTTTTATAAAAGAAATAATGGATGGTCTGTACCATGGTTTTTTATTTTAAAATTGGTGCAAACAAATGATCCTACTATTCAAATAATTTTGAAACTTTGTTCATGTATTTGAAGTATTTTTACAGTGTGGTCAAGAAGCCATCCATAAAATTGAAAAATGTGTGACGTCACATCAGGGTGTAGGGGGTTCTAAAAATGTGACAGCCTGTGACTATTAAAAAGTCCTAAAATTCGTGTGACTTAATTTATGGATGGCCCCCAAACAAAAACAAAGCAGCGAACTTACAAGAACCAAATTTAAATTTTGGGTTCAAATTTGGTTGAACTTTTAAGATATGAAATTCTTGGTGACTGAATTAATCCTCTACATTAAAAAAATTATATATATACAGGGTGGTCAAAACATTTCAAATACTTTTATTTGAGAAAAATTACTTTTAAGTATAAAATAACCCCACTAAGTATTTTAAATAAAATGTAAAATATTTGAACCAATTTTACGTATGTTTTCAGATTTCTTACAAAAAAACGTGCCTTTCCATTTTAATTGGATCCATATGAAAAATTAAAAAACAAGAAAATATGTTCCCTAGAAATAAATTATCCTGAAAACGTTGAGTGGATTTTCATGTTTTAAAAATGGAAATCTGTTAATGTGAAAATAAACAAAAATTCATCTAACTCTGCCTTGTTTTTAACGTTGATTCCACGGATATGTGGTACGAACAAAAATGAAGTTATTGTTAATTATGTGTAATTGGTTAATGTAGCTTAATCCTTTTATTCCATATGAAGAAGCTACGTCTGCAACGTACATTTTAGACAATTTATCATGTTTTTTTTAAGCTGAGCTAACTTAAATTATTCATTTTACAAAATTTACAAAAACTAATTTAGTGCGAAATTTTAATCATAATAATGATAATAATAGTCTTTATTATTTCCAATGATTATTACATTCATGAAATTAAATTAATTACCTACTAATATGGAAATAAAGAGCGAAAGTCATTTCCATTAATGATTAATTATGGAAATGTTCTGCACTGGTACAACTGACGGAGGATATCCGAGGTGCTCTAGTCAACCAAGAAATCGTAGTATGCGCATTTTTTGATATAAAAGGAGCTTTTGACAATACTTCTCATGAGGCTGACAAAAGAGCAGTAAATCGAAGAGGTGTAGACTGCACAACATCCAAATGGATGTCGGAACTGCTCACCACTAGAGTAGCAGAGACGAGGACGAGCAAAGACATTGTCTCCATCTGTACAACCAGAGGATGTCCACAGGGAGGATTAGCATCCCCATTATTGTGGAGCCTGACGGTTGACGAACTCCTGTGTGGTTTGACTGTCCTTGGAATATCCTATCAAGGATATGCCGATGATATTGTTATAACAGCTAGGTGTGATATCGTACAAAAAGGTCTGAACTATACAAATAGTTGGTGTAGGTAAGTGAGACATCAACCCCACCAAAACCATCTTGATAGCCTTCACTGAAAAAAGAAAACTCAACTTCAAAATCATTAAACTTGATGGGAACGAGGTTGAATGGATACAAGAAGTCAAGACAGTAAACTTCTGTGGAACGAACACGAAAAGGAAATTATATACAAAGCACAATTGGCTGTAAGGGTGTGCAGGAATCTGGCAGGGAGAAATTGGGGTTGTAACCCAGAAATCCTGAGCTGGATGTACACTGCCATAGTGAGAGCAATTATCACTTATGGAGCCATTGCTAGAAATCAGAAGGCCTGGGACATGAGTCATGCCTCAAGATGGTATGATGAAAAAGTATAACTTTCCAGAGAAATTAGTTACGAAATTAAGCAATAAGAAGGAATGGGATCCAAATACCATTACCAGACTTTGAAATAATGCCATTCTATGGTACACAGACGGTTCAAAAGCAATAGAAGGAACTGGGATAGGAGTCAATAGGGCCAGGAACCAAACCCTCTGAACGCTTGGGAAAAATCTTTCAAGCGGAAATTCACGCCCTAAGAAAGTGTGCCCAGTTCAATATTGATAAAGGATATTGAAGGCAAAGGATTATCATAATGTCGGATAGTCAAGTAGCCATCAAAGCAATGAGCTATTGTGTAATCAGTTCCAAAATGGTGTGGGAATGCCAAGGCAAACTCAATGAACTAGGCGAGAACAATATAGTCACCTTACTGTGGTTTCCTGGACACACTGGAATAGAAGGAAATGAAATAGCAGATGAACTAGCGACGAGGGGGACTGAAACACCCTTTTTGGGGCCGGACCCTTTAGCGGTAACAGCTCCAATGTAATATTGGAAGAAATGGGCAAAACCTAGTAGGGCTTAGACAATTCTTCTGGGTACCTACAACCTGTTGAGATCAAAGGAATGCATAAGTCAAAGTAAAACTGCAGTAAGAGTTTTAACAGGGATCCTAACGGGGCATTGTCGTCTGCCTGGGCACCTGAAAAAGCTCAAAATAGTGGAGGAAGAAAAATGTAGATTCTGTGACATGGAAGAAGAAACGTTCACCCACATACTTGCTTCAGAATCCTAGGAGATTACTGGATAGAAGAGGGACATTTACCTAAGTTAAAGTCTGCAGATATCCTAAAATACCTCCAGGAAATAGGACTAAAGGAGCTACTAGTCTCCGAGACTTTCCTCAGGAACTAAGTAGAAGTAAGGGGTCACAATAAATCTTTTAGGTCTCAGTGAATGTCACCCCAATAAACATACATACATCCGTTCTAAATGTTACTTTATAGCAGAGGTACGTGAGGGTCTTGGGCACAAATTTTGTACCCTTTGAATTTTGTTTTTATACAGAGTAGTTAACTTGGGACCATATCTGGGTTGGCAAAGTTGAAATGGGATAAAAGTTTCGGATGAAATAATTCCAAGAGTCATAAACAATTTAATAAAGAAAAGAGGGTTCTTTTTTCTGCAAATATCTCAGAAACAATTGCAGATATCATTGGTAATTGGTCTTTTTAAAAGGCTGAGTGGAAATAAAAAAAATCTATGTTCGGTGTATTCTATGGCACTAAAAATGTTGAATGAATTCAGTAATATTATCTGAATTTTCACTATTTTCAGCCAAAACCCCAAAACTAGGGTTAGCAAGACAGGAGAAAGATTTTAATTCTATAAAAACGTCTATTTTTACTTACCAGATGTATTTCCAGTAAAATATCTGGCTGAACGATGTGGATACATATTTTTCTTGCTTTTTGTTGTTTTTAGATATTATTTTAATAAACAAATACAAAATGCGATTACGAAAATCTACAGCAATAGTTAACAAAGTTTAAAATTTCGTTAAAATGTATATAATCGTTTTTCAAAAATTTTAACATTTTAAATATATATTGAAAAAATTGAGAATAATTTTAATAGACACATTGGCTTTAACATACCATACTAAATATTGAGATTTCTCATCGGAATCTAACGTTAATTTTGGTATTACAAATGTAGAGGATAAAATTCTCTACAATTTTTGTTCGGTACTTTTTTTATACGTCGAACCATTTTTGAGATAGAGGGCTCTGAGTGTGGAAATCTCGGCAATACGTACCTTAGCGCAAGGTCAATGGTGAAGCCCAGTCTATTATAAGGTTAATATTATAACATTATTATTTTTAATCATCGTCGTCTTCTTCTTCCGATCGGCCAGCATTTTCAGGCTCATTCTTCATCATCACTATCCTCGTTATCATTGATATTAATTGCCATATCTTCGAAAATTTCACGGCCACATTCATTGACATATGATGGATAAGATGATGCGTCGAGGCATGCATGACTATTGCATTGGCCACAAGCTAACAGCCCTTTAACCATTTCATGTTATAATTTAAATTATGTTGAGTGCGCTAATAAACTCTGCATATTCGCCTACACATTTTAACTGGGCACGCGCAGAAAATATTCATTATTCTATAAGGAGCCATGAGGCCGACAGCGCCATTATCCAGGCTCAAGAATAATCGTGTAATATAGTCAAAAATCCAGCAAATTGTTTTATTGTGCTTCTCACATACAGATTGCGAAAATCCCTTTCTTACGCTGCGACTTAAGCAAGTACGACAAGGAAAATATGAGCAAAACTACGTGAAAGAAAGAGAAGACTTGTTAGCCCAGCGATCAGTCCCCTCTACCAAAACAGTTGGGCGTGTATTCAGTCCCCTCTACCAAAAACAGTTTTGCGTGTGTTCATCGCTCCACTAGTTCAACCGCTGTTGCCAGAAGCTCAGATTAATTTGTAAAAATGTTTTTTTTGTCACGTTATCGTTAACTTTTTTTCGAGCTCATACACTATTACGTAAAATTAAACACCTTCATCCGGCAACAGTGTCCTTTACATAGAAAACTGACATTTAAACGTATGTGATCTTTTCGCTACAGACCTTGGTTGTTAGCGCACGCCGTTGTATTTGAAAATAAAACATTTTACAATGCCCACATTAAAATACGAATCCTGCGAAAAGGTGCAAATTAGAAAATGGTATTTTGGAGGTCATTTGGCTGATGCAATAGTTAATTTGTTTATTGTGGCATTTGAAAATCGCCCAATTCCTTCACGAACAATAACATTCCCCGACAAAATTATTAGTACTAATGGTACAATTTAATGACCTCCAAGATCACCTGAACTAGCTCCAAATGATTTTTTTCTTTGGGGATTTTTGAAAAGTAGCATTTATCAACATGAATTTGAAAGAGCTGATAATTTAAATGAATTGAGGGTGAAAATACAGCACGTTTTTGCCAGCATTACGCCAAATAATCTTAAAGATATGAGATCAAATCTTTATGACAGATTTGGTTATTGCCTGGCACAGCAAGGTGGTTTATTTGAGCACCTAATTCATTAAAATTATGTTTACCTTTAGAACGGATTTTTAGTTTAATTTTTTCAAGAAGTTCATATTTTATGTTTAGAATAAGTACCTACTTATTTTATTTTTTCAATTCAATTTATTAATGGAATCGATCTTTAGTTTTTTATACCCAATTGATTTATTATTTTCATCTCAAGAATAAATATTTTATTTTCAAGTTACAATGGCTAAAATAATATCCCATTGTAGTTAGAAATTAATTGTCAGCTTGGTCAGAAACGATCAAGTTGACAAAAAATGAATTTAAAGATGTACAGGTTACGTAATAACGAGTGTATTTTTTTATTTCTTTAACAACCTCACTACTTCCATGTTGGGAAACTACTGAACACAGTGAACCTACTCACAGAGTGGGGAGTCAGTCTCTGCTGCAGCGTTGCCAGTTTAGAATGTTTGGTACTTTCTAAGTAATAAATAACTTATTTTGCATTTGACTTTTAACACCGGATAACGGTGTATTTAGTGGGAGAAAATCGAGATTGGTGATATTGACTTTTGAAAAATAAGTGAGATCAACACAAATAAGAATAAAATAATGGAGTTCAAGAAAAAATTTGGACAAATCACAATCTGCAATAAATAAAATCCGTACACTTCGATTTAACAATTATTGGTATTTAACATTGTTGTCGCTTGAAATGCCGTTGAAAATTTCAAAACTACGATAGACAAAAATTAGGAATAATTTTTACGGATAAGTACATTTGGCAACACAACAGTTAAAATAAATAGGAGGGGACTGAATACACGCCCAACTGTTTTGGTAGAGGGGACTGATCGCTGGGCTAACAAGTCTTCTCTCTCTTTCACGTAGTTCTGCTCATATTTTCCTTGTCGTACTTGTATAAGTCGAAGCGTAAGAAAGGGATTTTCGCAAAACGTTTTAATCAACTACCACCCAAACAACGGCATCTACAGCGCGAACCACAACCTGCAGTTGCAGTTGCAGTGAACAGTTCATCTAGAGCAGGAGGTAAAAGTGTTGTTACTGGCTCTAGGGCTTAATTTTGCAGTACCCAACCTCATTCCTGGAGTTCTAAATCATTGCCTAACCAAAATTGAATTTGGTAGTAGAAACGATTGATATTTTGATGAACTGCTGCACTTGGGGTGGTTGAAGTGTTAACTGTACAGGTTTATTGAATTTGGACGATTTTAGAATGATTCAGCTCATAACTTAATAATTATTTATATGAAAAAGGTTACCTGATAATATTTAATTAATGGTTGAGTAGAAAACCCGTAAATAGTCTGAGGTTCATGATTGCGCTAAGGTACGTATAGCTGAGCACTCCACACTCTATGCCCTCTATCTCAAAAACGGATCGGCGTATGAAAAAAGGTTATTTCATTGGATTCCGAGGTTGGCCCTTTTTGACTGGGATTGTATTAACAGTTTTGTTTCTGGCTACATTTTTTTCTAAATACAGTTGCTTAAAAATGGAAAAAGAAGACAAAAAACACTTTTTTCGATTTTTGTTCATTTCACATACATATTTTGTAATATTGTTTGAAATAGGGTTTCAGAATCTAGAAAAAAATGGCTCTTGGCTACAAATTGGAACAGCATATCCGTCCAAAGGCTTCCTCTTTCCTAGCTATTGCGGAAAGTGATAATTTTCCGCACACGACCGTAAGTATGGCCGCCATACACCATACTACCTATCGCAGCTTGTTTTGGCCATTTTTGAGTTTGACAGAATTTTTTCGTAAAATGGATAATTGCTGCGTAATTTGTGGTTACTCACGGCAAATTCATTATTATAAAGAAAATTGGTTATAGATAAGTGATAATCTGGAAATCTTGCTGGATCACTCTGGAATATTCGAGAAGCCACAAGAAGGTTGAGTGAAGTGGGACGGGCGGAGTTGGAAAAAAATTGTTCTAATGTGCAGTATGCACCAATTCTAAAGCCTTATTAAGTGAAATACTAGGTGGAATATGTGTTTACACAGAAAAGGCGTCATGCCGATTGGATCAGCTGGAATTGACAGTGTGTGTGAGTGGATCGGCATGACAGTTATATTTGTGTGGTGTATATGGACAAACTGCAGATTGGATCAAGCCTGCATCGTCATGCTGATTGGACGATAGGCAGTATGGCGAATGGCGGCCATTAGACATGCGTTTTAATGCGGAGTATACTTTTCGCATGTGTTAGAAGCAACATTATTCCTACGAGAGGGCGGAAAATGAAAATAATATCATTTAACTAGACATAGAATAACTATATACAACCTAACAAGTTTATTAGTTACCTTCTGGTTATTGATGTAATATTCAACAAAATACCTTTCGTGCGGTAAAGTAGTATTCAGCATGTGAAAGAGTATTAGAAGATATTAACTTTTGTATTCTATTATTATTTTTTCCATTTTACTGAAATTTTGTTGAATATTGCATCAAACTTATTACTTTGTGTCTAGTTATTTTATGTCTTATTAAAGGATCCATTTTCCATTTTCCGCCCTCTCGTAGAAAAAATATTGTTCCTATAGTATTTTCGGCACTAGTCAGAATAATAACTATTTTCAAGCAACTGACAAGAAATTTAAAACCGAAAATTCATATTATCACCACTCATGTGTCTATTAAATTCGTATTAATCAAAATAAATTTGTCAATATTCAGCCAGTTCTATTTTCAATATTTGGAAATAAAAAAAAACTAAAAATAACAGTCCTCCACTATATATTTTTTTCAAATTTTGTATACAATTGAAACGCATTTAATTCCAAGTTTTGTCTATTTAAAAAATTGGCTAAACATCAACAAATACTAAAAATGTATAATGAATGAAATAATGTCTAATACTGATATTGTTTATACCTTTTTAAATATTCTTATGGATGGCTATTTACATTTATGTAGCTTATGGTGAGATTTATAGTGTTAAATAATTAAATTGCATTTAAAATAAGATTCAAAAATATAAACAGAAACTCTTGATGGAAAACACCTCCAGGTGAAAAAATTGACAGTATTTTAAGATTTTTCAGTTTATTGAAGTTGATCTAAGTCTGGTAAAATGTTTTCTTACTGAATACGGTCCTGTCAGATACTATTTTTGGTGAGAAAAATGGATTATGAGCACTGTAGATATAGATATGAGGTATTTTTTTTAAATAGTTTGAGTCAGGAAAAATAAATACATTTTCGTGAAATTTTAGCTTAAACTATTAAAAAGGAACTAAAAATGTATTGTTTTAAACAAGTTTCGTTCAATTTGTTATATTTTAAATGCAATTTCAGATGTTCTACCGTTGCACTAAGAGTAAGAAAAATAGTTTGAAGAATTTTTTCTTTAAATAAGATTAAAATTTCAATATTTTATCATAATAATAAAAGATTTTCAAATAACTAGTCAATTATTGCATAGAAAATTACCTTAGAAGGCTCTAAGCAGGGGAATTCGTTCGTAATAAAATCCTTCCGTCACGAATGTTGAAAAGAACAGAAATTTCTCTACTCAAATTAAATTTTATTTCGTCAAAGTCCCCAAGGTTTAGAAAATCGAAAAAAACAAGCTATGAGAATTTGGTTTAAAATGTATTCAGTTGAATATTCAAAGTCGATTGCAACGCGTTATTTTGCTCAGGCTCCAATATTACTACAATATTTCGGTGAATATTGTACCCAAGCCTAAAGCAAAGAATACTCATATTATCGGTGAGAGACGCCACGTAGGAAAAAAAAGGTGAGCGGTCGTCGGAGCTTGCTTCTTATGCACAATAGAATGCGAGCTTGGGAAAACCATCAATAAAAATACGCGCAATAGGATGCAAGAACATCATTATCTTCACTTCTAAAAGGAATGTGCAACAAAACCATTTCTCGTCGATAGTCATTGAAATTATTGGCCATATTGTAATTGCGATGTCTTATGACCTTTTTCCAAATTTTAACAATTGTTGACCATTTTTGACAATTATTGATCATTTTCGACAGTTTTTCAAAAATGTTGACCATTTTAGACCATTTTTCCAAATTTTAACAATTATTGATCATTTTTGAGAGGTTCTGACAATAATTGACCATTTTTGACAATTTTCCAAAAACTTTGACCATTTTTCGAAAATTTTGACCATTTTCAACAATTATTGACCATTTTTGACAGTTTTTTATAGTTATTGAGCATTTTTTCAAAATGTTTGTCAATTTTTTCAAGTTTTAACAATTATTGACCATTTTTGATAATTTTATTAATAATTCTGACAGTTTTGAAAGTTATTGATCATTTTTGACAAATTTTTAAAAATGGTTACCATTTTAGACCATTTTTCCAAATTTTAAAAATTATTGACCATTTTTGACAGGTACTGACAATAATTGACCATTTTTGACAATTTTTCAAAAATGTTGACCTTTTTTCAAAAATTTTGACCATTTTTCAAAAATTTTGACAATTTTCAACAATTATTGACCATTTTTGACAGTTTTTTTATAATTATTGACTATTTTTTCAAAATTTTGACAATTTTTGACCATTTTTCAAAATTTTTACAATTATTGACCGTTTTCGACAGTTTCTGACAATAATTGACCATTTTTCAAAAATTTTGACAATTTTCAACAATTATTGACCATTTTTGACAGTTTTTTATAATTATTGACTATTTTTTCAAAATTTTGACAGCGGCACGCCTCTCTCTCTCTCTGCACTGAACGTACACTATGGCCTGCGTCTCTCTCTCTTTCTAATGAGTCATCGCGTGACGAACGCTTTTTCGTAACATTACACGTTTCTCGAGTTCACTAGCCTTCCCAAAAGTCCTATGTCGTGCAATAAGAAGCAAGCTTCAAAAAAAACAGCTACACTCCCGTTTAAATGTCCGACATGGGCATCCGCTAGTTTTTTTATGACAAAAATTGGGTTAGAAATGAAATTGTTTGAACCTAAAATTTTACGGAAAATTATATATACACTGACGATTTAAACATTGAGGTCACTTAAAAAGCTGCAAATATTTCATTGAAATTTTTTGGTTTTTTGGAATTTTCTGTTCTGTTCTGTTCTGTTCTCTCTGAAAGCTCCACTCCTCCAGTCGAAAATTTGGCACCTGGAAATTCAACGACTCATTCTTTCAATTGCTCGACGTTATCCCACTCTTGCAATAGCAAATCTCTCAGCTCCTATGGAGTTCCCAACTCATCCTAAACATGTTCCATGGGATTGATGTCTGGCCAATCGAATCCCCTAATTCTCACCTCATTCATCACTGCTGACGTAAGGTACATCATTTTTTTGCATGAAAATTCCATGCCCGCTCGTAGTGATCATGAAAGGCATAACATCATCTTCTAGAACTTCTACAATGTACCTGTGAGCTGTTATGGAGCACATTCTTGATCAAGTTCAACTCTGTACATGCTTGCGAAGACATTTTTACCCAAACCATAATCGTCAATACAAGATGGAGCTTATTTTTCTCCGAGTCTTCTCAATTATCGCCGACGCCTTTCTGGCCCAGTGAGACAAAAACGCAACTATTTTGAGGACAGTACTCTGCTCCATTCCGCAGGTAAAAGCCAATCTTGCAATTCAATGCCGGCGTTCCAATCGTAGACCGGTAATTATCCTTCTACAAAACAATCCAGCTGCATGAAGCCTTCTTCTAACGATCCTCTTTCTAACATTTAGATCACTCCCTTGCTGACAGCATCTTTTTTGGTGGTGGCTTATTTTCGTCCGGATTCTGGTCTTCTGTGACCTCAATTTTTTGCTCGCCAGTGTATATGTGTCCAAATACAACAGATACTGAATGTCAAAGGAACGTTCCAAGAATAAAAATTCCCACTCTATTTTCATGTATCATTAAACCTTGGTTTGAAAAAAAAGTATGATTAATCTAGACAAAGGAGTATTACAACTAGTTTCGGTAAACAATTACCATCATCAGGTTACGAATACAAAAAAGACATAGATTATATCCTGATGATGGTAATTGTTCACCGAAACTAGCTGCAATGGAGGTTAATTATACTTTGTGGTCTGAATTTGAGTTTTATTGAACCTTTTTTCTAATTCTAACTACATTTGAGATATGGATGAACCCCTAGAGTTTAATACCTAATTTTTATTGTTAAAAGGAATGAGTACGCCTATGCTGCTATTACTTGAATATTACGACTGGGATTCCACATTGATCATTCCATGTTGACTCTATTCTTTTTATTTTATCGTGAAACAAAGGAGGAGCTTCGGATTATAACGGCTTTGATAGTGGGAAAGTGTTGTATTAAAATTGACGTTGATTTCAATTGAAATTATTAAATTTCACATTAAAGTGGCGCAGTCATTCTGACGATCCTGTATGAAATAAGTTATGACTTAATATTATAATTTTTGTATTCTTAGTTGAACGGTGAACTTTTTAAACAATTTATGCAATAGTTTAGATGCTAATCTACCCGAATATGCCTTAATAAGTATATTCTATAAAATGTAAAAGTGAATTAATTCTAATAATAAATTCCGTTTCACATTGCAAAAAATATTATTACATTTTTTACAAATGCACACACGATATCTTCACGAATTCATTTCGCAATATTTCGTATACAATTAGATAATTTATTTTCTTCTATTAACTATTTGTATTCGAAAGAACGTTTGATGATTTTTCAAAGACCGCGTATTATAATAAAATCTAAATAATATGCTAGCCGATAGATTCCTAACAATTCGGCGTGTATTGCCTATATATATATACGATTTAAAAAGATATTTTGTTTATCCTATAATTGTATGCGATGAATTTGTCGAGATGATTTTAATGGTGTTCATGGAATGACGTATAATATTTGAAATTTAACTCTTGGTCGAAACACACCCATCATCACCTCATAGGAAAAGCGACTGATCATCACCAGCAGATTTTATTTCTTATGTGTATTTGAATACCTAACAACATCAGCACAGCACCGACAAGGCACGTCAACGCCTCAACCACAAACACTTTTCTCAGAGAGAATATTTTGCGGACGGCGTGCCAATACAATATCTCTGACTATATATAGTGAAGCCTATAGTCGGGTATCGCGGAGATGCTGATCCCGTGTAGATGCGTTAAGTGAGTCCATACACAACCGTCGAGTTGAACACTCGACGGTTCTGTGACGAAGCTTGTCAGGTGCTGTGCTGATAAACCACAGAGATCTGACTCGTCAACAACTATTTCAATTTATCCTCTTACTTTACCTTTACAGGGTGTTACAGTAGAAAAGGGAAATACTTGAACGGCGAATAGTGGTCTATTTATTGGGTATCCCGATCTTTGTGAACGAGATACAGAGTGTTGATTTTGGTCATTTTTGCTCAAAACTAAAGGTTGAGGAAGTATGGAAGCCGAAAATTTGAAAAAATAAAAAATGGACAGACCAAGAAAAGTTTTAGCTGGATTACTGGATAAAAGGGGAAAAAGGTGGATCCAAGCAAATAATAGGGAATAATGGAGAAAATTCGTGAAGGAAGAGTAACTTTAACACTACACCACTCAGTGGTTGTGGTTTTGTGTGCTCTCCACAAATGCAGATTTCCAAAATTTCAATCCACAGACTCAATCGCTTTAAATTTTTGTTTACTAATCCTAACTTGGATTTTTTTCAATTCGGCAAAAGATATACAGAGTGATCCAAGAAATGAACAGAATCGACAAAAAACCCTGTATCTCGGAAACAAAGATCATAGGACCCCATAAATCGAGTGTTTATAGTATTTTAGTAGCAAGCAATGTAAAATGCTGAAATTTAGAATTAAAATGATTCGTTGGTACTGCACCTGGTGGATGTTGGGAGAATATGGCTCCTCTGCAACACCCAGTGTTCAAAATTAAAAGTAAAACACTATACGTCACTCCATAGGTTATGGTGTTTTTCAGCTTCACATTATTCAGTTTTTTTCTTTCCAATTCTTACTTACAACGTAGCTTCGTTTTCCTGGAAGCGCGAGTTTACACTATAGGAAAGTGTGCTCAGTTTTATATTAATTCAAGCCAACATTAACTTCTAGCAAAGAGAGGTGTCGAAATATACTTTTGAGAAACGGAACCTTTTTGTGGTATCAGTACCAATATTGGAAGAAATAGGTAAAACCGAAAAAGCGAGAAGATCTGACCATTGAAAAGATCTATTAGAGCTAAGACAAAGCAAATTATAGGTCAAATAGGTTTGAGTAAAATTGAGCGTACGTCGTTTTCAGTCATAAATTTTTTTTTCTAACGTTATCTGAAAAACACCAACGAGATGAAGCGTGATTCGTAATAAAAAGGCTTTTATTGAGTGAAGCTACCACTATAAATAATACAATCAAAATGAAAAAATGTCATTATATTGACTTAACCTCAAAGTCTACTGCCGAATGAGTAAACATATTTCGAAATTGATTCTATATTGGAATTTTTTTTCTTTGCTATAACTAAAATTACCTAAAAGCAGTGGCGGCGAATTTAAAGCAAATATATAATATTTTATACAGTGCGGTTCATAAATATTGAATTTGCAGTTTTATGATTTCATTTATTTATAGACCACCCTGTAAAAACAACATTTTCGGAAATTATTAAAACGAATTCAAAATTGAGATTTTTATAACAAGTTCAATTGTGATATTATTATTATTATTATTATAAAAAATGAAGTTGAATAAATTTCAAGGCATTGGATTTTATTTGAAACTCAGAACTTCCCCTATCATAAAATATGTATTTGAACAATAGGAACTTTAAATGTCTAATAAAAGTCAGTATAATTTTTAGAATTTACAATAAAAAGTTATATATATGTAGGTCAAACTCGGGAACTCCCAATAAACGATATTATGAAAGTTTAAGTAATCATCTAGTAAGTTCAATGAAGATCAAGAGGAGAGCGGTACATCAAACGACACGTTTTAACTAAAAAAGTGAGCATGCGCGAACATTTGTCCATTATATTTGCTCGTGTTCGTTCGATATCTAGACGTTTCGTCCAAACCAAAGGGAATATTCAGGTTAGCAGTTGATCCATTCATTGAACAGGATAAGTTATTGTTAGTACTGGTGAAAAAAAATTTTTGGCAAACCAGCTTCATTCAAAACCAGACACATGTATAGTGATAGTAGTTCATTCTGAATACAATGAAGATTACGTGAATTTACTTTTAATTCATGCTGAATCTGGCAGAGTTATTACTAGAGCATGTGCTTTATTTGCTACAAGATATCCTGATAGACCACGACCCACGATTGCAGGTAATGAAATGGTGGACCAGTTAGCTAAAGAAGACTCTAAAGGAGACTTCATAGGTCCGGAACCGTTTTTTGGAATCACAAAAGATTGCATAAGAAGGGAAATCGGGAACTGGCTAGATAGGGAACACCAAATAAAATGGAGGGTGATACAAGAGTACCTTCATACAAAGAATTTACTGAACAAGGTAGACAAGGAACTCTCAACCAGGCTACTGAAACTGGGTAAGAGCTATTTGAAGACAGTTACCGACCTGGTGACTGGACACTGCACCTTGAGGAAACATCTGTACAATATGGGAACCTATGTGCAGAAAAAGCATATATTCTGCTTCTGCGAGAACTTACAAGAGCTTAGACGGAAGCACTTTGGAGAGGAATTAATACAACCATCACAACTACTGAAAATCCCTCCAGTCAATCTAGTGGTCTTTATAGAAGAAACGAAGCTTCTGGAATGGAAGTAGATAACATGGCAAATGGTACAAAGATTCAGTTCAAGTGCCTGGGCTGATGAGCACAACCCAAATATATTAATGAAAGGAATGACCCACTCGTCATACCGTGGAGAGAATACTTGAAAAATTAACTTAATTTGGTAGTTTTCAACCAAATTTAGAAAACTATGATTATTCACGATGGATCTCCTCCTTATTGTTCTAGAATGGTAAACCAATTTTCAGTTGAAACGTTTCAAGATAGGTGGATCGCCAATAATGGTCCTTCGCGGTGGTCTCCTCGATCACCAGACATAACACTTTCAGATTTTTCTATATGGGGCTACATAAAAAATGAAGTATGTTCCCATCCTCTTACAACAGAGGAAGATCGTGAACTCGTGAATTCGCAATGCATTCATTTGCAGGAATGTCAAAATATTTTCTATGAATCCAATTCCATATATACCAATTTTCATAAAAATCGTGTAGGTGGTTTCCAGTATTATATATACCGGGTGATCCATTAGTCCAATATCTTGTAAATCCTCACAGATAAATGAATAACATTTTGAACGATTGTAGCCAGCCTAACAGCTCACATTTTAAAACTAGTCGCAATTGTATACAGTACGTTCGGATCAATGGTACATTTTTTTAAATGGAACACCCTGTATTTTACTTCAAATTTGAATTCTGAAGAGTAAGCTTGTCGTGGCACATCCTGTATATAAAATGTATTTTATTTATTCCATTTTCACGAATATCTCTGTATTATGTTTATTTGCTCCCACATTTTCCACTAAAATTTCATTTGTTTCCAAATCTAGCTGTCGAAAGAAAAAGTTGAGCGGTACAGATTTTTTTTTCGAGACAGACAACCACCCATAGATTTATCACTTCCAATTTGTGGTTCTGTCATATTCACACCACCAATTTCAAATTTCCATCCTGGAATTGATACAAACGTTATATCTTTACAGAAAAAAAAGTTTGCAGCAGATACGGATTCAACTGTTACAAATTTATCACAGAATCGTTTTTAAAAATATTTTTTCAGGATTTAGAACGTGTCGTCATAAAATACAACATAATACAGATATAAACGTTTTTAACAATATATGCCTTATGTCGAGTCGACTCTGTTTCGAAAGCTTATCCTCTTTCTTCCCTACACCAAATGGTAATGATTGAGCCCCTCCCTTCAAATTACTTTATGGCACAGCCATGCTCATATGACGCCGATAAATTTTTGGTCCAGCAAATAGTATCGCTTTTCATAGAGCTGTAAAATTCTACAGAGCCGTTGCAGATGGAAAGCCGTAATTATCCAGTTTACTCATAAATTTACATGTTCAAGTAGTTTTTTAGCATCAAGTTAATTGTTGACTACAACATTGTTGAAAAGTTGTACTCATGAAAATACTACTCATGCTGTTATCATATGTAGGTACATAAATAATCATCATCAAGCCGTTAAATCCATGCGGATTATGTCTTTTAATCCATTATTTGAGGTGGACCAGTCCTCCTAGTTTCCTCGTTTTATAATCTGTTGTTAGTCCTCCTTATCTTTCTACACTCAATCCTATCCTTATACGCATCTTTCCACTCCTTCATTCGCATTGCCTTTGCATGTTCCTCTATAGCATCTTTCCATTGTTTCGTCCGTCTTCCTCTCTTTATAGGTCTTGCAGTTTGTTGTATTCCTTCATTATCTTCTCCATTTTTGAGTTTTCCTAATCCTTCCAGTATTTCAATTTAATTTAGAATCAACCAAACATGCTAATATGCAAAAAAATGAAGGTAAAAAAACAGTTTAACATATTGAAAAAAAAACATTACACGGGAAGCGAGTTGCTAAATAACAATTTCCCTGAGTCGGAAGAAACCCACGCGCTAGGAAAACAAACCTGATTTAGCGATTCTGCGGAAAGGGGGTAGACCAATCAGGAAGTAATATGTGAACCAGAGTAAAAAAGCTGACTTTGGAAAAATGCAAAAAGCCAGGGGAACAAGGGAAAATTGGAAGGCAGTTGAACGGAAGTCGCGGTTGCATCTGGTTGCGAGTTCGGGTTCGCGGATAGCGGGTTTTTTTGGGTTCTCTGAGTGTTTAATTAATTTTTATATTTGAAAGTAGTGTGTGAACTTAGAAAAAGTTCTTGTCAAATTTTAAAGTAAATTCTCAAGGGAGCGTCTACTGAAAGCGCTCTGCAGTGTTTCTCGATAACAGTTACATCATTTTTTTTCCTTCTTGTGTTTGGTTCTGTTCATTTACCTATAAAATTGTTTTAGCTTGTCTTTCCATATATCATCTATTATTCTGGGATTGTGCTTAATCTTTCCATTGTGTCCTTCATTATTCTTTTTTTTTATAGAATTTTTTATCCTGTTTTCATGTCAGTTCAGCCCTGTTCCTAATAATGGATAAACCTTTATCAAATGTTGCTATGGGACGACTATGTTAACATCTTTCGTCGAGAATGATCAAGGCCAAACAATAAATTCCATCCAAAATCCTTAGTTCAATCAAAACGGTGAAATTGGGAACTTTCATAATGGAGAGAACGATTCTAGTTTTTTTTTCGTACATAATAGAAGCCGGCGCTGTCTTCAACTCCTCCTCATTTCTCTTTTCTTCCATGGTTGTTGGTATAATTAATGATGAATAATAACAATAAGGACGCACTGTCTTCTGACGTTGGGAATTTTTTGTATATAAAGTATGTTTCATTATTGTTATGTTGATAGTTGTCAATAGCACAATAGTATATTGAGTCACAAGGGCAGAAAATGAGACTATTAGATGCACGAGCGAGCGTAGCGAAGCGAGGGCAGCCGATAGTTAAGGGAAGCTAGAGCGTCTCCTGCATGTGTGACACACAACTGTTTTTCGCCTACCGAATAAACAAAAAAATTGGAAAATATATGTGGATTGACATGCACTGACGTTTAATTGAAAAATCATTTTTGTTGTCGTAAGTACAACTATTTAATTTTTACTTTTATCAAATGTATTCACAATTTTGTTAGTTAGTGATTATCTTTAATTACACAAAATGATGTTGATATACAGTATTCGCCAGCTAACTTGATGTCCCAGAAATTACCAGCTAAGAGAGACAGAGTAATAGTGCCCTGCCTTCTCGGCTGCTATTGGTGGTAAAATTTTGTCAAACGCCAATTGCATCGAACCTTATCAGGTGTTAAGATTTTCAGTAGCGTAGCCTCACACTGTTATTGTTTCTGCTTTGTACAATAAAGTGTTTGTAAAAATGTCAGCCGTTAATGAAGAAAATCGTAAATATACTGAAGGACAAACTCGTCAAGTGATAAATAGAGTGTTTAATTATTTTAAGACATTAAAAAGTGATGAAGGTTTTTTAGTTAAACACTAGCTTTCAACCTAACCTAGAAAAAAATTTTCAAACACGTCAGAAATGGTAAAAACCAAACATTAAATATATTGAATATTTTGCACACTTAGAAAATTTTTTACTAATAATTATTCTTAAAAATATACCTAGCTTAAATAATTTCCCATTATCTTGTGTTTCTTTTATTCTCATTACTACCTGGAAGAAATTATTTAGTTTTTAACAAATTTTAATTATAGTCCGTCCGGAAATATAAGATCCTAACTTTATAATCTTCAATTAAATAAATAACATGTTATTGTAATGGGTACCTTATTGTTAAAATATTATTTATGTAGTCAGAATTCAGGTATAAAGCAGATCCGTTTCTATTAAAATCAATATACCAATAATTATAACAAAGAATTAAATATTATTTATTAAGTTAGGATCACATATTTCCGGACGGACTTTACTTTATTAATTGTACAAGTTGTGTTAATTTGTAACAGAAAGCGTATCCTCAGAACTTGCACGGCACTGTTTACAGTTATCGGATGGGCGGCGTCAATAGCTCCCTAGAAAGCATTTAGGACATCAAGTTAGCTGGCGAATAATGTACCCATATATACACTGGTTCACAAGAACCATTCCAAAAGGGACACTTCTAAGAAACTTGGTTCTATTCAATTGCTGAGCGGAGTTTTCAAAATACTGAGGTAGAGGCACTAGATATCCTCCTCAGTGTGCACTCTCCAGGTTCAGTAAAGATAAATTTTAGCTATGACAACGGGTCGGCTGCCACCAAAGAGGACTAGATACTAACGAATGAGATCTTCAGACCCCATCTCATCAGATGGGCTGTAAACTCCAAGGACCAAATGCTATATTCCCCAAGCTCGTGCAAGAGGGAATAGGCATTATAATGGGTCCTTTAGTTCTGATAATATAGCCATGGATAGAGTCGGAGGTGGTGTTTATTACCAAACCAGGAAAAGAAACGTACCGACCGATTAGTGTGAAATTATTCATGGTCAAAACCAAAAATGAAACAAATGTAGTTGCAAGGAGTGCTTAAGAGCATCCCTCTACATACACTACAATAGGTTTATCAAGCAGGGAAATAAGGAGAAGCTGCCCTACATAATTTTGTCTCAGGTCTCCAAAAGAATCTGAATTATAAAGAAGTAGCCGTTGCAGCATTTCTAAACCTCGAAGGTGCTTTAGACAATATAACGATGTCACCGGTAAACACATACCTTAAAAAAAAGGGGTAAAAAGCACCTCATGTAGATGGATCGGATCCATGCTTGAGCTTATGAGAATAACGGCACATATGCATGACATCGTTAGGACAACTAACGCAAGGTGAAGTACTTTTACCACTTATCTATTCGCCCTAGAACTTTCGGTGCTAAGCTCCTGGACACTATATGGATCCGTGGATCCTGTATATTAGACTATGTTAATCGCCTCCGAATTTTCTGAGTGATCCTCTTTTATTGCATTCAAATACTAACCTAAAAGTTTTCAGTCTACTCAAAACCAACAATTGATTAGCTGCTTGCCAGATTTTCATAGTTTGGTAACTCGATATTGATTAATTTTGTTTGAAATCAAACATGTAATACACTTAGCAGTATAAAAAAGTATAAGTGGATAAACATGTCTTTAAAACACACGCGATTTTTCGATCACGACGGCACATCCCGCAATTTCTCATCAAATATCAATTGTTGTCACTGCAGTGCTTAAAAATGAAATCTAGTATCCATTTTGCAGAATCGCATTTAATACCGCAAACATTTAATGATGCATATAGAAAATAATATGACAAGTTCATCAAATGAATGGAAGAGCAAAAGGTAACAGATATAAATGAACGAGCTGTGCTTGCTTACGTTCAGAAAATCTCAGAGCAGTACAAGGCGTCGAAATTACAATGTTTGTTGAGGATAAAAGAAGGAGTCGATATAAAGTCATATGTGTAAGTGCATTCATGGAGATAATTCGTAAGAATGACGTAGCCAAGAAGGCATAAATGTATTAAATGAAGATGATTTACGGAAGTTTTTCATAGATGCATACGGACATTACGGAGAAGACGTGGAATAAGAAGATAAATCGAAATTTGGAAAGCGAAAATATGATCGTGGGCATCAAGTTGATGATACTTAGGTGTTTTGGTGGATACTAGAGGGGATCTGGTAAGATCTTTATTGTTGTTGTTGAAGATCGGACATCAGAAACGTTGTTGGAGTATATTAAGAAACACATAGCTGCTGGAACAACGATATACTTGGACTACTGGAAGGGTTACTCTGGACTTGCTGAACATTCCAAATATCTGCACCTCTAATTGAAACACTCACTCCATTTTAAGGATCTGGAAAAAGAGGTTCATACAAGGGCCATCGAGTCTTCCTGGTTGATATATCTGGACTAATCTTAATTTAACGTAACACTTCACATTCTGTTTTGCTTTAAAGGCAGCTGGACCTTTCAGTAGTAAAAAGAAAATCTTACTTGAGGGATATCTTGCGCGCTAAATTTTTTTGAAGATGGTCAAGGAACTAGAAAGATCCGCTAGTCCTCTTTTTTTGCTGGCACGCAATCTTTACGATCCAACAGCATTTGCTGGATCCAGAAACGTTGATGAACCTGAATCGGAGGAAGGAGAAGACATGAAAGAGGAACTGGACTTCGAATTCAAATAGATTGATAGGACATTTTTTTAAATTAGTGTAGAAAAAAAGTTCCACCAAAATCTGGAGACCTCTTTATTCTGCAATTTTTCCAAATGTTTGAATGAAGGTTTTGCATTTTCTAGTAATGTTTCATTCGACGTAACTAGGTTCTTCTGTCAGATCCATAATAAAAAAATTGTGCTTTAAAAGAGAAAATGGGGCGACAGTGTAAAATAATAATAATAATTATTATGATTCATAAAGAACATTATTTTGCGTTATCCCGAAATTAATATTTTCCAAAAATGTCGCTAGCTTTCAAACAGTCTATGTTATTCGTGTACATCGGTGAAATGACAAAAAAATGTGCTAGGAAGACTGACTATATATAGAAAACGATTTAGAATATCTTTTAGGAATATGCACAAATGGCACCTCCTAGTTCCTTAATATGTTCCCAAGAATAGCATGCACCAAAGGATTGACCACTAATCTATTCCATATTATCCTTAAAATTAGATCCTATCCTACATTTTACAAATTCAAAACATGATTTCAAACGTTTTGTAAAGAGTTTGCTTGCGTTATATCTATTTTTTGTGTGAATTTTTGAGGTGACAAAAACTTAAATTATTTAAATAAAACAGAGTATTGAGTCAAAAAATAGTGAAAAGATAAAGAAGAGTTAAATATCTGGAAGCCAAGTATCGTTAGGTCTGTGATAGAGTCATAATTTTGAACATTTATTTTATTTTTATAATAAACGAGATTCACTATTTCCATTTTTTTTTCAAGTCAAAAATTCCTCAATGAATCCCATCCAGTATATTTAATAACACAAACAAACCAGTTTATAAATAAATAAATCCATAATCAGTGTCCTCAGCAACTTTAAAATCGAATCCTACAAGTTTGATATAAAAAATCGAAAGCAAGTGAGTAGTGCACAATTAGATTTTGAGCAATCCTTTGAGAAGTTACTATCCTTTCATGTACCCCCTAATGATTATACCCCAGTTGTTTTTACCCCTACCACAGCTGACGTCGTTAATCTCAGTGTGCCATGATGATGACAAAGAGAAGCGCGCTGGCTGAGATTACAGAGCTCAGCAGCAGCGATTGGGATGATGTAGTCGGTGCGGAGTTACAGGCATCTTCGTTGCAACAGTAAGTCATTGAGTGCCAGTTTTCTGAAACAAAAAATACATTTATTAACATTGCGTTTAAGAAAATTTGAGACTTTTGTGGATTGTCGTAGATATTTTCTAAACATTTTTACAGTAATTAGTTCTAATTTGTCCTTCTAAATTAGATTTCAAATTTTCTTGTTGTTCTAAATTAGTTATTGAACTTTCTTGTTGTTGTTCTAAATTAGTTATTAAACTTTTTCTTGTTCAGTTCTAATTTGGCTTTCTAAATTAGATTTTAAATTTTCTCGTTGTTCTAAATTAGATATTGAACTTTCTTGTTGTTGTTCTAAATTAGTTATTAAACTTTTTCTTGTTCAGTTCTAATTTGTCTTTCTAAATTGGATTTTAAATTTTCTTGTTGTTCTAAATTAGATATTGAACTTTCTTGTTGTTGTTCTAAATTAGTTATTAAACTTTCTTGTTCAGTTCTAATTTGTCTTTCTAAATTAGATTTCAAATTTTCTTGTTGTTCTAAATTAGATATTGAACTTTCTTGTTGTTGTTCTAAATTAGTTTTTAAACTTTTTCTTGTTCAGTTCTAATTTGGCTTTCTAAATTAGATTTGAAATTTTCTTGTTGTGCTAAATTAGATATTGAACTTTCTTGTTGTTGTTCTAAATTAGTTATTAAACTTTCTTGTTCATTTCTAATTTGTCTTTCTGAATTAGATTTTAAATTTTCTTGTTGTTCTAAATTAAATATTGAACTTTCTCGTTGTTGTTCTAAATTAGTTAGTAAACTTTCTTGTTCAGTTCTAATTTGTCTTTCTAAATTAGATTTCAAATTTTCTTGTTGTTCTAAATTAGATATTGAACTTTCTTGTTGTTGTTCTAAATTAGTTAGTAAACTTTCTTGTTCAGTTCTAATTTGTCTTTCTAAATTGGATTTTAAATTTTCTTGTTGTTCTAAATTAGATATTGAACTTTCTTGTTGTTGTTCTAAATTAGTTATTAAACTTTCTTGTTCAGTTCTAATTTGTCTTTCTAAATTGGATTTTAAATTTTCTTGTTGTTCTAAATTAGATATTGAACTTTCTTGTTGTTTTTCTAAATTAGTTATTAAACTTTTTCTTGTTCAGTTCTAATTTGTCTTTCTAAATTAGATTTTAAATTTTCTCGTTGTTCTAAATTAAATATTGAACTTTCTTGTTGTTGTTCTAAATTAGTTATTAAACTTTCTTGTTCAGTTCTAATTTGTCTTTCTAAATTAGATTTCAAATTTTTTTGTTGTTCTAAATTAGATATTGAACTTTCTTGTTGTTGTTCTAAATTAGTTATTAAACTTTTTCTTGTTCAGTTCTAATTTGTCTTTCTAAATTAGATTTTAAATTTTCTCGTTGTTCTAAATTAGATATTGAACTTTCTTGTTGTTGTTCTAAATTAGTTATTAAACTTTTTCTTGTTCAGCTCTAATTTGTCTTTCTAAATTAGATTTCAAATTTTCTTGTTGTTCTAAATTAGATATTGAACTTTCTTGTTGTTGTTCTAAATTAGTTAATAAACTTTTTCTTGTTCAGTTCTAATTTGGCTTTCTAAATTAGATTTGAAATTTTCTTGTTGTGCTAAATTAGATATTGAACTTTCTTGTTGTTGTTCTAAATTAGTTATTAAACTTTCTTGTTCAGTTCTAATTTGTCTTTCTAAATTAGATTTTAAATTTTCTTGTTGTTCTAAATTAAATCTTGAACTTTCTCGTTGTTCTAAATTAGTTATTAAACTCTCTTGTTCAGTTCTAATTTGTCTTTCTAAATTAGATTTCAAATTTTCTTGTTGTTCTAAATTAGATATTGAACTTTCTTGTTGTTGTTCTAAATTAGTTAGTAAACTTTCTTGTTCAGTTCTAATTTGTCTTTCTAAATTGGATTTTAAATTTTCTTGTTGTTCTAAATTAGATATTGAACTTTCTTGTTGTTGTTCTAAATTAGTTATTAATTTTTCTTGTTCAGTTCTAATTTGTCTTTCTAAATTGGATTTTAAATTTTCTTGTTGTTCTAAATTAGATATTGAACTTTCTTGTTGTTTTTCTAAATTAGTTATTAAACTTTTTCTTGTTCAGTTCTAATTTGTCTTTCTAAATTAGATTTTAAATTTTCTCGTTGTTCTAAATTAAATATTGAACTTTCTTGTTGTTGTTCTAAATTAGTTATTAAACTTTCTTGTTCAGTTCTAATTTGTCTTTCTAAATTAGATTTCAAATTTTTTTGTTGTTCTAAATTAGATATTGAACTTTCTTGTTGTTGTTCTAAATTAGTTATTAAACTTTTTCTTGTTCAGTTCTAATTTGTCTTTCTAAATTAGATTTTAAATTTTCTCGTTGTTCTAAATTAGATATTGAACTTTCTTGTTGTTGTTCTAAATTAGTTATTAAACTTTTTCTTGTTCAGCTCTAATTTGTCTTTCTAAATTAGATTTCAAATTTTCTTGTTGTTCTAAATTAGATATTGAACTTTCTTGTTGTTGTTCTAAATTAGTTTTTAAACTTTTTCTTGTTCAGTTCTAATTTGGCTTTCTAAATTAGATTTGAAATTTTCTTGTTGTGCTAAATTAGATATTGAACTTTCTTGTTGTTGTTCTAAATTAGTTATTAAACTTTCTTGTTCAGTTCTAATTTGTCTTTCTAAATTAGATTTTAAATTTTCTTGTTGTTCTAAATTAAATATTGAACTTTCTCTTTGTTCTAAATTAGTTATTAAACTTTCTTGTTCAGTTCTAATTTGTCTTTCTAAATTAGATTTCAAATTTTCTTGTTGTTCTAAATTAGATATTGAACTTTCTTGTCGTTGTTCTAAATTAGTTATTGAACTTTTTCTAGTTCAGTTCTAATTTGGCTTTCTAAATTAGATTTCAAATTTTCTTGTTGTGCTAAATTAGATATTGAACTTTCTTGTTGTTGTTCTAAATTAGTTATTAAACTTTCTTGTTCAGTTCTAATTTGTCTTTCTAAATTAGATTTTAAATTTTCTTGTTGTTCTAAATTAAATATTGAACTTTCTCTTTGTTCTAAATTAGTTATTAAACTTTCTTGTTCAGTTCTAATTTGTCTTTCTAAATTAGATTTCAAATTTTCTTGTTGTTCTAAATTAGATATTGAGCTTTCTTGTTGTTGTTCTAAATTAGTTTTTAAACTTTTTCTTGTTCAGTTCTAATTTGGCTTTCTAAATTAGATTTGAAATTTTCTTGTTGTGCTAAATTAGATATTGAACTTTCTTGTTGTTGTTCTAAATTAGTTATTAAACTTTCTTGTTCAGTTCTAATTTGTCTTTCTAAATTAGATTTTAAATTTTCTTGTTGTTCTAAATTAAATATTGAACTTTCTCTTTGTTCTAAATTAGTTATTAAACTTTCTTGTTCAGTTCTAATTTGTCTTTCTAAATTAGATTTCAAATTTTCTTGTTGTTCTAAATTAGATATTGAACTTTCTTGTTGTTGTTCTGAATTAGTTATTAAACTTTTTCTTGTTCAGTTCTAATTTGGCTTTCTAAATTAGATTTGAAATTTTCTTGTTGTGCTAAATTAGATATTGAACTTTCTTGTTGTTGTTCTAAATTAGTTATTAAACTTTCTTGTTCAGTTCTAATTTGTCTTTCTAAATTAGATTTTAAATTTTCTTGTTGTTCTAAATTAAATATTGAACTTTCTCGTTGTTCTAAATTAGTTATTAAACTTTCTTGTTCAGTTCTAATTTGTCTTTCTAAATTAGATTTCAAATTTTCTTGTTGTTCTAAATTAGATATTGAACTTTCTTGTTGTTGTTCTAAATTAGTTAGTAAACTTTCTTGTTCAGTTCTAATTTGTCTTTCTAAATTGAATTTTAAATTTTCTTGTTGTTCTAAATTAGATATTGAACTTTCTTGTTGTTGTTCTAAATTAGTTATTAAACTTTCTTGTTCAGTTCTAATTTGTCTTTCTAAATTGGATTTTAAATTTTCTTGTTGTTCTAAATTAGATATTGAACTTTCTTGTTGTTTTTATAAATTAGTTATTAATCTTTTTCTTGTTCAGTTCTAATTTGTCTTTCTAAATTAGATTTGAAATTTTCTCGTTGTTCTAAATTAAATATTGAACTTTCTTGTTGTTGTTCTAAATTAGTTATTAAACTTTCTTGTTCAGTTCTAATTTGTCTTTCTAAATTAGATTTCAAATTTTTTTGTTGTTCTAAATTAGATATTGAACTTTCTTGTTGTTGTTCTAAATTAGTTATTAAACTTTTTCTTGTTCAGTTCTAATTTGTCTTTCTAAATTAGATTTTAAATTTTCTCGTTTTTCTAAATTAGATATTGAACTTTCTTGTTGTTGTTCTAAATTAGTTATTAAACTTTTTCTTGTTCAGTTCTAATTTGTCTTTCTAAATTAGATTTTAAATTTTCTCGTTGTTCTAAATTAGATATTGAACTTTCTTGTTGTTGTTCTAAATTAGTTATTAAACTTTTTCTTGTTCAGTTCTAATTTGTCTTTCTAAATTGGATTTTAAATTTTCTTGTTGTTCTAAATTAGATATTGAACTTTCTTGTTGTTGTTCTAAATTAGTTATTAAACTTTCTTGTTCAGTTCTAATTTGTCTTTCTAAATTAGATTTCAAATTTTCTTGTTGTTCTAAATTAGATATTGAACTTTCTTGTTGTTGTTCTAAATTTGTTATTAAACTTTTTCTTGTTCAGTTCTAATTTGTCTTTCTAAATTAGATTTTTAAATTTTCTCGTTGTTCTAAATTAGATATTGAACTTTCTTGTTGTTCTAAATTAGTTAGTAAACTTTCTTGTTCAGTTCTAATTTGTCTTTCTAAATTGGATTTTAAATTTTCTTGTTGTTCTAAATTAGATATTGAACTTTCTTGTTGTTGTTCTAAATTAGTTATTAAACTTTCTTGTTCAGTTTTAATTTGTCTTTCTAAATTAGATTTTAAATTTTCTCGTTGTTCTAAATTAGATATTGAACTTTCTTGTTGTTGTTCTAAATTAGTTATTAAACTTTCTTGTTCAGTTCTAATTTGTCTTTCTAAATTAGATTTCAAATTTTCTTGTTGTTCTTAATTAGATATTGAACTTTCTATAGATGTCGAAGAATAAAAATATATGATTCTACGCTTCACAACTAGTTTTGAAAAATATTTTTCAAAAACAGTGACCGTTCAACGAAGAAGAAACAACTACTTCCCGGGCTACATGCCCCGACAGATATTGAATTACACTTCTAAGTCAAACGGGGTTGGTAAATCTACAAGATTTAAACCAACCATTCTGGTTTGCAACTAGAAGGGATAACACAACTTGTAGACCGGTTTCGGCGTATTGCGCCTCATCAGTACAAGGTATATGTTATCGTCCGAGAGTTAATCTCGGACTGAAATGTGACTATAATCAACAACGGTACATATTGTCCAGTTACGGAAATATTTTTGTTGCGAAAATAGCGACATCTCACCTCTAAGTCACAAACCAAAATTCGAATGAGACAACAAACCACAGGAAACTGTATTAATTCATTGAACTTTCTTGTTGTTCCAAATTAGTCATTAAACTTTTTCTTGTTCAGTTCTAATTTGTCTTTCTAAATTAGATTTCACATTTTCTTGTTGTTCTAAACTACCAAAAGTGTTTTAAAAAAGTTTGTTGAAAACAAGGTAGGTATTAGAGGCGAATAAAACAACGAACTATAGGAAAATATTGTTCTTTATAAAATACATAATATTAGTCTTTTCGAGAATTTATAAACTTAAAAATGGATCTAAGATCAAATAAAGGACTAAACACATTTGCAAATGCGTCCAAAAAACAAGCCAATTAATATTATATAAACTTAAGTCAATATCAAAACAAAAATATCCCCTGGAAGAAGTTGGTTTCTCTAATTTCTTGACAACATCCATTTCTTTCACATATGATGTGTCCTCAACACTGGGATAGACAAATCCATTTTTCTTTCTTCTCAGATACTTCACTACAAACCCATCATCATCTATTTCTATAACGAATCCAACATAATGTTTAACAGTTTTTTTAGTCGGGAACGCTACAATCACAAGGAGGTTTTTTTCTGGTTGATGAGTGAAATAAGAGGCAGGTCATCTTCTTCAGTTGCATCTTCCAAAACCTCCGAACTGTTGTTTCTATCTTCATCCTCCAAAAAACTTTCGGTTACATTCACGTCTTCCAGATTTGCCTGGCTCACAGATGAAGATGGTGCGTTTTCTTTATTTGAATCATCACTATCTTCCAAGTTGTTACTATGCCTCAAAAAGTCATCAGTTCCCACTGATTTGCCAGGTTCTACCCTTAAATTTTTTTTCCTTCTTGGAACTGTAGATGCAGATGGCGATCTGGTCTCTTTCAAGTTTGGCTTAAGTTTTCTTTAGTTCGTTGAATAGGGAGTCTTTTTAAGACTTCATTTCTGTTAAATGGAATGATCCCCGTAGCCCCGTAGGAGGGAGATTGTAGGGGTGAGAAGAAGGTGTTCGAGCTGATGAGTTTGCTGTTTGGGGAAGTGGGGAGCGGGGACAGCATTGGACTCCACAGGCTTGAGCAGGTAGAGGTGGAGGTGCTGAAGAAGATGGTGAGAGGTGACGGAGAGGTGGCGGAGGTAACAATCTATACAGATAGGGAAAAGGAAAAGGAGGGTAGGAACGGGACGATAATCCTGAAGGATATCGGGGAAGTCGATCAGGAGGGGATCGAGAGGATTAAGAAGGGGTTAGGGGAGATGAAAGGGGAGTGGGTGGATAGACTCAGAGTCTCAAGAAATAGGGAGGTGGTTATAGAGGCAAAGAAGGGGGTTGAGGTGAGGTGAATTCTGAAGGAGGTGGAAATGGTGACAGGAGCTAGGGTGGTGAAAGCGGGGAGGGGAACAAAGACCATAAAGATTGTAGGGATAGACCCGTGGATGAAAGATGAAGTGGTGAGGGTGAAAATAGAGAAATTGATTGGGAAAGAGACAAAGGTGATTAAAGTGGTAAGAGTAAGGATGAAAATGGCGGTGGTGAGGGCGGAATGGGAAACAGCGGAAGGGAGATTAGATTGGGGTGGAACAGGGTTACTATTGTAGAGGGTAGAGAGGAGGGCAGATGCTTTGGATGTGGGGTGAAGGGGCACAAAGTAGCAGGGGAGTCAAGGAGAGAGTAAGTGCTGGCTATGTAAGAGTGAGGATCACATGGCCAGAGACTGTCGGCAGGCCTTCTTTTGTAGGGTATGTGGGGATTGGGGGCATAAGCCAGGGGAGATAGAATGTAGTAGGGGTAGGAAAGAAGTAGATGAAGACGATGGAAAAGGTGAAGGAAAAAACGGGAGGGACCCTCTGGACCCCTCAGAGGGGACGAGTCTGGTCAAATAGGAGGAAGGGGTGAGCATTGCGCTGGAAGAAGAAATGTAGGGGATGGCTGTAGGGTGTTACAGATAAATTTAGGGAAACGCAGGATAGCGCATGATATATTGGATGAAGTGATGTTTAGGAGGGAAGTGGATGTGGTGAGTGGATCTGAGGTGAATGCTAGATATGTGGGGAAGCAGGGATGGATTATGGACGATACAGGAGAGGCAGGAATAAAAGTGGTGGGGTATGGACTGAGGGCGGATGAAGTGAGGAAGGGAAACGGATGGGTGGTAGTGCGAATGAGAGACATGGTGGTGTACAGTGTGTATATAAGCCCAAATGTCAGACTGGAAGAATATGAGAGGAACATGACAGGATTAAAGGACGATCTGAGGGTGTCTAAAGGAAAAAGGAGGATCATAAAGAGAATGGTGACAGGGGACTTCAATGCAGAGAATACTATATGGGAGGCGGGAAGAAAACGGACAGGAGAGGGGAGATCCTGGAGGAAGTGTTAACATCCAACGGAATGGTGGTGCTGAATGATGGACTACTGCCCTCCTTCGTGAGGGGTGAGGGGGGTTCATCATTCATTGATATAACAGCATGTGATGAATGGCTGGGGGAAAGAGTGAGTAGTTGGAGGGTGCTGGAGGATGAGGAAAGCTTGAGCTTACATAGGTATGTGGAGATGGATATAATGAAAGGGAGAAAGGAATTATTGGAAGAGTGGGGATGGAAGTGGACGAAGGCCGAGGCAGAGAGTATGAGGAAGAAAGTAAGAGAAGAGATAGAAAGGGGACTTGGACATGATGCAGATGAATTATACAATGTGATACAGGGCTGTAAAAGAGAGGAAAAGAGGGTTCACGAAGGGCAAATCTTGCATCTCGGCACTGGGCAAGGTGATGGGCTTGTTGGAAAGAGCTAGGGAGGGCAGCTGGAGACAGAAGAAATTGGCCCTACTCGTGTTCTTCGACGTCGGGAACGCGTTCAACAGTGTCGGCAAACGGGCAATGGAAAGATTGAGAGAGTATTACAAGGATCTTCTCAAAGGACCGCAAGAACTGGAGGAACACATAGGGGATAATGACGGAGTTGAAGCCGACATTAACAAAACAATGGATAAAGAAAAATTAGAAAAAGTTATCAACGAGCAAAAAAATGGAAAATCACGCGGGTCCGACAAAATTACAGCAGAAATGATGAAAAGCATGGGTCATAAAGGAAGAGATAGATACATTGTTGCATATTTACAACAGAGTATGGGAAGAAGAAACCTTGCCAATGGATTGGGAGAAAGCATTGATAGTACCTATCTTCAAAAAAGGAGACAACAATGACTGCAATAACCACCGAGGAATCACATTACTAAATACAGCCATGAAAATACTGGAAAAGATCATAGAAAAAATAATCAGACTGAAGATGAAGAGGAACTGGGAGAAACATAGAGCGGATTCAGAAACGGCACAAGGCCATACATATTCACAATAAAACAGATAACTGAAATAAAGAAAAAAGGAAAATTTTTGTGGCATTTTTGGACCTAAGGAAAGCTTTTGATGCTGTTCCAAGACATAAATTATGGAAAATGTAGAGGAATAAATGGTAAAATTATAAGATTAACATAGAAAATATATAAGAACAATGAAAACGCAATTATAAAAAACAATATGATATCACAAACATTCACTACAAATGCAGGACTACGACAAGGAGGCAGCTTGAGCCCGCTACTGTTTATAAAATTCATGGACGAAATAATAAAGAAATGTAAGCCGCTAACAAAAAATTATTGTGTAGGACACTTACAATTACAAAAAGTAAATATAACTGAAAGAGCATTCGCAGATGATGTCGTATTACTGACTGAAAGTGGAAAAGACTTGCAAATAAACATAAATGTATGGAAAATGGCATGAAGATAAACAAGAATAAAACGAAGGTAATGATAATATGAGAGGACAGAGAAAACTTAACCACTTACATCGATGGAGAAAAAATAGAACAAGTAAATTATTTCCAATATTGGATGAAAGAGGGACACAAGACGCCGATATTAACAATAGAATTCATAAAACGAATAAACTTCACTATGCAATGAACACAAAATTTATAAATAAAAGATACATTTGAAAACAGACAAAAATAAAGGTTTTCAAAACGGTATATCGACCAATACTAACATTTGGATGTGAATCTTGGGTCTTAACAGAACAACATGAAAGTTAGATACAGACAGCAGAAATGAAATATCTTAGAAGAACTATAGAAGGCACCAAGAGAGAGAGACTAAGGAATGTAGATATAAGAAAAGATCTAGAGGTACAATCCACATTAGAATTTATAGAAGGGAGACAGCTAGATTGGTGGGAACATTTGCAGCGAATGAAGGAAAAAAGACCAGTAAAAAGAGTTTGGAAAGCGAAAATACAAAATAACCAAAAATAGGGGTAGACCAAGAAAAACTTGGGACAAAGTAATAGGAGATATACTAAATAAAGGAGATATAGGCAGGAGAGGAGACGGCTAACTAGAGCTGCAGATTGGTTCGGTAGCATGCATTTGTTTCATCCTTTTCGTACACTCGTTAGCGTGTGTTTAGATATCTTCTTCTCGTCACTAGGCAATTCAGTATAGAGTGCGCTAGCAGCGCTGCGCTCTTATTGGTTGGAACGTGGAAGGAGAAGAAAAAAGAAGAAATAATTTAAGGACAAGCTCCGTACTTATACCTTATTCTATATTCTACGGGACAAGCAACAAATGGCAGACATCAATAGCTGTTGTGTATTTGTTTGGTGTTGAGTCTTTTTATTTTCATTGTTGTTTATACTCAGTTATTGTGATCGTTTGTGTTTGTATTTATGTGGACTTGTGAATAAACATTAGTATACTTATCGTACTTGCAAATGCTAGTGAGTAATGAGAGGTGTTGAGACTTTGATAGGACAATTTTAGAATATAATAATAGAATATAATAATGCCTTCAGCTCGATGTATTTTGTGTGGAGTAAATAATGACGACGTGCACACATTTCCGGTAAATGATGAAAAGTGAGTCTAATAAAGGATTGTTTATGTACAGTATGTATGAATAAAAATGATATTTTCAGGTCCTTAATGATTGATAGTTTTATACCTATTGTAAGCTAAGAGAATCGTTAAGAAAATTGAAGTAAATTTTCAACTTCTAATACTTTAAAACTTTTTGTGTGTGCACTTCTACTTCCTTACATCGGTAAATCGACCTCTTTTTGATCCCAGATTACTTAAGTGTTATTATTTATGACGAATCTTTTTGTTACACCTTGTATATATGCCGCTATTGTCAAAGTTTCAACCAGTACAAATATTTTTGCATTTGCATAATTCAATTTACAAATTACTTATCATCTACTTAATTCGTTTCTAATTCAAATAACCCAATTTTTCTAAAAACTCAACCTGAATCTACTATTATCAAGTTCTATTTTATTCTAACATTCTTTATCTATCAAATATTCAATTAACATAACCTTATTACATACAAATTGAGAATTTCTGTCTTTACTTCTATTAATTTTCAAATTTCTTACTAATATGCACTTTAGCCTCTTTTAACCTATAATTGTTTGTCACGAAAGAAAAATTTAAATTGTCTATTGGTTCCAAACACAATTATGAATTTCTATGCCGGTGAAAATGGAATTGAGTTAATTTTGAAATTTAGATATCGTCGAAAATAGGATTCTGCTAGTCTTAGAATGAAATAGGTATATTGGATTTTACCTTGCTAGTCTTGACTTCCAGTAACTTTCCTGGGTAAAAGTCTAGTTTAGTGAACCAACGAGGGTTTTGATGAAATATATTTTTTTAATTAATTCGAGGTCGCTGAATACGAAAATTAAAGAAAAAATTGGCGCTCTCTTACCAAAAACGAGCTATGAATTTTTGAAGATGTGTTCAGATCAGCACTGCACTGGTTTTATTGTCATTTTATAACTGCTTTATAATGTTCCATTATAACTTCTACACAATGTTAGATACACTATAATTGCTTTTTACGATATTCCTCTCACACACACATTAAAAATACACTGATATTGATATACATTTCTTGTAAATTATTTTTTTAATTCCACAATTATTATATCTTTTGACGTTTTCATGTAATATAACTGACATATATAAGTTTCGTCTGTTTCCTCTTAGTCGTAAAACTCCTAGCATATTCAGCCATCATTAGGTAGTTACTTGAAAAAAAAGTTGCTGAATATCTGTAATAGTTGGAGACCATACAAGGTGACTGAACTGGAAAATTTGGCTCAACTTTCGTTCAGCTGAAATCAGTTATGGAAAAATTGAATTAACAGCTATCGACATACTGTAAGAAATGCGCTTCGTTTGCGATAATCAATGTACTTCATTATTTCAAACGGAAATCCAATCTAGATCCAATCAGAGATCTAGATATCTCTGAATTAAAAAATTTGGATTAGGTTAGAAAAATATAAGAAAAATAAAAGAAGGGACAAAAGGGGAGATGTATTAAGCTGATAAGAAGCGATTGCGATTTCACTTTGATCTGTGTTAGTTGGTCGGGAAGCGATATTAGTAGAATTTTCAAATTTTCTAAAAAGAGGAAAGCGTTTCTGATAACCAGTCTTTTAATATTATCAGTAGGTTCAAAATTTTAATTGGAATTACACCTGCGGCAATCATTTTATTTGTCAGCAGTGTTTATAGAGGCCGAACAACTGAGGAGGTAATTCTTTTTAACGAACTAGTTGATGTGTTCGGTGAAAAAAATTGTTCAATATCCTCAATCATCAAATTGAATGGTTCATTATTCTCCATGTAAATGATAAATATCAACCAAACTTATCTCCAAACTAACCATCTTTCTAAAATCATCTTCTCTCAAAATTTGAAAAAAATGTTTCAACTGTAATACAGCGCCAGCTATCGGAAAAATAGGTGTATGTTCATGATGTTCATCTTGTTTATATCTTCTATGCCACGATTATAATATCGAAAATATTCAGCAACCGATTCAAGTGGCTAAATATATGACTGAATATGCTATTAGGTACAAGTTTTACGACTAAGACCAAAACTTATAAGTCAGTCATATTACATGAAAACGTCAAAAGATATAATAATTGTGGAATTGTGGAAAGAATTTACAAGAAATTCATATCAGTATAGGTTTTTTTTAACGTGTGTATGAGAGGAATATAGTAAAAAGCAATTATAGTGTATCTAACATTGTGTAGCAGTTATAATGGAACATTATAAAGCAGTTATAAAATTACAATAAAACCAGTGCAACTATTTATTGCTAACTTATTTATAAAGATTTATATTTATATTTTTAATAAATACCTTTTACCTATTCATTTGAATTTTTAAATAAAAAATGTTATCTGTCAAGTACTATTTTTTGACGGTTTTTTCTTTCTGTCAGTAGGTTGTTAATTTTTTATAGATTACTGTTTTGATACTATACTACTTTTGCTATGTCGTGACTGTAGAATTAATCTTTTATCGAAAATTCTCTGATTTTGCATTACTTTGAAAAGGATATCGCACAGAAAATATGACAACCAAATTTCTTTTCTAGTGTCATTTTAATATTTCAATTATTTTTACAAAATTTGTTCTATAATTTTAATGACTAATGTTCAAATTTTTCATATCATATTAATATATATTTATAATATTGGTCGCTGGCTATTTCTCATCATATTAGCAAATATTTTTCAAGACAAAATCATGAAATCCGAGAAAAAATATATGAACCATTCCCAATTGTACATATTACACTAAATTGCCATTTCTCTTGAAAATTTATTTCACTCGTTACGTGGGCAGCCCAATAATTGCTATTGTGCCTATGACTACGTTTCTGGTAACTTTTACCTCATCAGTCCAGATAACCTAGGCACTTTTGTCAACTGTAGAGAGCAACTGAGGACGGTGACGCGGCATGCAGCAATGAAGGCAACCTGTTGCCTTCTAGTAGATGGAAACACCTGTACTTAAACATTAGCACCGCGTTGTGTTGTGGTTACCGTTTGCTTTTGGTGGGAGAGCCCCCTAACAGAGTAATTAGCCGAACATGTAGATTATTTGTCGAACGATATCCACATCTCCCAACACCCAATAAGAATACCATTCATCGTTTACTTAAAAATTGTAGAACAAACGGAGCATTTCCTCCATCAATTTAATCCATAAAGCATAAAGTTGAAAATGAAGACAGTTTTTCCAACTACTTAGTCACATGAAGCGGGAAAAGAACTGGGTATTTCGTTATCGTATCCTTAACAAACATAAAAGGCGTACGTTCCGGACAAAATAGTAGACAACTTGTGTGGGCGCTAACCGAGTTTTCCACTGTGGCCTAGCACGACTAATAACCCCCCGATAACTCAGTAAAACAAGGGATGAAAATAAAAGGCAACCCTCAGCTTATGTTCCTTATAATTACTAAATGAAAAACCTTCAATACCCTCAACGGTTGTTTTACAATTATAAACTACCTGAAAACCCTAGTAAAAGCCCCCCACTTAAAAAAAAAATAGCGTGAACATCTGTCAAATAATTAACAAAAAAAAATATCAAAACAGTTAATTGTCCTACGTAGTGTGAAATTAATATGGCTGTTCAAGTGAACCAGTACATATTAAATACAAACTTATTAATTATATGTTATATAAACGAACCTGAAAAGTAATGTACAGTTTAGAGGAAAAAAATTCCATACAAGGCGACACCATAGTCAAGGCGTTGGTACCAAGGCAGAGACGCATGCGCAAATGGATTAAACTATGAAAATTTACCGCAAGATATTAATTTCCACCATTACAATAAATTACATGAAAATATAAATGAATAAGGAACTACCTATGTATACATATAGTAAATTTTATACCCATTTAGAATAAGACCATCCTTATTTATTATTAATAAATCGGTTGAAACAAAAAATTACCAACAAAAATGAACGTCGTAACTAATTTATTAGATGTCACGTTTTTGAAGTTACGTCAAATTTTGATTTCATGTTAATGTCAGATGGTTCAAGAAGCCGCATACGTTAAGTTACTAAAACGGCTGGTACCTCTAAATAGGTATTAATTTTACTATAATGGCATAAAACCTATTCAACTTCAAACCGTACTGCGGTTAGGAAAAAAAATAAGTAACTTAAATTAGGAAAACCCCCGATACCGGGTTACCCTCAATGTGGTCTTCTTCAAGAAGTTGTGGAGAAGTAGCAGCAGACTCCAGAAAACATCACTATCAATCTACCAGGTAGACTCCAGACATCCCGAAGTCGAGTGTTTATCTGGAGGGTGGAAAGTATCCCCTGGCCCCACAGGTGAACCCTTAAAAATTAAAACAGGTATCATCTAAAAACTGAGCCTATACAGGAACAAATCCAACACCTCGACAAGTTAAGCTTGTCTCGGCCTATGTCAGAAGCTAATTTATAAGAATTTACAAGTAATTTACAAATCAAAATCAACCCCAAATTCACTAAATCAAACCCACCAGTCATAAGGCCCACTTAAAATCTACAGTGTCAGCAACAGTATACTACACTGAATTTAAATCAAATGATAAGAATACGATAAGCATCTAAAATAAACTGTTTTTGGTCATAGCCAAGGTAGGTTTGAAGAACCTCCCACGAATTATAGTATTCGTTAGACTAAAGCGGGCAAAGAAAAACAAAATATACACAGGGTAACAGAATAGACTTACAGCCTTCTTAATCAAAAAGTTGAAATCAACAGGTAGTATTTTACCACCAACTGTTCTAACTACAAATCTATGAGACATACCTTTTCCAAAAGGGTCCAATACTCAATATTTTCCTCTTACTGGACGGCTACCAACAATTATCGAACCAACAACGACATGTGGCACACCTCCAATTCCAAAACGTTGGCGATTTCCTTTAAATAGTGATAAATACATAGTGATGCGAAATCAGTAAGTAGAGAAAATACTTACAATCGTTTTACTGCAATATATCCCCTATAAGGGTTTGTGAAAACGGCTTCCAGAACAGGACGCAATTCTTCAACAATACGAGCTCCCGTAGAACCAAAATACTAAACTGTATATTCCACAACTAATTCAGAACGAGAACCTATAAAACCCAGCAGGGGATGACTACCCAGTCATTAACAAAATTCAGATTCTCGCTCGATGCACTTTTGGAAACTAAGCCATCTAGTAGCAAGCACACAGCTAAAAAGAAGTGAGTGACACTTCCTCAACTTCAGTACAGAATACTACCATAGAGAAACCTACCCGAAATATACATCCGAACTACACTGCTCATTACTCCGAGCGTGTTCCGCATAGATCAAGTCATAAAGTGCTACTCTTCCCTGAACGCTTTCACCCAAGACACGACTGTCACGGCCAATTGACAATGTGATCCAACAACTAATTCCACTTTGTAAACAATAACAATGAACAGAAATGATAAAGTATGTATTAAAGATTATTCAAATAAATTTGAGCAATAGATAGTACCACAATACCCCCCCCCCCTGCCAACGTAAACAAAGCAATATCAAACGCTCGGATTTAACATACAAAACTCAAGGCGACAAACAGCTAATACATTATAAGTAGATGTTCAGAATATATTCGAATGCCAACCTACACAGAAGATGTCTAACTAGTATGTCTTTACTCAAGCCAAAATATGGTAGATAAATGAAGAAAATATACCTCTAACTCAAAAGTAAAGTATGTCTACATAGATCAGTAAGTTTTATCAAACCTAATTACTACTTTAAATGTTTTAGACGTCGAGTCAAGGAGTTTATAACTGAACCCTAATAAACTTTAGCGTTTATCAAGCTGAAGCGGACAAAGTATTTGGACTACTGTGGCTACACCCCAAAGGTGATATAATCAAAGCCAGAAAAAAATCAGTAGCCCCACAGTAACTAGAAACTAAAGTAAAATCTACAAGAGAGAAAACCCCTTACTACCCTTAATTATTAATTATAATATAACAAACAAAGAGAAACAACTAACATAAATCTCTCTATAAGGACATTTACCAGGATAGGCGCTCGTTTTATTATTTACATTACCTAGCGACAAAATGTAAAATTGTTGTCAAGATGTGAAGACAGGTTTGGTTACAGCCTGCACCACTTCGCCAGAAGGATGATGGCAGACTAGTCCCTAAAACTCTGGACTGACAGAAATTAATTAACTACTAAAATACTTTCGTAGTGAACAAATGATGTTAGAAACATAGAGACAATATCGGTCAGGTAATTACTATATACAAATACTTAATATATACAATAAACGTAGTGACAAATTCAACCGTTACATCTGAAAATTTTCAATGTCTCAAACAAACTTAACCAATCTTATTACTAATTTTCGTTTATTGTACGATTATCCCAAGCTGTGTCATTGCAAAGTTCAAGAAAAAGATTCTCCAAGCGAGAAATATCCATACGAACAAACTTCTAAGTGGAAAGTTACTTTTATTATTATACATCCCTTTTATTTGATAAACTATAATTGGTTTATTTCCCCCTAGAAAAGTTTCTTCAAATATATCAGTGTTGTAGGATAAAAAAGATTGAAAAATAAACCGCTCTTTTATCTAAAAAATGATAAAAGTGTGAAGAGAAATTTCAAACGTGTTATGACAAGATTTCAGATGTTAAGAAACATTTTATCACTTCGGAAATTCCTACAGGAAAAGCAGACTATCCAGAAATACAAGTGGTGCATAGTTATATAAAAAGAATGTTAAAGATTTCATTTTGCAAGATTGAACAATTTCAACCCTAATTTAACTGGAAATTACTTAGAGTGCTTCAACCTGAAGAGCTTTATCCTTTATTATTAACATCTAATTTGTCACCTGAAAAAAGTTGAACCAAATGAAGTACCAAACCGGAGAATATAAAGTTAACAAGGCACTAAGAATGAATTTAATTAAAATTGGGAAGCAAGGTCCAAATCATAACAACACTGTAAATACACTGCTCAACAATTGAAGTGGATAATATAAAAATTTCTGAATTTTCTTCGTAAATATTTGAAAGGAAAAAACGTTATTCACGTGAAATGAAAGTTTATTTAGAGAATAACAAAAGCAACCCAAAAAACAAATATTCAATAAAGAAAAATGGGTGTTTAAGAAAAAATGACAAATTAAGTAAAATAAAATCATACAAAGTTCCTTCATTATGCTAATTACAACGGCTGTTTGTGAAAATTAATACCATGTAGGACCACTTCGGGCTCGCCTTAATGCTGTTACTCGATTTGGGAGATTATCTATTAAATTATTGATGAACTGCAGTGGAATGCCTGTCCAATGCGTTAGCTAATTGGTGTAATGTTTGTGGAGGTTGTTCAAGTCGCCCAAATATGCTCGATGCAATTCATATCTGGTGAGCAGGGTGGCCACTGCATCCTAGTAAACCCATGATGTTCTACCCGGTCGTTCATAAGTCTTGCTCGGTGAGGACTAGCATTACCATCAATAAAAACAAATTTTGCGCCTATGGAATCAGCAAATGGAACGAAGATAGGCTCAATAACCATGTCGCGATATCTTACAGCAGTCATTGTTTGCTGAATCAAGACCAGCAGCTCAAAGCGGCCATCATAACATATGCCGCCCCTCACACAAACTGATCCTCCCATAGAGATACTACAGATAAGGTTGGTTTCGTCGAAGTTTAAAATGTTGGAAGCTGGAAGGTTTTTAATGCTTTTTTTTTAAGTTTGAGAAATACTCATTTATTTCTTCATCAGATTTCGTTGCCTTACACGATTTGATGTTTTGACAGGCTCTCTTGGTCAGCTTATTCTTGTTTCTGTCTAGAAAATTTAGTGCCCATTCCTTTCCAGGTGAATTATCTTGAAACTTACTGATGGTTCTTCCGGCTTTGTCCAAGTATTTTTTCACAAGCATCCTGAGATCAAAAGAAATGAGAGGACTTCCAAACTCTGTCGATGCTAAGACGACATCAACTATATGACGCTCTTCTACTTCTGTTCATACTGGCTGGCCTCCAATCTTCTTAATATGTTTGCCCTTAAGTATGTTCCAGATTGTTTTCCATGGAAATCGATATTTATCCCCAGCCTGCCTGTATGTGAAATTTCTACATCTAACATTTTCAACGGCACGATCTAAATCTTCGTCCGTAAAATTTCTGCACCAATCATTTTTCGATATGTTCGTCCCATATCACCAAATCTACAATATAAAATTGTGTAAAGCCACCAAGCGTTTTGTGTGAAGTTGCCAACCTAGGTTTTTATTGAAATATTGGCTACAACATCTCAATACATATGTCTGACTACCACTTACCTCACCGTAGTCCCAACAATTATGATACAGCCACACCAACCCTTAGCATTTACTTAATGTTGAGAATCGTTAATTTCGTGTTACGGAACGTGCGCATTCTGGACCATACTAGAGCGACGGCGTGTGTTTCAGTGCAAGCTCATACATGCTGTCTCCAGTCCCCACCACATGCCTAACACATCTCTGCCATTTTCGTGATGTGAAAAGATAATATTAGAAGCAGTGCACGTTTGTGTAAAGTCACCTACGGATTGCAAAGTAACCCCGATCTACGGTACGTTAGTTGGTTAGATAGGTGTGTTACATACATAGCAATCCTAATAGGTAGGTATATTTAGTTTGTGGTATAGCTAGAAACTCAAAAACGCCTTTTACGTCTTGTGGCGCCATCTGCTAGATGAAACTTGGAAGGTGTGTTCTTTGTATGACGTAGGCAGGATTATCCGAAATTCTACCTCTAAGGGGGTGAAAAACGGGGGCAAAGTTTGTATGGGACAACGTGTTTTCTTGGTCCAGTCTACTTCAAATTTTGCATAAGCATTCTTTAACAGAATTGATGGCAACAATCCAGCTCGGAACCCGTCAGCATATAAGAGAGAGATAGAAAATCAGAGGTTCAGGCTGTCTTTCTCTAATGGCACGTATGCTATAGACGAGAGACAAAGACAGAAAAAACTCTGTTGTTTTTCTTTTTCTCTCTCACCGAAGTTTAGACGGACATTCCCACTTACACAGCGGTATATGGCTTGTTGCCTCTATCTGTAGTATCTCTATAGATCCTCCACCGAAAGGAGTGGTTAGCGCCATTAAATTTGCCTTATACCACTGTCCTCTTTCTTTCCAGACTGAAATTCGACCATCAGACGTATACAACCGAAATCGTGATTCGTCGGAGAAAAGACAATGCCTCCAATTTTTAAGATTCCAATCGCTGTGCTCTATAGCCCACCGATGATCTTCAAATCACGAATATGCAACCTTCTTCAGATAGTCTGGCCAGACATAACTAGTCCAATAGCTTGTCTAAAGAAGCCGTTGATTCTTGAAGCCATGAATGTTGGGTTTCTCCTAGCAGTCAGGACACATTTAAATGCGTAGTGACTTCTTGCTGGGATACACCTTCAAGTATCCAACGCACTAATTGCTCCAGTTGCACTGCCTGCAATCATCGTAGAGGCATAACTTTAACGTAATAAGAAAAGAAAAAAGATAAGAGCCAAGGCATAGAAAAAAAAATTTACTATATGGTAATTCACAGTATACAGTGTGATCGCTTTGACAACGTTTTTAAATAAAATATTTGCAAAAGTTATAATTATCCACTTCAATTGTTGAGCAGTGTATAAGAAAGAAAGAATTTTTTAAAGATTAATGTTTAGCTTAATCAAATTGTAAAATAAAACAGAAGAAGTAATATTTACACAGGGTGTGTCACGACGAGATTACACTATCTATTATCTGCGAATTCCGAATATACAGTGTGTTCCATTTTAAAAAATTGACGATATTTTTTGTAACAAAAAAAAATAAAAATGTAGAACACCCTGTATGACGCTTAATGAGAATAAGTAATTTTGATGAATTGTCCCTACATCTGACAAACAAATTAGCTAACAATTTTTTTCAATTATAAATTTACCAGTGCATAATTCGCTCATGAGTGTATGGTTTTTTTTAAACATAAAAAGCTAAATATTTTGAAAATGATTAAATGTTCTGATGGGACATATCAGAAAAAAATTGCCTAAAATTCCTAATGTTCCATTGCTACCAGTGTTTTAAGTGTTTACTAAAATGTACAAATTATTTTTTCTACAACTGCTATGAAAAGTGACGTATTTATCATACCTTACTTGATTTCAAAACCAAATATTGCTCATACTGTGAGAAATAATATTTCTCACGGCACTTTTCCCACGCCACATATATTTATATGGAGAATCAAATAAAATCGACAAAAACTTAGTAGGCTACTGTCATCTTTAAATACCTACTTAGTTGTCACAAAACTGTCTGATTATATTAGAAAAGATGTTGAAAATTTTAAAAAATTGTCAAAAATTTTGAAATATGGTCAAAAATTGTCAAAAATTTGGAAAAATGGTCAATAATTGTCAAAAACTGTCAAAGTTTTGAAAAAATGGTTAATAATTGCCAAATATTTTCAAAAATTGTCAAAAATTTTGGAAAAATGGTTAATAATTGTCAAAAATTGTTAAAAACTGTCAAAATTTTGAAAAAATGGTCAATCATTATGAAAGACTGTCAAAAATTGTCAAATATTTGTAAAAATTGTCAAAAATGATATAATAATTGTCAGAATCTGTCAAAAATGGTCAATAATTCTTAAAATTTTGAAAAATGGTCGAAAATTGTTAAAATTTTGAAAAAATTGCAAGTAATTATAAAAAAATGTCAAAAATAGTCAACAATTGTTGAAAATTGTCAAAATTTTTGAAAAGTTGTCAAAAATGGTCAATAATTCTCAGAACCTGTCAAAAATGCTCAAAAATGGTCAATAATTGTTAGAATTTGGAAAAATGTTCTAAAATGGTCAAAATTTTTGAAAAATTGTCAGAATTGATCAATAATTGTCAAAAATGGTCAATAATTGTTAAAATTTGAAAATGGGGTCAAAAATTTTGAAAAAATGGTCAATTGTCAAAAATTGTCATAAATGGTCAATAGTTGTCAGAACTTCTCAAAAATGCTCAAAAATTGTCAATAATTGTTAAAATTTGGAAAAATGGTCTAAAATGTTCAAAATTTTTGAAAAATTGTCAATAATGATCAATAATTGTCAAAACTGTCAAAATTGGTCAATAATTGTTAAAATTTTGAAAAATGGTCAAAATTTTCGAAAAATTGTCAAAAATGGTCAAAAATTGTCAAAATTTTGAAAATATGGTCAATAATTATAAAAAACTGTCAAAAATGGTCAATAATTGTAAAAAATTGTCAAAATTTTTGAAAAATGGTCAAAGTTTTTGAAAAATTGTCAAAAATGGTCAATAATTGTCAGAACCTGTTAAAAATGGTGAAAAATTGCCAAAAATTGTCAACTATTGTTAAAATTTGGAAAAATGGTCTATAATTGTCAAAAATGGTCAGTAATTGTTAAATTTTAAAAAAATAGTCGAAAATTGTAAAAAATTTTGAAAAAATGGCTAATAATTGTCAAAAATTGTTAAAATTTTCGAAAAATGGTCAAAAATCGCAAGCTTCTATCGGCGGTCCGACGACCGCTCACCTTTCCTTTTTGTTTTACTAACCATAAAAATAAATATTGAGTTACTTTACTTGTATTCTTTAAATTTGTGCAGTTGTAGAAAAAGTATAGTGTGCAACATGTGGGGAAAGTACTTTTCTCACTCGTGTGTTTGCCCTTCCACACTCGTGAGAAAAGTTGAACTTTCCCCACTTGTTGCACAATATACTATTTCATTATTCCCCACCTCGTTTTTCAGAAATCAGAAATCCTGGGACATCCCATAGGATTTTTTTTTCGGGCCGAGATGGGAAACCCATGTTCGAATGGGTCCAGGACCCAAACAGTGTTGGACTCATCCCCAAGGGGAAGCCTACCAACCAAACCCACCTCAAACTCGCCGTTACCCCCGCCTCGGAATCACTACCCTAGCATACTTCGAGACAGGCGGCGGTCCCTCGCACACTCTCCGGTCACACCGTCATCTTCTCCCTCCTATCACTCCTGCCTCTCATGCCATATCGAGTCCTTCTCTCCCCCTTACCATGCTCTCTACTACTCCACTCACCTCCATCCATTCCTTCTCCCCCCTCAACATTATCTCCATCATGTTTTCCCAGTACACCGCCTCCCCCAGTTTCCTCTCCAACTTCTTCAGCGCTTCCTCGTTCCTCCAGCATCTAAACACATGCCCCACATCATCCTCCACTTCACACCTCTCGCACACACCAGTCTCTCGTTTCCCAATCTTGTGGAGGTACCCTACTCTCGACCCATGTCCAGTGAGCACTTGTGTCAAGAAGTAGTTCACCTCCCCGAATTTCCGGTCCATCCAATCTCTCCTATTCCCAATCGCTCCTTTTAGCGCGCCCCCATACTCCTCCCACCTTCTCTCCATTTCCTCCTCCTTCCATTCCCGTACCTCTTCTTTGGTCGCACCCCTCCAGCGTTGGCTCCTAGCTCTAGCCAACACGTCCAATGGGTAGGACCTTGCCAGCACCGCTGCTGCCAGTCCACCCACTGTCCTGTACCCCTGCACCACCCTCAGCAGTATCCCTCTCTGCACCCGCAGGAGTGGCCTAACCCTCGCATTCACTCCCGCTCTTTCACCCCACACCTCCGCACCGTACAGCCTACTCTGCTCTACCGTCCTACCAATTACCCTCCTCTTCCACTCTCCCGGCCCTTTCACATTACACATAAATCTCCCCAGCCATGCTGCCCTCACTTTACCCTTCTCTGCCGCCTTTACCATATGGGTCTTGAAGGATGGCTATCCAACCACACCCCTAGGTATTTCATAGACTCCTCCATGCGAATTCTCCTTCCCTTAACCATCACCCCCACTTCCCTTGCCCTGCTCCGTCCCTTCACTAGCAACCCCACCGTCTTATCTTCCGCCACTTCCAGTCCGCACCGCTCTATCTTCTCCACAATCTTCCTGCACATTCTCTCCGCCTTTCTTTCTATCTCCGCCTCTCCCTTTGCCGTACATACCAGACACACATCGTCCGCATACACCGTAATCTCACATCCCTCTTCACATACTAGCCCACAAACCTCATCAAACACACACTTCCAGAGCGTCGGTCCAAGAACCCTGAGGCACTCCAGCCTCCATCTCATATCTCCTCCCTCTGGAGTCTACAATCACACGCCCCGTCAGGTAGTCCCATAGGATGGTATGATGGAAGATAACTTTTCAAAAAACTCAATTTCAAATCTCTATTGCCAGTTCCGTACTGTTTTATACCTGCAATCTTGACTTGAAATACTCACTTACAATTGAGTCCCGTTTTCCCTTGAGCATTCGATTTGTCAATCAAGCTCCAGATTATATTCCTTTTCAAAACGAATTTATCCTCTTCAATCGCAGCAAACCATGTTGTTCTGTTACATCCGCTGGTAGCTTCAGCATACGAAAAAAGGGCTAACTCGTCGGTACTACCATCTGAATCGTAGTTCACCACGTTGTCCTCCATTTTTACTGGAACTGTATTCTTCAAGGTTGTTTTTCTCGTCAAAGTTTCGGTATCAGTAGGGACAATGGTCAGTTGGGAATCCGATAGCTCAGGCCCTCTTCAAATTCATCTTGGAAGCAGGTTCAGTATTGGAAGGACTCTTGTCAATTTCTTCAAAATTATTTTCGTTTTCCGTGTGTTCTTTTTCACCATGGTCTACGTCGGTGTTTTCCTCTCCATTTCCGTCTCCGTTGATAAAATTCGCCTGGATCCTTTTCTTTGATGCATTTGGAGTTTCTCCAGTAAATGTAACGTCCGCATGGATACAATTATTTAACGTTTTTCCTCATCTTACAACCTGTATCCCATTGTGGTGTATTTGTTGCTTCTTTTATTTGCTTGTTCTAGCTTTCTCAAATGTATCCTAGATAAGAGAAACAACACGAGAGGACAAGGAAGCGAACTTTTAAAGCTAGAATATGAAGAGCGGAAAAAAGCGTTGAACAAAGCCAAAAAGGATAGGTGGCAGGCCATTTGTGAGGACTTGGAAAAAGACGTATGTGGGAAAGCCTATTCTGTTCTATGAAGGCATTGAAAGTAATGGCCCCATATAGACTAGATGAAGACTGGAGATGGGAAGCGGCGGAACTCCTGTTCCCAACGAAGCAAGCCACGGCTTTCAGGAAAATAGAAAATGTGAAAACAATATATTTCACATAGGAGGAAATTCTGGATGCAGCAAATAATTTAAAACAGGGGAAAGATACCGGACCAGATGGTCTGCCACCAGAGATGGTGAAGATTTTGACTTTATTCAAACCAAGCCTGATCAAAAACCTAATGAATGACCTACTAAGGCACCAGGTTTTCCTCCGGGAATTTCAAAGAGGCAAATTTAGTTCTGCTGTTGAAACCGGGTAAACCACCAGAATCACCGGCTTCATATAGACCGATAGGTGTACTAGACTGTCTGGGGAAATACCTAGAGATACTTATAAAAAAAAAGATTGAAACGTGTTTTGGAAGAGGAGGGGGCAATATCAGATTCGCAATACGGTTTTAGGAAGGGGCGATCAACAATCGACGCCGCAAATAGCATTAAGGAGGCTGTAAGGAAAAGCAAACGTAGGTGGGTGGTGCTAGTTTTGCTAGACATCAAAAATGCCTTCAGCTCGGCGAACTGGGATCTGATATTGGAAAGCCTGCAAAAAATCAGGACTCCAGAATACCTGGTTAACATGATAAAATATTATCTTTCGGAGAGGACTATCAACGCGACGAAGAAGAAAAAGAAATGTATGGCCGGCGGCGTTCCACAAGGGTCAGTCCTCGGAACTACCTTGTGGAACATTCTGTACAACGGAGTTCTGGAGAGATCAATGAAGAAGGGATCGCATGTGCGGACGATTTGGCCTTACTAGTTAAAGTGGATACAAACTGGGGTCTTATAAGAAATGTTAATCATGAACTAGAAGCGGTTACAAGATGGTTAGGGAAAAATGATTTGGAATTAGCCTTCCAAAAAACGTAGGCTATAATTCTCAAAGGTCCGAGGGATAGGGATTAATAACATGGATATCACCCCACAAAAAACAGTTAAGTATCTCGGGATAAAGTTCAACGATAAATGTAGCTTCACCAAACACATATAAGTGGCCGTGAGGAAGGCAGAGGAAAGAACCTCGGTACTTCAAAAAGTAATGCCTATTGTAGGAGGCCCCGGTATGCTGAAGAGGAGGATTTTACTAGAGACAATCCATTCGGTACTCTTATACGGAGCACCGGTATGGAGGCTCTCAAGATGAGAATATACAAAGAATTGATGATAAGAGCTCAAAGAAGACCTTTTTAAAGGTGTGTAGTGCCTACAGGACTGTATCAACAATAGCGTTTCAGGCGATCGCCGGTGCAGTGCATATGGACATACAAGCGGATAAAAGAGGCAACAGGGCAGATAATATCGTCAAAACAGAAGAGAGACAAAGGAGTCCGAACAATTGGCAAAGCCAATGGGTGCTGGAACAAAGTAAGGCCTCGTGGACCTGGACTCTTATCCCGGACGTGAGGAAATTGTATAAGTGAGCTCACAGGCGTACTAACAGGCATATACTTACGGGATAAGGAAAACCACGGACGATCTCTGTCTCGACTGTGGAGTGGTTGATTCGGTCTTTCGGTGTGTCCAGTACCATGAAGAAAGATGTCAGCTGGAATTGGCCCTAGGCACGAAATTAGGAAGACCAAAAGACATTTTTGAGAAGATAATGTTAAAAAAAGAAAAGTTTGAACTCTTTATAGGAGGGGGGGTTACAAAGTTAATGAAAAGGAAGGAGGCGAGAAGAGAATAAGTCCGAAAACAAGTAAACAAAAAAGCGGGCTGAGAACGGTTCCGGGGCGCCAGCCGGAGAATAGAGGTGGGATTTAGCTGGTAGGCGGTCAAAAGCCGCTCCCGAGTGGAGTGAATGGCCCGACACCTCGATGAAGGGTTTTAAAAGCGATTGGCTGAATCCGCACCCCTGGGTCACCTTCCCAGGCGTCTTGTAGAAGATTTCCCACCTCACAAAAAAAAAGTTTTCTCAAATGTCCTTTGCGGTGGTCAAAACAAATGAACAAGATCCAACTATCTGAAGGCTATTCAGTATTGGTGGCACATCATTCCACATTCCAAATAGTGTCTTGCTAGGCTAGGTTAGGTTCTTATCTTATGTAATTTTTGAGATACATCTAATGCCCGGTCGTCTTGAAGAGCCCTGTACAGATGATTTTTAGATGAATATTCCCAAGTATTAGGAAAAAGCTAAACAAATATAAATGTCCTGCCTTTTTATTACTGTACTAAAACCATGGAATTTAATTGAAAATCCACATCGAATTATCCAAATTGATACACGTGTCAGAACCTAAAGCGCAATTTAGCAATTTCTAGCTTTGATATCACCATTTTAATCCAATGTTTATTGGTCACATAAAATTTCGTCCTAAAATTTAATTGCCTTCGGAAATTCAAGTTCGTTCATTACTCTAACGGTCGTAATATTACACATAAGAAAATTAGATAAATCTAAAGCTGTTATACCCTTTCTAAAGTCAATGCGAAAAAATGGTCAGGTGTATTTCTTAAAATTTCTAAGCTCTCTATACAAATGTTTTCCTTACTTAAACTGTTAGTTGGTGACGTTCTCAGAAAGCTAGTTTGGAAATATTTTTTAAAAAATACATGGATATAAATTTGCTGGAAAAAATAATTAATTAAAACAACTATTATTATACTTTAGTATAAAATTTTGAACAGCTGGCAGCATGCCAACATGGTTGCTAAAACAAAAGAAGAACTAAAGTGTCCCAATTACATTGTAATGCATTGGCACCAACTAAGTCGGTTGGTTATTTATACGGTCCACTGTGTCGTTAAAATGATTTACGACATTAATAATTATTCCCTTTTGTGGCGCCGTTTGAATTTTCATCAAAATCAGAGCAACTTTTTTTTCTCTCCCCATCCAGGGTCCTGTTACAAATTTTCAAATCGATTTTGGAAAAAGGGAAAAATTTATTTTAAAGATTAAGAGAAACGACCATCGCATTTTGGAGCCTCACAAATCCCCCATAACAAGTTCTTGAAAATCGGACAATCTTGAGGATTGGGTAAAATTTACCCCTCTAAAGCCGTTGCTTATACTTCATTAACAAGCAACGTAAGCTGGGTTCTTGAAGGTGAAGGGCACGTTTCAGCGAGATTTGAAAAAAATAAAAAATTTCTATATAGAGGGCCGAAAATGATAGGTAGGGTGATATATTTTTATAATTTTTTTCCTAATGATGGTTCCATGTAGAATAGGTCGAATGGTTTTTGGGAGAAATTATGATTTGTACCATCGTCGCTGCCACTGAAACTACACTTGAAAATATAAATGCAACTTTTTTTTTTAATTAAAATATCGAAAAGTTTCTAAATTATTTTGGGAAGAACTCGCCAAGACCGGTGCATTAATCATATAAAAATTTTCATAAAAAGTCAAAAAACCGATTAAAAAAAATGAAAAACCTTTTAGAAAATTTTTATGATGCCCACGAAAATTCTTGGTTTCATCCCTCTTTTTAAAAAACTTCTCGTTATAGAGTGCGCCACACTCGGCGCAAAATTTTGAGGTTAGGCCCCTTTTTTCACTAATGTAGCTTAATACGAAACTCGCTGATGCCTAAAGCCCCCATGTAGGGCTACCACTATCAATTCACGGCCATACTTGGGGGTGGGAGGGGGTCGATAGCCAAAAAATTTGTTTTTGACTATAGGCTCCGAAAATGAGGAAGATTCCTTGAATATTTTCGACCTGATTTAATATTTTGGTGAGTCTGGTACTCGAAAAAAAAAGGGAGGGAGGGGGTAAATTTAAGTGACAAAGGGGGATAACCTGGACATATTAAAAGAATAAGCGGCGATCAAAAATTTTTGGCCCTCCATTATTTTAGGCTATACTTTTATATTTTCTCAGATTGACACCCAAAGAAAGTTTTGTTTAATTAAACAATTATTATTAGTTAGTAACGGAATATCTCAACATTAATTAGTTTGAAACACCCTGTATTGAAATTATTTTAGAAAGAATCGAATAAAACTAATAAATGAATCGAATAAAAACAGAAATGAAGTCAAATAATAAAAACACAGAATTATCTTTATAAACCTCAATAAATAATGTTAGAATGGACACACTATTTGTACATAGTGTGAAAATGTTGTAATCCAAACAGATTTACGTGATTAATTTAAAATTTTGTGAAGTGACGGTGAATAATCGCGAATAGAATCATCCGATTAAAAAAAAGTGTAGTTCATAGAGGACATGGTATTAAAACATGTGAAAGTACCTTTAACATCAATAGAAATCAATAAAAATAACTCTAAAACAATTTATCAGAACGGATAGTCGTCTGGTAAAAGATAAACAAGAAAAATAAATGAAGGTTGTTGATTTTGGAACGAGGAAGGAGAAAGTACAAGAATTTTGATGGTGAAGATAAAAAATACAAAAATTAAGAGAAAAGGCCTGAAAAATCAAACCAGAGAAGTGGAAAAGTTAAGAAGTACCAACGTTGTAAGAGATAACATTTCACTTATTTAAACTCGACTGGAGATAACGTCCCAGGTGTTCGAAGGAAACCAGACACAATTTGTTCCTGAAAAAAGTTAATTTACTTTCTACAATAGTGTATATGACATCAACATGCAGATTTTATGTTATTTTATATCCTACACAACAGAGGAGTGAATATTATTTCACACGTTGTTCCTAAAAAGAAGTAACCTATAAATATTTCACATCGTAAAACAATTATTTACCAATTTCTTATTTGATAATTAGTTAAGATTGTTGATATTAGTAGTTATAAATTAAAAAGGAAGCTGACCTTATTAAAATAAATAATTCAAAGCAACTCAATTATACCCCTTTTCAAGAGACACATGTTTATAACGTTGCCAGCCATTTTAGTTCAATAGAATCATTTACAGTGTTTATGCGCATGACACAAAGTTAAAGCGATTCCTCCGATCCTTGTTAGTGTTACGAGGGGAAGGCGACAAGTAATTATCAGAAATTTAAACTAGAAACTACTAGAATAAATTTATTAATTACAATACAAAAAAAGGAAGAAAAAGGAGAGTATTTAGTTGCAGCGGAATATAAAAAATTTTAATAAAGAGGATTATAAAGGTTAGAATTTCAATTAAAATTCTCTTTCGTGTTCTTATTATAAATTCAAACAATTTATCATATTGAAATTTTTAAAAAGAATCAATTAAATTATTCTTCATTGTAAAATTAATTTGAGGGAACCGCAAACTGAAATAAACAGTCTAAACCGTTTTTCAATACATAGTCGGATATACAAATTGAAGAATAAAGTAAGTATGCAAGGGGTTAAGGAATTAAAAAAAATAATAAAAACATCATTTATTTTTTCTTTACCATAGTTAAAATAACCGCCAGGTTTCAAGATTTTTTTTTCCTGCTGAAAAGATTAGATCCATTTTGGGGTCCCAATTCTATATGTTATACGGTTTCTGAGATAGCTACGCGTATATCGACCAACGTTGTACTTTGGGGGGCGTGAAAGTCGGTACTAAATTGTTTTGTCCAAAAAATTTTCCTTACACGCTCATATTTTTTGTCCAACGGTTTATTGAAATCATACTACCAGTAAGTTTTATAAATACAATTTATGAGTATATATAAAATATATAGGAACGCCACTGGGCGATGTTTGCCATCAATGGGATTAAAAATCTGCATCTTCACATTGACTCTAGAAAGAGTATACGTGAAGAAATTTCAAATTGTATCAAACTTGAACTGAAATTGAGTCATAAAAAAGGATAATAAAGCCAAATAAATTGATGATTCCATTTCAACTGCCCTCTATTTTTATTTTACTGATAAGCCAAATTGCCAGCTACAACTTTCAAAACTTCACCTTCAACAGCCCATTTCCATTCAGTCTTGCTATTGAAAAGTTAGTACCTCACTGCATAAAGTTATTTTTCGACTAGCAGTCAAGTAGTAAAATAGTTGAAATTATAAAATATTTTCAAAGGAAACTTGTCTGAATTGAATGCAAAGTTTTCCTTATTCTGTCCTTGTTAGTTTTAATGATATATATATACCTATCACTTGTTATACGTAATTTTACTTTTGATGTCAAGATCAAAGGTATTCGACTTCTTAATAGTCAGAATTCGGCCCGAATACATTCTATTCCTCTAGTTTTATTAGTGAATCTACACTGCCAAAATGTTCCAGCTATTTCATTTATTCTCAAGACGAAATTAATAGAAGCCGCAATGGAAAATCGCCTGGTCTAGAATAAGTAAAGATCGTTTTGTAATCAAAAAATTATATTGAATGACAAAAATACAAAAAATTAATAGTTATTTATTGTATAAGAGTTTTAGATTAGTGTTTTATCCACGCAACCTGCTCGAGGGTTTAGTTTTCTAAAGTGGATAAAACGCAACTAAACACGAATGTCATACAACGCTTTATCCACAAAGAGAATCAACGTCACAAATTATTGAAATTAATTTAAATAAAAGGTGAGCGGTCGTCGGACCGCCGACAGAAGCTTGCTTCTTATGCACAATAGAATGACATTTTTCGTGAATTTTTCACCATTTTTCAAAAAATTTGACAATTTTTGATCATTTTTGACAGTTTTTGACGAATTTTGACAATTATTGACCGTCTTTGACAATTATTGACCAATTTTGACAATTTTTCAAAAATTTTTACATATTTGGCAATTATTCACCATTTTTCCAAAATTTTGACATTTTTTTCAAATTTCAACAATTATTGACCATTTTTGACAATTTTTTAGCATTTTTGACAGGTTCTGACAATTATTGACCATTTTTGACAATTTTTCAAAAATTTTAACCATTTTTGACAGTTTTTGTCAGTTTTTGACAGTTTTTGACAGTTTTTGACGAATTTTGACAATTATTGACTATATTTGACAATGTTTCAAACATTTTAACATATTTGGCAATTATTGACCATTTTTTCAAAATTTTTACAATTTATTGACCATTTTTTCAAAATTTTTACAATTTATTGACCATTTTTCAAAATTTTAACAAGTATTGATCATTTTTGGCCATTTTTTGACGAATTTTGATTGGTTTTGACAATTATTGACCGTCTTTGACAATTATTGACAGTGGCAAAAGAAAACTGGATAGATCACGCTTTAGAAAATACAATTAGATCACACAATTATAATAAAATACTATTTGATAAAACCAGAAAACACTTCGAGTTCAACATTGGAGATTTGGTTTATGTGGAAAATGGATATACATTAAATCTTAAGAAATTGGATGAATTGAGAATTGGGCCACAATATAGTGGAAAAGATATCAAATTCGATTTATAAAATAAACACTGGTCGGAAAAAATCAGAGTACAAACTTTTCCATATCACAAAACTCATCCCAGCTACACACACTGAGGAAGAGGATAGAAAAATTGGGAAACTAATTAAAAAATACAAAATTTCTTGTCTACGGGGGGAGATGTAAAGAAAGTGTATTTCTTTAATCCTAATTTTTTGGCGCTCAGTCGTTATGTAAAAGAGAATAATTAAAAAATAGACTTTAATTGTCGTTTCTCTATTTACAGGTGAGAGTATTTGTAAGTAGGGTGTAACATGTCTATCGACCTGTTTCGATTTTACAAAATAAATCCTTTTAATTAGCGCTCGTCGTCACTAGCCACATCCAATTATAGTTCTGTGATCCCAAACTCTTCAACCCCGAACGTAAGACAATTGACGTCTGCCAACGATCGCTTCCATTTTTTTGCACACCGCCACGTGAAACACCCCTTTTTGTTATCGACCGCCTAAGAGGGCAGATCATCTTTCGCTATCTTTCATATCTTAAGTATCTATCTTAGGAATTTTGCTGTGGTAAGTTCAAAATCATAATTCATAATTAATAAGCTTCTTCTAAAGTACTGTCTGATATAATTTTCGTATGCATTCTTTATTTTTTTACAGAGATAGACGAAATTAAATTCAACACGTGGTCATAAACTGTTCTTTTATACTAATATGGTAGTTTTAAGCCAAATATTCTTTTATAATTCACTGTTTTACTTTCATACAAACATTTTCAAGCTTTTTCAGTTGCGAAATAACTCTTTTAATTATAAAATAACACTTTTATAAACCGCTAACCTATAAAATATTCTTTCGCAACGCCAGTGCCGGTTTCATATATTTCCTAAGCACGATATTTTGTCATATAACTAAATAAATAACTTTTTGCTATGATTAGGTTCTTTCGGATCATTAGTATATTTTTTTAATTTAGCCGATAATTGCTATTTTTACTGTTATAGCATGGAACATATAATGTTGGAAAGCTTTCAGTAAATTAAATCAATTTTTTGACTTTCAAATAACTGCCTTCCTTTTCTTTAACCTGAAAAGCTGACCAACATAATGTGCCATTACATTCAAGTTCCTACATATCCCTGATCCACTTGTACTTCTAGGTAAGCACAGCCTCTAGGCTAGGATAGAACCCGAGAATTTAACGCCGAGAATATAACCCTAGGCTAGAATATAACGCCGAGGATATAAACCGAAGAATTTAACCGGAGAATATAACCCCAAGAATATAGCCAAGGATACAGCCCTAGCTCAAAATACCGTCCTAGAACAGAACTCATCAGTTCAGATCAAGACCTGACTTCTTCATCAGGAAACAACTCCATATAAGCTAAGTACCTATAAAAGTACAAATTCCTGTTCATTTCCTGTGGCAGAATAAATTGTAAATTTGTGTTAATTCTATTTTTATTTTTTTTCTAAATCCTCAACTATAAAAGTTGAGGGACATATCGCCCGGGGTAATTTTTAGTAACTTTTTTATTTTTTTACTTTCATTCAAATTTTACAAGGCGTTTCTACCTTTTCCGCTTTAGTTTTCTTAGTCCTTTTTATCGTTAAAAAGGTAGTGGCGCCCTCAATTTTTACAACCCTCCTGTTATCCTTGTGTGACATAAACTTGGGGTCGAATCACCCTTGAGAGGAGTCTCTAGCCGGAGCCTTTCAAGCTGGTGCCCTGTGAGGTACAGCATTTACCGTTACAAATTGGCGCCTTTACCGTTACAAGGGTAAATAAGCTCATATATTAATTGAATTAAATCTTTATTTACAGAGCAACACACATTGTGAAGTTTATTTATTCCCAATTATTGAAGATTAATCTAATATATCGTTGGCTTCTACTGCCATAAATATCCTATTCACTTGAGCCTCATTGCTTAGGCCTGATAATCTTTAAAAAGCAATAAATGGATACAGGGTACATAAGTACTGATCGCTCTTTATATATTTTTCTCATAAATTAAATCAAATCAGTTTTATCAACAGTTCTAAATGGATAGATCACTTCACTTTTTTCTTGCCAGCAAAGATTTGTAAACATTTTACTTCTATAGCAACAGAATTTGAATGTTCTCTAGTAAAGGTGTCACTACAAGATTTTCCATTATCAGAACAAGCCAATGGAAGTCAGATCGTAATACAAAAAAAATGACACTTTGCGATAAACCAACCATTAATGTTAACTCTTTGGAAAACTCTTTTTTTTGTAAGACTAACGATACGAAAGTTATATCTACCTGACAGGTATAAAATTTATAAAAAAAAAGATTAACAGTGACCCTGTCTTCAAATATCGATAACTTAGTATGAAAACCTCGTTGTATGTGACAAAATGTAAATTTTAAAGGAGACACAAAAAACTGATTTTCTGCGCTATTTTGCCTAGAAAGATTTTATTTTTTTTTACATGTTTTTGATTTGCACTAATTAGAATCATTATAGAACAGTTTTATCTTCCTTGTTGTTGGTAATTTATTTATATACGAGGTTATCATTCTTAACTTTCTTGATATACGTGGTTTTCACGGTTTCGTTTATTGTTATATGTAAATAACGTGGTTTTCACGCATAATATCTAAACAATTAAATAATAAAGACGATCTTCCTTGGATGTACAAGGTATTCACACTTAATCTTGGGAGCAGCTGATATACGTGGTTCCTGTTTTTGTCTGTAGAAAGCAGCACTGTTCAGATAATTTTCTTAATAGCTGTTTAATATAATATATAGTTTGGCAAACATAAATGAAGCTGTGAAAGGAATGCGGTCGAAAACATTCGATATTGCCACGTTTAACTATGAAAAACCTAAAGTGCTAACTATGTAGTGATAATAATTAGAAAATGGACTTTTTATTATTAACAATATGTCAACAATGATTAAACGTTAGTTCTTTAATGTTATTGTTTCATTGGATTTTGTCTATTAACATTATTTTTTCAATTTCTGAATATTAAAAGATTAACACTTTTCCAAATATGTTATGGGTTTCTTTCAAGCCGGCAACGTCGTGCGAAATTCATAATTACCTCGCCCTCCGACTAACTCAATTGGTGAATATTTATCAAACCTCCGTTGCTAGGTAACCACCTGACCCCCTATTGGCAAGCGCGTGCATGTGTTCTTCCCTTTCACTTCGACAATTGATTGACATTGATTATCCAGTGGCGTTTATATTGTCAGTATATTTGGCTTCGTATTTTCAGTTTATTATTTCGTATCCATATTGAATTCAAGTACGATTTTTAACATTATTTGTTACACAAAGACACAAAGACACAAAGACAGAGTCACAAAGTCACAAAGTCACAAAGTCACAAAGACACAAAGACACAAAGACACAAAGACATAAAGACATAAAGACATAAAGACATAAAGACATAAAGACATAAAGACATAAAGACATAAAGACATCGTAGGTGATGACTGCTATAGTCTAACATTTGTTTGGAGACATTCTTCGAAGGATGTATAAAAGCCTTTGAATCAACCAATTTTGGTATATATGGTCATGGTAGAGGGCGCTAGTTTAAATCCAATACCAAAAACTGACTGCAGAACAATAACAACCAATCATAAGTCTTGCATACACTTTCAGTTAATGTTGTTTTATTGGTTGCTAGCTCATTTGTGAGGTAAGTGAGGTTAGGAAAGAGAAATGATATGATTGAAAACCACAAGTAAAACTGAATTACAGTTTTGCGCCAAACATTTATACCCCAAGAGGGACTTCTCCATGGCTCCCCAGAATAATTTAAATAATGCCTTCTGTTTTTCTTAAATTGCCCGTTTTTACTATTTAACAATTAATAGATATTCTTACTTTGAGTTTTTGTCATAAGTAATGTTTACTATTTGACTACTGTCATATATAAAAACTAAGGTTACTGTTTTTAGATGGTATTGGATTTGCAGTGGCATCGGTGTGGTGAAAAAACATACCAACTGCATAGATAGACGATTTTGAGGACAGGTTTTGTCAATTTTTCCGTAAGAGTTCGATCTCCTTATCGTTCTATTAGGATTTTTGTCATAAATTACTATACTTAGAGTTGGGCAAACATAACTGAAGCTGTGAAAGGAATGCGATCGAAAACATTCGATATTGCCACGTTTAACTATGAAAAATCTAAAGTGCTAAGTTTGTAGTGATAATAATTACAAAATAGACTTTTTATTATTAACAATATATCAATAATGATTAAACGTTAGTTCTTTAATGTGCTTGTTTCATTGGGTTTTGTCTATTAACATTATTTTTCCAATTTCTGAATATTAAAAGACACTTTTTCAAATATGTTATGGGGTCTCTTCAAGCTGGCAACGTCGTGCGAGAATCATAATTACCACGCCCTCCGACTAACTCAATTGGTGAATATTTATCAAACCTCCGTTGCTAGGTAACCACCTGACCCCCTATTGGCAAGCGCGTGCGTGTGTTCTTCCCTCTCACTTCGACAATTGATTGACATTGATTATCCAGTGGCGTTTATGATGTCAATATTTTCCTTCGTATTTTCAGTTTTACTTGGTATCTTATTATTTCGTATCCATATTGGATTCAAGTACAATTTTTAACAAATAGGTACCGTGTTTTGAAAAATATCTTACCTTTAAAGCAAAGCATAAATCAGTTTCTAAATAATTACTATATAATAATTATTATTATTTTTAATACTTTTATAAAATAGGTACCGTACGCTATTGGTACGTTTATGACAGATATCGGCCATGTTTCCTCCCCCCTTACGGATGCCCCGTAGCTTCATATAGACTTGCCAAACTATACGTGGTTTTCTGCCTAAAACCACCAAAATGTCATTTTTGAAAAAAATGGAAATAAGAGGTTTTCATACTAAGCCATCGATATGGTAAATTTGGGAAATTTTGTGGCCAAAGTGAACATTGCAGTCAAAAGTCACCGGTATATTTTGAACATAACTATAAACATAATATTATTTCAACAGTGTAGCTGCACTAAGCTTTTACAGCCCCGTAGGCTTCAAAACCGCTAAACTTCCAACGTCTGCATTTGCAGTGTTTCGTGAACCTTATCCAGAAATAGAAATCCAATTTCACAGCATCATTTTACTTATTAACAAACTGGATATTTTCAAAAATCTTTCGTTTAATTTTTCGGTTTTGTTCTGCTTTATGATATTATTCGATTATTAAATATATTTGTCGTGAATCTAAAAATCCAGGATATGGTGCCCCTCGTATGATTAAAGTAAATGTAGGTTATATTACTGGAATCCTAGAGTCAGCTATTACTTATTTTTTAATACTGTTAAAACATTGGATAGATATCGTAACATATTCAAATATACGAGTAAATAACGTGTTCTAATTTTACGCGAAAATGTTAATTTGGAAGGAGCTTCTCCTGTTAAACCATATGGAGTATTCCTATATGAAAACAAATATTTTTTTACAAGAGTTTCCGAAGTCTAACTTTTATTTTTATTATCTGCTTGCAGTTTACTTAAAGCACTTTCAAAAGATTTCACTCCTTTTTCAGCAGCACCGTGTAACCTTAAGAATTGAGCTCAAGCCCAAACATGAATTTATTTATAAATTTAAATGCTAATAAAAAAATGTAAGATTATCAATTACTTTGTCTACTCGGTCACATACGTTTCGGTTGCTCCGGTGACAACCTTAGGCATTCGACGTCGCTCAGAACGGAGTTAGGGGTGGATCCCCCTTCTTGATCTCCCGGATAAAAAAAGTAGACAACTTGTAAGGGCGCCAACTGAGTTTTCCACTTTTGCCTAGCACGACTAATTTCCCCCGATAACTCAGTAAAACAAGGGATGAAAATAAGAGGCAAACCTCAGCTTATGTTCCTTATAATTATTCAGTGAAAACAGTTAATACCCTTAAGGGGGTGATTTACAATTAATAACTACCTGAAAACCCTAGTGAAAGCTCCCCACTTAAAAAAATAGCGTGAACATCTGTTACACATCAAAAGTCAAATAATTAACAATAAAATTCCAAACTCGACCTACGTAGTGTGAAATTAATATGGCTGTTCAAGTGAACCAGCAGCGATTAAAGACGAACTTATTAATTATATGTTCTATAAATGAACCTGAAAAGTAATGTAAAGCTTATCAGAATTTTATTTTTACTGGATGGCAACCAACAAATAATGAACCAACAACAACATGTGGCACACCTCCAATGCCAAAACTTCAACGTTGGCGGTTTCAATCGTTTTAGTGCAATATATCCCCTATAAGGGTTTGTGAAAACGGCTTCCATAACAGGACGGAATTCTCCAACAATTCGAACTCCCGTAGAACAAAATACTAAGCCATTATATTCCACAACTAATTCAGAACGAGAACTCATAAAACCCAGCAAGGGATGACTTCCCAGTCATTAACAAAATTCAGATTCTCGTTCGATGCACTTCCTGACCCAGGTAGTGTCTCAGGTAAAGTTCCTGTCCCAGGTAAAGTCCTAGGGAACAAATATAGTATCAGGAACGAATTTAACCCATTCTACAAAATCCAGGATGTCTGAAGTATGAATTTGATCGATTTGATATTACATTGTTAAAGAAAATTATCTAACAACGTGGTTCATACATCCTGTAATTTTAGATAAAAGAAATACCCAAAGAAAGCAAATAGAAAACAATAAAATCGAATAACCGATAATACATACATATTTTAAATATGTATATATTTTTAAAAAGGTTTGAAATATATTCAAAGATAATATGAAAGAAATATGAAAGGAAAAAAAACAAAATCATATCGATATATATATTCCTGGCACTGGAACGACATTGCTACATAATAAAAATAGGAAAGTAGAAACTGTTAAGAAAGAATAGTTAACATACATTTAGCGAAATAACTTACCATTCACATGAATGCACTTTTCAAAGATAAGATAAGATAAAAATAAAATTCTGCTTTAATGGCACATGTTCACAGGAAAGAAGAATGAAAACCTCTTTGCCACTATTTAAATACACGGAATCATGTGAAAGATAACAGACTTACGTCTCATGTTCATGTCAAGCTCAGACGCTTTGACCAGGAAAAGAATTTACATTTCAATAGTGAATTCTTAATTCATATTTAATTAATAAGTGGTAGAAGAAGAGATAAGAACGAGGTCGAAGTAGGAATAGCACATAGCAGTGGCTATTTTCACGACAGACTGCCCTCGATCGGCCCGTATAGAAACGTTGATTTCGACTCTCGTCGACAGTAAATATATTCAGCCTTGAAACATTTCTCGGTGTTGGGTATGGGAAAGTTCTGGCTATTCGCCGCCCATACGATAATTTATTATTCATTAACTGGAGGAAAGTAAAGTGAACGAAATTAACGTTACAATAGTCCATCAACTCCATTATGTTTACCATTAATATATTGAAACTTATAATCAAACCCGCTTAAAAAAAATGCCAATCTTTGAAGCCTTCCTGCAGCCATGTGTGGAACTCCCTTGTTTTCACCAAACAACGCCAGTAGTGGTTTGTGGTCTTAGCATAACACAAATATATTCCCCATTAAATACTAATAATATTTTTTTATCCCCGAATAAATTGCAAGTGCTTTCCTATGTATAACTGAATAATTCTTCTCTGCTTTGTTCAAAACTCAGGATGCAAAACTAATTGGTTTTTAAATACCATCAGAATATATATGAAGCAAAACAGCTCCCATACCCACACCGGAAGTATCACAAACAAGTTTTAACGTTTAGGGTCGAAATAAGCTAAACAAAAGCTATCTCACACTCCGAAGACCATATAAATTCTACACCATCTCTTAACAATCTATACAGTGGATTCAGTATCGTGGATAAATAGGGAACAAATTTACCATAATAATTTATCAAGCCTAAGAATCCTTTTAGCTCCGTTATGCGAGATGGCCTAGAGATCTCAGTTATAGCCCCAACTTTCTCTGGATCTTCATGAAGACCTTCCTTGTCAGTTATATGTCCTAAATATTTTATTTTGGATCAAAAAAAAATACACTTTTTTGAATTCAAATGGAATCCAGCCCTACTTAAGCGATCGAAAACCTCAGCTAAATTTTGTAGATGTTCGTTTCGGCTTTTTCTCTTAACTACAATATCACATGCTGCACTTTGCAACACCTTTTCCACTACATTTTGGAATATCGAGGTTTGGTGCCATAAGGCAATAGATGGACCAAATAAATACCACGATGTGTGCTAGGGATGGTGATCTGAGATCGATTAATCGAAGAATCGATTTTGTGGTTTCTTAAATCGACATCTCTTACTGCCTCGATCCAGTAAATCGATATTTTACTCTAGAAATCGAAATTCGATTATTGTTCCTGAAAAGCTTGGATATTAAGCACCGGGAGTTGTAATCTGTAATTTTTTTCTTACTCTTCAATATAAAAATAACAATGTAAAATAAATGTCTTTTCACGTTAATATAGCTGTAATTGTTAAATTAGTTGAAAAACATAAATTAATGATTTCCTAAAATTAAATTCATATTCACATGAAAATTTTGGAGTAAATCGAAAAAAGATCGATGTTTGGGAAACCGATCTTTCGGACAGCGATTTTTCTATGAATCGATTTTTCGGAATTTGATTCGAATCGATTAAAAGATCGATTTTTTTTAGAGAGGATCGCCATCCCCAATGTGTGCTCCATGCTAATAACTTCTTGGTTTCCTCTATCAGCACCAATTGGTTGTATGCTACTGAAAAAGTTTAGTATAATGCTCTCCATTTTGGAGTGCGGCAAATAACTCATGTATTTTAGGAAGAGGGTGTTTATTATCCTCTAAAAATCTATTAACCGTTGTTTTATAATCTGCACACAGTCGAATTTTACCATTTTTCTCAACCACCGGCACCAACGGAGTATCCCAAAATGAGTTTTCAATCAAAGAAATGACACCCTGTCTTTCCAGCTCGTCCAGTTAAGAATTTATTGTTTTCTTAAAGGCGAATGGAATTGGACGGGGTTTACAGAATATTGGTTTTGTCCCCGGAACCATCAATTTTAGCCCAATGTTTCCAAATTTATAACAGCACAACTCACTTTTAAACAAATCTCTGTACTTGTCTAATAAAATCATTCACCGGTAATCATATTGAGCTGAATGTCACTTACCTCTTTCTGTAAATTCAATTTGAGCCCAAAAAGTTTAATTAAATCTCGACCAAACAATGGTGTTGAACCATTCTTAACAATTATTAATTTACCGTTTTCTCCGACTTGGTTGTTAAAAACAATTTGTACGAATATTTCACCCTTAGGAATTATAATACAATCAAAAAAATGTTTTTCAAACAGTTCTTCAGGCAGCACATATAAAGCTGCACCAGAATCCAATCCCATCGAAATTTGTTCATTATTGCTAATAACAT